>BLSH010560576.1:28358-61288 GCA_018402905.1 Glandirana rugosa | reverse complement strand
TAGTGACTAGACACATAAGACTCTCGCCTCCTCGCGGGGGGTAACAGTCTTATGTTATCACGTCGCCCCTCCTAAGGGGGTAGGGGGAGGTTACACACCTACCCCCTTAGTGACCGACTTGCTATTTTGACTTGGTACATACCAGTCGAAACCTTCGTTTTATATAATTAGTAGTTGACTAGCGGGACTTACCCAATTAGATGTATAATGGAGGAGACGGCGGTTTGGGGCGTTACACAGGAGAGATGAAGGAGGTTGTACCTACAAGGACAGACATCCACTGTAGTGAAGGACAGACATAGACTGTAGTGAAGGACAGACATGTGGTGATCTCACTTCTACCCACACAGGAAGTCTCTATGGAAGACAGGAAGTGATGTCAGGTACAGACAGGAAGTGATGTCAGGTACAGACAGGAAGTGATGTCAGATACAGACAGGAAGTGATGTCAGATACAGACAGGAAGTGATGTCACCTACAGACAGGAACATCCATGTTGGAGGAAGTAGAGAGGACACATTGCGGGGTTTGGCGGCAGAGGAGGTAATATGTAGATTAACCCATTCAGGGCGATCAGTTGATGATTAATATATTTTGCTTCCAAAGCTGACCATACATGGTTCAGTTTTATCGTTCAGCCAGTGATTCCCCCATCCACACATTGGAGGGGGATGGGGGAATCCTCCCCGCTGCACTATTGTATTCTGACAATGGGGGGCGCTCCTCCGCTCTCAGAATACACAGATCAGTGATGAAGCTATTGGCTGCAGCCGCTGACGGAGTGACTTTTATACGGCAGTGACCACACATGGATGGAAATGTGAGCGATCCCTGCTGACCCAGCTGAATTTCCATGGATCTGTGGTCACCTTAAGTCAGAGCTCAACAAATCCCAGGTCACCATGGTTTCTAGAAATGGCGTCCTGGGCTCTTGTCAGTTCATTCTCACTGTTGGTCTGAATAATGTTTCTGCCTGAAACCCGGGCACATTATTCACACAGGAATGTGGCTCGGAGGGGGGCCAGGTGGAAGAGGGAGGAGGTGGTGGCACCCAGCCTGTGAAGTCAGGGGGTGGACTGGGCAGGACAGCGGCATGAGAGGACTCATCTCACTGAGCTCCCGCTGCTGATATTTCTCCTTTCCCCATTACTGTCACCATCGGCTCCGGCTTCCACCCACAGCTGCCTGTGTCCCTGCAGAGCCCTCCAGCAGAACAGAGAGGGAGGAGCGGACCGACTCTCCAACATGGCGCCGCCTGGGCACCCCACAAAGATCCCACAAGGTGCTGAGAAACAGGACTACAGGGTCCTTACAATAGTAACCAGGAGAAGCCTGCAAAGCAGCCGGCTAAGAAAGCAGCCAGGGAGGGAGATGCTGCTTTATGTACACAAGCTGTCCTCTGCATCCACTCTGCTCTCACACACTGCTGGGGGAGATGTACAGGACATGCAGGAGGACACAGGGGGTGTGGATGGTATTACTGTCCTGTGTTTTGCACCCTTCACCTGCAGGAGGACACAGGGGGAGGGGGGATTGTATTACTGACCTGTAACCCATGTCCTGTGTTTTGCACCCTGTACCCCATGTTTTGCACCCTTCTCCTGCACCCAATATCCTGCATTCTGCACCCCATGTCTTTGAATTCTGGAGCCTGAACCCCATGTTCTGTCCCGCATGTCCTGCTTTCTGCACCCCATGCTCTGCACCCCAAACCCCATGTCCTGCATCCTATATCCTTCTTTCTGCACCCCGTGTCCTATGTTTTGCACCCTGCACCATATGTCCTGCAGCCCATGTCCTGTGCTCTGTACCACATGTCCTGCAGTCCATGTCCTGCACCCCACATTCTGAATACTGCACCCCATGTCCCGCACCCTTCTCCGGTACTCTGTACCCCATGTCCTGCATTCCGCACCATGCTCCCCATGTCCTGTGTTCTGCACCCTTATCCTGTACCCCATGTCCTGCATTCTGCTCCCTTCTCCTGCATCCCATGTCCTGCGATGACCTACACCCTTCTCCGGTATCCTGTACCCATGTCCTGCATTCTGTACACTGTACCCCTGCGGTGACCTACACCCTTCTCCATTACGCTGTACTCCATGTCCTGTACCCTGCACCCCATGTCCTGCATTCTGCACACTGTACCCCTGCAGTGACCTACACCCTTCTCCGTTACTCTGTACTCCATGTCCTGTACCCTGCACCCCATGTCCTGCATTCGGCATACTGTACCCCTGTGGTGACCTATGTCCTTCTCTGGTACCCTGCACCCCCTGTCTTGTGTTCTGCACTCCATGTCCTGCATTCTGCACACTGTACCCCTGCAGTGACCTACACCCTTCTCCGTTACTCTGTACTCCATGTCCTGTACCCTGCACCCCATGTCCTGCATTCTGTACACTGTACCCCTGCAGTGATCTACACCCTTCTCCAGTACCCTGCACCTCATGTCCTGTGTTCTGTACACTGTACCCCTGCGGCAGGCCTCGACAAACCCCAGGCGCCAGGTCGCCATGGCGACCAGAAATCGCTTCCTGGCGAGTGACTGCCGTTTCTTCTCTCCCCATGGTAAAACAGCTATCAGATTCAGCGAGAGCCGAGAGTTCTCTGCTTCATCTAACAGCTGTTAAACTTGGTGGCTGCCGGGATATTTGTTTCCACTTAGACTGAAGAAAAGTAACAAACAGGCTGCCTGGAATGTTTGTTGATAGTTAGAAGAATAAACACAACAATGTATCTTCTTCTTTCCAAGCAATGATCTCCGGGTTATCAGGAAAGTTTAACCATTTAAAGACTAAACCCTCTCTCACATTAGTGGCTTACAATTAAATATTCAGTGTTTTCTGCTAGAAAATGACTTGGAACCCCCAAACATTTTATATTATTTTTTAGCAGAGACCCTAGAGAATAAAATGGAGGTTGCTGCAATATTTTATGTCACATGGTATTTGCGCAGCGGTCTTTCAAGCGCAATTTTTTGGAAAAAAATACACTTTTAATGAATAAAAAAAAAACTAAACAGTAAAGTTAGCCCATTATTTTTTTGTATAATATGAAAGTTGATGTCACACCGCGAGAAACGTGACCTTTATTCTAAGCAACAAAATTGTGATAAAGCCCTGTGTACCATCAACAATTACCACTCTATGTGCAGCTGGGCTCCAGTATTTCATGGTGACCGGAAACCCACCAGAGCAATGAAAAGTCACTGTGGGGGACACACATGTAGGCAGGAAGTGGCTGCAAAGAGCCAGCAGAAGATCAGCAGCGCTGGAATACTTTTCACCTTTTTTTTTTGTATTTTATTTACAATGTCACTAAGGCTTTGTTTAGATGTGCAAGTTGGGTGGTAATAATGTGCAGTAGAGACATGTTTTTGCCACCCTTAAGCTCCATTAGGCAGGAGATGAGGGTGTTTTACATGCCGCAGTCACAATGCATTCAGCATAATAAGGAGTTTCCCCCATAACAGATTTTTTAGTGTCACTCTTTCTGGCCAGCCTATAACCCTGATGTAATGGTGGAGTTATTGACTGGCTGCTCTGCTGTGAGTAAGTTAGGGGCGCAAATTACTTGTCTTACCCCGGGCGCTGACAACCCCACACTACGCTATAAAAAACTGGCTCCTAACTTTTTTAGCCGGCTCCTAGATTCAAGGCAAATTTGTCAAGCCCTGCCCTGCGGTGACCTACACCCTTCTCCATTACTCTGTACTCCATGTCCTGTACCCTGCACCCCATGTCCTGCATTCTGCACACTGTACCCCTGCAGTGACCTACACCCTTCTCCATTACTCTGTACTCCATGTCCTGTACCCTGCACTCCATGTCCTGCATTCTGCACACTGTACCCCTGCAGTGACCTACACCCTTCCCAAGTACCCTGCACCCCATGTCCTGTGTTCTGCACCACATGTCATGCATCCATTTCTTGCACCCCATGTCCTACCTTCTGCACCTCACAGATTACTCACAAATTAATTGCCCTGCCCCTCACAAATTACTTGCCCTGCCCCTGGCGACTTTGGAGGGCAATTTCAATAGACCTGAACCCACACAGATGTCTCTGAAATTGCTCCTGAAGTCAGACTGACATTTGGGCATGGAATTGTGTGAGTTCAGCTGACATTGCACATTTTCTAACCGCAGCGGAGTAAACCTGGGATCCAAGTCACACCAAATTCAAAGTAGTCCCTGCACTACTTTGGTCTGACTTTCATGTGACTTGAGGTCCATAAACCTCAAGAATACGCAGGCATTCCCTGAGGTTGGGGCAAAGTCATGTGCAAATTGTGTGACTTTCAGGATAACACCTTGGACTTAGGCCCTATTCGCACTTGTGCGACTTAAAAGTCACGCAAATTTGACGCAATGCCTGTGTAATTTTGTGGTCTGGGGACCTCAAGTCATATCAAACTTGGACCAAAGTAGTGCAGGGACTAGTTTGAAGTTTGTGCGACTTGAAGTCACACAGCTATGAATGCTACTCATTGGAAATCTTGCGGTCCGACTTAACTTTGTGCCTGCGCAATAGGGATTCAGCAGTGACTACTGCAGCACCCATGAGCCAATGGAAACATGCACTGGAGTGCCAACATCACCAGCTTCCAGGACAGTGTCCTAATAATTAAAGTCAGCAGTTGCAGGATGTGTAGCTGCTGACTTGTACATTTTCTGGGGGGGGGGCTGGAGCACCACTTTGATATCGGCTTGGTTACCTAGACTGGTGAGCTGGGATTGGGCCCCAGCTATCACATGGTACCTGGGCTTAGCTCAACAACCTGTACCATGGGATTCGTTTCAGAAAATCACAGGTCAGTAGTAATCCCAGCTGACATGAATGTCAATCATGTCTGACTGTTGTAAACATTCGGGGTGATTAGACTCAAGTGGTGCATGCAACGTTCAGGAAATGTGCCACTCCAGACTGCGTTTTTATGGACATGGCAGCCCATTTTTATTAAATGAACAGAAAAAGTTCCAATAAACAGAAATCTTCCCTCGAAGGGGGTTCCAACATTATTGCATCCGCATGCTTCATCCTCCAGGCTTACTTTTGTGTCAGCTTCATGCTGCTTGATCGCGGGCCACATCTGCCTCCTGCAGACATACACACACTGACTGCCACCTGCAGCCTTAGACTCCTGTAGACCACCAGTCTTTCTCTCATGGAGCCATCTCACCCTGGAACCCTCCCAACCTCTTAGGCCAGAACTCCTGTCTGCCGGGCAGAGCTGTCTCCAAGTGTGAGCCCTGAGCTCTCTTCCTGTGAGAATTATGAAGCCAGCCCACAGGTGTGTAATTGGCACCCCTGCCAAAATTGGGCATAGACTGCAAAAACACATCATGACACAGGGTCGCCTCTTCACACTGTTCAAAGTTTGGCTGGTTCAATGATTATGGTATCAGCAAGCCTAAATGGTACATTTAACCACTTCCCAGTCAGCCTCCGTCGCTTGATGGTGGCAGGTTGGCTCTCCTGTGCAAATTGCCGTAGCTGTACAGTGGTTCACGCATGAGTGTTTGTCCCTATGTTGATGGGAACAAGGGCCTCTTTCAGACAACCCTAGTTGGTGGTTGTCAGGGTGTGCAGGTGGGGGCTTCTCTGAATCTGAAAGCCCATTTAACAAGAGGGCCCCCAGATACTGCCCCCCCCATGTAAATGGGTATCGGGTACTCCAAGCCATTCACCAAAAAAAGCAGTTAAATGTAAAAAGATAGCCAGTTTTTGTCAAGTACTTTATTGTAATATAGCTCTGAGCCGTCTTCTTCCCCGAGCCGTCTCTCCCGTCACCATCTTCTGCCGCTGTCTCTCCCGCCGCCTCCACCCACCGCTGTGTTCTTCCTCACCGCCGGTTACCCATCAATATAAAAAAGGGGGTGGTCTCTCTGGGTGACATCATTGGATGGCCACACCCCATGGCTATGTAAGATATGCCAGACAGCGAATGACAACACAATGGAGGAAGACGGCAGCAGAAGAAGATGGTGGCTGGAGTGATGACAACAGCGGAATATGGCTGTGGGAGAGACAGGTCAGGGAGAAGTCTGTTTAGAGCTATTTCACAATAAAGGACTTGTCAAAAATGGCTATTTTCTTTTCATTTAACTGCTTAGGCCTGGTATGTACCTGGGGGAGACGCTTTTTTTTTTTTTTTTTTTTTTTACATTCAGCTGACAGCTGATGACTCATCAGTTGTTAAGGACGCAGCGGCATGCTTCCCGGCCTCTTGCTTAGCAACTGGCTATATACTGTGAAAATAAAAAGCGCAAAGCTTACATCTTAATCAGCAGCATATGCTGTTAATATGCAAATGCCTAATCGCCAATGCCACATGAGCATGGTTGTTACCATAATATTAAAGCCTCAAATGCAAAACATTGTATAGAATGAAAAGAATCAAACATTAGTAATTGTAGTTTCTATGTTTGATTGTGCTCAGCTCAGCAGCATAGTGGTTTACTCTGATGCCTTCAAAGGTTGAAGCCGTGGGTTCTAATCTCACAGATGATATCACCACACCTTGCATTGTTCTCAGCATTATATGCAGAAAATATGCAAATGCAAATTAGCCAATTTGCTGCGGCATGTTCTATGCATCGCACAGATGCACCACTTTTGATGACTAAGAGGACCCCCAAGCACTATAGTTAAAGGAATTTTTCATTTTTAGTGTTTCACTTTAAGCATCATTAAAATCACTGCTCCTTTTAAAACGATTTAAAAAAAAATGTTGCACTTAGATGAAAGCCGAAAACCGAAAATGACAGTTTTTAAAAAATATATTTTTATATACGAATGTAATATGCAGCCTGCCTGGGCACTGATAGGCAGCAGTGATTGGCACTGATAGGTGGCACTGATTGGCACTGTATTCAGAAAGGTGTAGGCAGCACTCGAGCAGATGAGGAAAAAAGTCCACTTTCTCCTACGTTCACTGACAGACGCAGCCCTTCATTGACAAGTGGGGTTTATGCACATCCTATCAGGAGTAAACTAGGCAAATAGAAAAAAAGCAAGCTGACCCCTCCCAGGGGGCCATCCTCCTCCAGCATATAACCCCCCAGCTCTGCATATCATATCAGTTGTATTATGCCAAGGAGTTAAACCTGGTTCCCTGCTGGGACCTGCGTTTCCCCAGATTTTTTTCTTCTTTTGGCTTTTCCAGCTATCTGATGAAGACTGCTATCAAGTAGCTGGCTGGGGCATAGAGGATATCTCGAATCCTGAAATTTCCCCTGCACGGCTGACCGATGTGAGCTACCCTTAGCCTTGGCGGGGTCCGCCGCATCGTACCCGTTCCGTGCAGGAGGCTAGTGGGTGACTCACACTTGCATCCAGTGACCGGGCTGCGCTCGCATCCAGGGGCGCTTGGCCTGCAGCATCCCTCCCCGTCGAATGGGAGGAAGGTCTGCTACCAGGTGGCTACTCGCTACGCCCGTTGGATTGGTGAGTGACTCCCCTCTCTTCCCCCCCCAGGGGTGTGGAGGAGGTGGGGGGCTGGGTGTTTGGCGGACTAGGCCGGCCGGTGGAGGGTCTTTAGGGCTACAGGCTCGCCTGCTTGTTTTTGGGATGGAGGAAAAGTCTGTTTGCCCCCTCCTACACCCCCCCTCCCCCCACTCCGCACCCCGCGCTAGACCCACCATGCGGCGATCCGCCGCCATTTTGTGGCGGATCGCCGCCATTTTGCCGTAGCCGCGGCCATTTTGTGGGCTATTTTGGCCTCTAGTGGTGGACCGGCTGCCGTTTTGCCGTAGTCACGGCCTGTATGACAGGCTTTGGCCTCTTGTGACCGCTCAGCGGCCATGTTTGATGTGCCTGTGGATGAAACCGTGCGGCTAGCGCCATTTCTCCCTCTTTTCCTCTGGGACAGCATAGAAGGCACAGGGCGGCGAAGGCTCCTGACAAGGCGGTCAAGCACTACTACTGGGACGCAGCGCTTGAGGGGCTTTTACTCACAGCAAGTACAGCTGGGCTCTCCCTGGGGTGTTGGCAGCGGTGTGTGCAGTCCTCCCGGGTATCTCCCGGTCGCTCTGTGGGGCAGTGGTGGGGCCACATTGTGGGGGTGTCTGGGTCTTTTTGACCTAGTAGTCTTCCGGTGACAATGGCGGCTGAACCTGTGGGTTGTTCCCAGGAGGAGTCGGTGGAAGCGCAACCTGCGCTGGGCCCTATGGTTCCCTTGGATCAGTTAAGGTCCGTATTTGATGGAATTTTTTCCCCAGGAGGTGCTGTGCTAAGGGGGTGCCTAAAAAGCGTCCACCCCCCCTCCTTCCTCAAGGGAGGATTCTGAACCAGAAGGGCCCTCAGTGGTCATGGGGACCCCCGTGGAGCTCTCAGATGGTGAACTGGAGCCCTCAGATGGTGAGGAAGACCAGGGGGCATCGGTAGCACGAGAGAGGGCGCTGGTGACCTCCCTGATCACCACTATCCCTGCGTCCTTGCGACTGGACCAAGCCAGGGAGTCGCAGGAGAATGCCTATGTTTGTGGGTCTTTTAAGCCACCGCGGTCCCCTAGGGCTTATCCCTATGATCAATTCTTTGACCAGCTGGTCTATAAGGAATGGCAGCGTCTGCAGAGTTCCTTTTCATTGCCCAAACCTTTCGCTGTGCGTTATCCCTTTGAGGATAGTTTTGTGAAGAAGTGGGCATCCCCCGCAGTGGACCCTCCGGTGGCTCGCCTGAATAAGGCAACGACCATCCCTTTGGAGGGGTCTCCCTCTTTGAAGGATCCGGCTGATAGGTGGAAGGAGGCGGTATCCAAGGCACTGTTCTTGGTGGCGGGGTGGGCCATGAGACCAGCTCTGGCGTCAGCCATGGTGGCGCAATCTCTTACCAAGTGTGCGACTGAGTTGCACAATGAGTTGAGCTGCGGGTGCTCGCCTGAGGCTTCACAGCGGACGGACCATCTGATACAGGGTCTTCGGTATCTGTGTGATGCAGCTTTGGACCTGCTTCCCATGCTGTCTAAGATGTCTGTTTTTGCAGTCATTATCAGACGGGTGCTGTGGTTATGCTGTTGGTCAGGTGACCACGCGTCAAAGAAGGGCCTCACGGATCTTCCCTTTCAGGGTGGTCGGCTCTTTGGGGCACAATTGGATGAAATCATTCCGGAGCCCAGGCGGCGGGAATTCCACCTTAAGCAGGGTCCTGCTCCTTCGGGACAGAAGTTTTTTTTTTCGTGCGCTCGATGCAGCGTGCAAGGGCCCAAGGCCGGCAAGTCTGCCTCGGGGTCCGGTAAACGGCCATGGCAGCGCAAGAGTGAAAAGACAGAGGAAAAGTCCTCCTCCACATGATGGGTTGCCCCCACCCGAGTCTCGGGTGGGGGGCCGACTTCTGGGGTTCGCAGACAGGTGGACTGCCCGCATTTCCGATCGGTTGGTGCAGGAAGTGGTGTCCTCAGGATACAGCACTCTACCCTCAGACAGGTTCTTCCCATCGAACTTGAGACTCCCTCAGGGGCGTCGAGAGGCTCTCCGAACAAGGGGTGATTGTGCCGGTGTTAGAAGCCTTCTTTAATCTAATATCTAATATTTCTGTATTAACAATACTAACCAGTATAAATGTGTTGGATCTTGAGAATAATTGAATATATATATATTTTATCTCTTCTATATTTTGGAAAAGTAACACATATAGTTTATATTTAAAGTTATATTAAAATGTTTAAGTAGCAAGCATTCCTTTGGAAGTGTACACATGTGGTAATAATTAGGAACAGAGCTTTCTTTTCCTCCCCCAATTCCAAGGATTAAGTTTCATCGTGTCTTAAGCTGCAGAGTATTTAAAAGGTTTGATTTAAGAATATAAGTTCTTTATACTATGATATTTCTTTATTAGGATATTAATAATTGAAGGACATTTCATATGAATATATACACTTATTGATGTATGTAACATTATTTGATTTAGAGGATAGAAAAAGTTATATTGTATAAGAATATGGTTGTACATATGGTTTTTGCCCATCCCCCAGGTTCAACATAGCTGTGTATTGAATTTCAGTGGGCATCTCCTCAGGGAGGGGGGTCCTTAGACTGAAGTTTAGGCTGAAACATTGATTAGTTTTGGTAGTACTACAAGACATATGAGGACTTTAAACCAACCCTTTTTAGGAAGAAGGGGGTTTTGAGTAGAAGGTTTTGAACAAAGACTTTTAAAATCAGACGGGCTGACACGAGGAAACTGCTCACATACACACACAGATATACACATTTGATTTTATACACAATCTTCATCTCAAGATTATAACTTCATTATTGATATTTTTACATTTTGTATTGTAATATTGTTCTTGTAATATTTTACCATTTTATTATTAAATCCATTTTTGAGTTTTTACACAAGAACTGAACGGACTTTCTTGGGACTTTTCTCACCAATATAAGTTACAGGATATTGAGTGAATATTCTCATATTTAACAGCCGGTACCTGGAAAGGTTCCGCGGCTTCTATTCAAACCTATTTGTAGTGCCCAAAAAGGGTGAGGTCAGGCTAGTTCTGGACCTAAAAGCGCTAAACCACTTTGTGAGGGCACGGGGATTCAAGATGGAATCTGTCCAATCGGTCGTGGCCGCCCTGCACCAAGGGGACTTCATGGCGTCTCTGGATATCAGGGACGCATATCTCCATGTTCCCATTTTCTCTGGCACCAGCGCTTTCTGTGCTTTGCAGTGGGGGATGTACATTACCAATTTGTGGCACTTCCCTTCGGTCTGGCCTCGGCTCCTCGGGTATTCACCAAGCTGGTGGCTCCGGTGCTGGCGCTATTGAGGCAGAGAGGCATTGCGGTTGTAGTATACCTCGACGATTTACTCCTGCAAGCGGAGTCTGCTTTGGCTCTGGAGGAGAACGTGGTGATCACCATGGAAAGACTTCGGCTGGCTGATCATCCTGCGGAAGTCGATGTTGACTCCGTCCTGTCGACTGGAATATCTGGGTCTGATTCTGGACATGGAGCAGGCGAAGGTGTTCTTACCTCCGGCCAAGTTGCTAACACTGCAAGCAGCGGTGCGAACCCTGCTGTCACGCCAGTGGTCCTCCTTACGGTTCTGTATGCAGGTGTTGGGGCTCATGGTCTCAGCCTTCGAGGCGATACCTTATGCCCAGAGTCACACTCGGCTCCTACAGCAAGCCATTCTGTCATGGTGGGACAAGTCTCTGCTGTCCCTGGACCAGCTGATCAGATTGGATCATCAGACCAGAGGATCATTGACCTGGTGGCTTCGGGCCCCAGCTCTGACATTGGGGAAGTCGTTTCTCCCCCTAAATTGGTCGATAGTCACGATGGACACCAGCCTATCGGGCTGGGGGGGGGGTCCTGGGGCAGCTGTCGGCACAGGAATCCCGCCTTCCGATAAATGTGCTGGAGTTGAGGGTGATCGGGCTCTGCCTCTCCCACTGGACGGTAAGGCTGCGCGGCCTCCCGGTTCGGGTTCAGTCTGACAATGCCACGGTGGTGGCGTATGTGAACCATCAGGGCGGTACAAGGAGCTCGGCAGTGGCTGTGGAAGGGGCTCTCATTCTGAGATGGGCAGAACTGCGCGTGCCGGCGATCTCCGCCATTTACATTCCAGGCGTAGAAAATTGGCAGGCGGGCTTTCTCAGTCACCAGACGCTGGATCATAGGGAATGGTCCCTACATCCAGAGGTGTTCCGCCAGATTTGCCACAAGTGGGGCACGCCAGACATAGACCTCATGGCGTCCAGGTTCAATCACAAGGTGCAGACCTTCGTGTGCAGAACAAGGGACCCATTGGCAGCCACCACGGATGCGTTGGTAGCGCGTTGGAGTCGGTCTTGGCTCCTGTACGCCTTCCCTCCCATCAAGCTTCTACTGCGGCTTCTGCGCAGGGTGGAAGCGGAGGGGATTCCAACAATCCTGGTAGCTCCGGATTGGCCTTGGTGACCTTGGTACGCCGACGTGGTGCGGATGGTGACAGATGTTCCCTGGCGTCTTCCGCTGTGCGAAGATCTGCTGTCGCACGGACCCATCCTGCACCCTGCTTTACCCTCGCTGGCTTTGATGGCTTGGCTATTCCCAGGTGTTGAGGGATAGGGGTGTCTCTGACTCCGTGATCCCTACCGTGCTTAAGGCGCGCAAGTGTACTTCACGCAAGATCTAACATCACACCTGGAGGGCCTATATTGCCTGGTGTGAGGCGGGGGGTTGGAACCCCACTCTTACGTTGTATCTTGGGTGCTGGCCTTCTTGCAGGAAGGCCTTGACAATAAATTGGCCCTGAGTACTCTCAAGGGTCAGATTTCGGCTCTGGCGATCCTTTTTCAGTGGCCTCTGGCGACGCATTCTCTGATCCGTACATTTGTACAGGGTGTACGCCACGTGGGTCCTCAGGTACGGTCGCCTTTGGCGCCGTGGGATTTGAATTGGTACTTTCTGTACTGCAGAAACCGCCATATGAGAAAATCAGGGATATTCCCTTACAATTGCTGTCGCAAAAGGTGGCTTTCTTGGTGGCCATTATATCCGCTAGACGGGTGTCTGAGTTGGCAGCATTGTCCTGTGTCCCTACTTGGTCCTTCATAAGGACAAGGCGGTCCTTCTCCTTTGTTTCTACCAAAGGTGGTTTCCTCTTTTCACATTAATGAGGATATTGCGCTCCCTTCATTATGTCCGCACCCGTCGCATCCTAAGGAGATTGAGTTGCATTCTCTGGATGTCGTGAGGGCTTTGCGGGTGTATTTGGCGGCTACAGCTTCTTTTCGTAAGTCTGATGTGTTTGTGCTGACAGAAGGCCCGAGCAAAGGTTTGGCGGCCTGGTCGGCTACTGTTTCCCATTGGATCAGGCAGACCGTGACCCACGCGTATACTGTTCGGGGCAAAGTACCCCCTTTTCCGGTCACGGTTCATTCCACCAGGGCAGTTAGTACTTCCTGGGCTTTCAGACACCAGGCTTCAGTGTCCCAGGTGTGCAAGGCGGCTACTTGGGCCTCGGTGCACACTTTTGTTAAGTTTTACAAAGTTGATGTGTCAGCATCGCGGATGCTGTTTTTGGCCGTAAAGTGTTACAGGTGGCGGTGTAGGCGTGTTTGGCGCCTCCTGAGAGGATTCTGTTGGGTACAGTTGTTGTTTACCCACCCCCTTGAATGACACTGCTTTGGGACATCCCCACTTGTCAATGAAGGGCTGCATCTGTCAGTGAACGTAGGAGAAAATAGGATTTTATTAAGAACTTACCGTAAAATCCTTTTCTCTGAGTTCACTGACAGATGCAGCACCCACCCCTCTGTGTTGCGTTTGTTCGGCTTGTTACGAACTGATATGCTTTGCAGAGCTGGGGGGTTATATGCTAGAGTGAGGACGGCCCCCTGGGAGGGGTCAGCTTGCTTTTTTTCTATTTGCCTAGTCGACTCCTAGTAGGATATGCATAAACCCCACTTGTCAATGAAGGGCTGCGGCTGTCAGTGAACTCAGAGAAAAGGATTTTACGGTAAGTTCTTAATTAAATCCTATTTTTTTATTTAAATCATTGAAGACAAAAATGAAATCTGAAATGTGAGTCCACTACAAGATATTGAGCAAGAGATTAATGTGATTCACGAAATAGAATTTGCTTAGATAAGATTATGATTTCAATAAAAGTGGACTTTTTTCCTTATCTGCTCGAGTGCCGTCTACACCTTTCTGGACACAATGTTGGATGGTTCACGGACCTGACGTGCACCGAGTGATTGGGATTACACATGTGATTCACCTGGTTTCTACTCTCTTGTTTTTCACTGATTGACACTGATAGGTGGCACTGATAGGTGGCATTGGTTGGCACTGATAGGCAGGACTGATTGGCAGCATTTATTGGAAGCATTGACTGACACTGATAGGCGGCATTGGTTGGCCCTGACAGGTGGCACTGATTGGCTCTGATAGAGGAGATGAGGAGTTTCACATTGCACAGATAGCAGGCTTGTAAGAGCTGCCCTGTGTGTGAAATTGTAATGTAACTGCATGCAGAGAGAAGCTGTCACAACTTGGGGGGTGGGCGGGATTGAACAGCTATCAAACACCCACTCAGCCCCTATCCCATTGGCTGGTGTTTGATAGCTGTTCGGTCCCACCCACCCCCGAGTAGTGACAGCTTCTCCCTGCATGCAGTTACATTACATTACAATTTCACAAACAGAGCAGCTCTTACAAGCCTGATGTCTGTGCAATGTGAAACTCCTCACCTCTCTGCATATCACACACTGGTAACCCCAACAATGGGTGGCACCCGGGGCAGACCCCGCCCCCTTTTTGTATCAGCCTTTTTTTTCTTTGGGCCACCATTTTCGGCCGATAATTTTAGACGACCGAAATTTCGGTGCATCCCTAAAAAGTAACACTTGTTATTTGCTTAAATTCAAGTAATTGATGTTATAATATTATTATCTTGATATAGTGCAACATTATGTATATGTTAAAAATATATATTTTCTTATTTTTTTTTTGTTATGATTTCAGAAAAAATGCCAAAGTGCATCTTTATTCGCTGCCCACACATGACGGGGAAAAGAAAATTTTTAACTGAAATTAAACTACACCCCTTTCCAAAAACATTGGCTTTGATCAAAAGATGGATTGCTTCTGCTAATTTGAATGAAGAAGACCTTAATATTTCAGTCAATGACATTGTTAAAGACATTAATGGAGATAGATTTCGGATGTGCTCTGCCCATTTTTCATCAGACTCTTTTTACATGAAAAAAAATCGTAAAGTTTTGAGACCCAATGCTGTGCCTTCAGTTTTTCCTGATGACTGTTCAATGTCATTGCCAAAAATTAAGGTACATTCACGTCACAAACCTGAGTCCTCTCTAACCCTACCATTCACAGAAACTTTGTCCGTACCACAATTAGAAGTTTCCTGCTGCTGCCCATGTCATGTATCCAGCATTAAAGACGTCATTCTATCAAGAGAAATGTTTACCCAAACAATGGAAGACGATTTCTTGTATTCAACCTCTGAGAAATCTTATGGATTCTCGGCAAGTTTCCGTGATATATGCATGGATCATAACTGTTATGTGTCCTCTCCTATCGTTGAACCACATTTATTGAAATCAACACATGCCAAAATTATTGCAGAAAATACAATTCCTGATTTGCAATCCACCCCGATAAAGTCAACTTACACAGCATCGTCTGTTTACTTCAATGAAGAAGAGCAATTTGAGGCGGAGGAATTATTATCCACTGATCAAAGTGTTCTTCCACATACATTTTGTCCTGTCACTGATACGGTTCATCCTGAATCTGATTCTAATGACGGTTTGTTTGAAATTGTAGAGGAACAATTAGAAGAAGGTCATACCATTCAATGTATGGATATTGATGAACTGTTACATACATCTTTAGATCAAAATACATCTTTAGATGAAAGCTACGTCCCAGAACTTTCCAACATATCCCAAAGTGATCTTTCCTGGGTGAGAGAACACCAACTAATGCTACTAATGCTTTTGCCATGGAAGATGAAAATTGTTATGTGGATGAAAGGAAATTTATAGTATTTGAATCCCCTCTAGATCAACTGCTTCAACTTCTTATTTGCCAAAAAGAACTTTGTTATGAAAAAATGAAATCTTTTAATAAAATAATGGTTGGCACTTTACTTAAAGTGTTTGGAACCTGCAAAGAAAACCATCAAATTCTGCTTTGGGAAAGCCAACCGAAGATAGCAAACTTTGCCGCTGGCGATGTAATTCTTGCCTCTGCTATTACATGCAGCGGTTCTTCTTTTACCACAGTTAAGGAAATGATGGATTTCCTTAACATTTCAATTTTTACTAAGAACATTTACCATAAATATTTAAATCGATTCATATATCCCGGAATAGATCATTGCTGGCAAGAAGAACAAACTAGATTAAAAGCAAAGTTGCAAATGGATTCACTTTATTTAGTTGGAGACGGACAATGTGATAGTCCAGGTCTTTCAGCCAAGCACTGCACTTATGCTATGATGGACCTCGATTCGGAATTAATTCTAGATTTTGAAATTGTGCAGGCTACACAAACAACATCCTCGGTTGCCATGGAACAACTTGCATTTGAGAATTGCCTGGAGCGCATTCTAGACAAAAATTATGATGTCCAAGTTCTAGGAACAGATAGACATATGGGAATCCAAAAAAAGATGCGTGAAGACTACAGCAAAATATCACATCAATATGATCTGTGGCACTACTGCAAGTCTTTTGAAAAAGAAATACTCGAGGCAAGCAAGAAAGCGAATTGTAAAGACTTGCAATTTTGGCTCCCATCAGTAGTGAATCATTTCTACTGGTGCAGTAGAAACTGTCAGGGAGATACTGATATTTTCTGGAGTACATGGACATCACTCTTGTACCATGTACGCAACATACATGAGTGGGAGGAGGGTGGTCACAAAATGAAATGTCGGCACAATCCACTCTGTGACACCGATGTTCATGTTCAATGGCTCATAAAGCCAAGTGCAGCGTACAAAGCTCTGGAGGATATAGTTATGTCTACACAGTTACATAATGATGTCCCTCATTTGGTGCTCTACTGTCACACTGCTGCTCTTGAAACATTTCATAGCAGTGTCCTGAAATACCGCAGCAAACTGCATCATTTCAGGATGAACTCCATGGAGGCACGCACAAAGCTTGCCATTCTTTCTCACAATATGAATGTTGGCCGTTGCCAAGCTGTAGTTCAAAGAGAAAATTTAAAAAGTGAAGCGCTTTGTTCAAAAAGAACATCTTTAGAGCACCCATGCTCTATAAAAAAATGGATTGTGAGAAAAATATACGAGCCAATCTGCAATGAACATATTTTTGGAATGCTAAAGACAATAGTAAGTGTAGCTTCTGGGAGATTGGCAACAACATGGAAATCAAGAGGATAATATTCCTAAAAATATAGCTGAAACTTCCAGACCTGATAAAGAGGATGCTGTGTCCATGCACTTGTCACGATTTCCCTTATATCGGGCGGAAGATTTTGGTGAATGATTTGATTAAAATTTCAGTGCACAAATGTAAGATAATTAATTGCATCTTATTATTTTGTTAAAATATTAATTGAAAATATTTATGTCCTTATTGTTTTTTTTCAGACTTTACAAAAATTCTATATAGTTTCTGCAGAATATCTCAGGGTCTCCAGTGAGGATGACGGGAGGGGGCCCCAATTATTTCACACTTGGCAGAAGGACATGCTCTCTCTTACTGATGAGGACTAGGCTTGTGCAATTTGTTTCATTCCGAAATTCGTTGTTAACAAATTTTTTGAAATTCGGCAATTCAGACAAATCTGAATTTCCGAATTTTCGTTTTTATGATTTCGAAAATGCTTTCATCCGAAAATCCAAATTGCAGAAATTCGGAACAGTCGAAATTTTAGAAATTCGAAAATCAGAAAATAAGAAAGAACATTTGAAATAATAACTAACTAATAAATAACTATTAAATTATAGGTATTGGTTAGTGATACATTTTGTATTTAAGTACATTAACAGCCAAATTTGAAAGGAAATTCCAATGCTTATAATTTAATAGTTATTTTATTAGTTAGTTATTATTTCAAATGTTCTTTCTTATTTCTGAATTTCCGATTTTCTGATTTTTTACTTCCGTATTTCGGCATTTTTGAATTGCTGAATTTGCGAATTTTGAATCTCGAAATTCCTAATTTTTTCAAATTCCCGAAAACATAAAAAAACGAATGGAATGAAAACAAATACATTTTTTGGCCGTGCACAAGCCTAATGAGGACTGGGAGGAGGGAGTACAACAATATATTCCATTCATGATATCAGCCAGAGATATAATAGATACATCCAACTTAAATGTTTACACAGGGCCTATTTTACTCCTCTATGACTTTCTAGGAAATATGCAGACTCGCCTGACGGATGGCCCAAAAGTCTGACTGAAACTGGGACATTTATACATGTAGTATGGTCATGCCCGAGGATTTAGAGCTTCTGGAGGGAGGTGGTTGAGGAAATAAATTTATTTGGGGACCCATCTATCAATCTAAATCCCCAGATCCTGCTTCTAGGAATTTGTGAAACGATCATCCCCAGCACACACAAGCAACTTTTTGTATTCTTTGCGGCATTTTATGTCAAGAAGGCAATATTGAGCAAATGGAAACAGGCTGACCCTCCCACAGTTCTGCAATGGAAATTGATGATTGACTCTGTCTTGCCTATATAATAACTTACATATATGAGTCGGAACTGCCCCAAAAAAATTCACAAAATATGGGCCTCCTGGGTAGAGGCTAGGTCATTACAGATTTGAGCAGATTGATGGTCTCTCACCGCCGGTGGTACCACATGGTTCCCGACTGGCCTCCTTGATCTAATGCGGTAACCCAGTCACAGCTGTTGGAATTAATATTGATTCTTCAAACAGTAAATTACTAAGATAGGTCAATATTTTTCTACAGAATGAAATGTGCCCTCTGTGCCTAACGATTTTGTTTATGTACCCTTTCCTTTCCTTTGTATGTTCTTATTGTGATATAAATATGTTATGGGAATTTCTGGTTGTGACTCTAAAAATAAAAGTTAGTTTTGCAATTGCAGGAACAGATCCATAGGACACAATCTCTGTGTTTAACCACTTCAGCCCCGGAAGGATTTCCCATGTTAGGACAAGAGCACTTTTTGCGATTCGACATTGCGTTGCTTTAACTGACAATTGTGCTGTCGTGCGGCGTTGTACCCAAACAAAATTTGCGTCCTTTTTCCCCACAAATAGAGATTTCTTTTGGTGGTATTTGATCACCTCTGCGTCATTTCTGATCACCGATATAACCAAAAAAAATCTAAAATTTTGCAAAAAACAAATCCAAAATAAAATATAAAAAAAAAATGTATTCATCGTTTTTGGCCAATTTATATTCTTCCTGGTAAAAAAAAAATCGCAATTGGTGTTTATTGATTGGTTCAAGAGATCAAAGCGCCGTGTGGGGCAGAAGTTCAAGCCCTTGGATAACAGCATAGTCTCAGTATCATTCAAGGCACGTCTGGAAAGATTAATTACATTGCTTACCGCTGTTAAGGGTGCCCCCGTAACTGGTAACGAGCTCTGTTTTCTCCTTCGATGTTTCCTGCCTCCTCTCCTCGTCCGCTTGTGTTGGAGTTTAATGACTGTGATGTTTCTGTTCGACTCGTGCTTTCAGGTGATGAATCAGATGCTGTGGCTGCGAGAGTATCTTTAACTGTTTCATTCTCAGGATCTGAGAAACTAAAGCCTCGTACACATGGGACGACGATCGTACGTACGATCGTCGCAAATCGTATGTTGCATACTGACTGCACTACACAATCGTACCATCAAAGAAAGAACGTTCAGGTGCATGTAATTAGCATCCGGCCGTTCCTGACTTCGGAGCATGCGTGTTTTGCACAATACAACTTGTACCAACTGCTCTGTACACATGATACAACGGTCGTATGAGCGCTTGTTGGTACAACCAAGTTTTCTAGTCTGCTCATACAACTCCCTTGTACGACCATCGTATGTTCGACTGTTCTAATCGCGTTAGTACGACCTGTTGTATACGATCGTCGTCCCGTCTGTACAAGGCTTTACTCTCTTTCCTTGGAATCTCCTCCTGGGACGCCAGGAAAGGACTTTCTTCCATGTATAGACGGTCCCTGGTGAGTTTCTCCTTTTTACCTGTTATTACTTCTCTCTCCAGTTTGATTTTCAAACGGTTGTCAAACTCCTTGAATTTGGGATGATCTTGTAGTCCAGCTATGTCTTTCTGGATCATTGAAATCTCATTTCTCAATCTCTCCATGTCATTTTCCTTTGCAGTAACAATGATCTGCATAAACTGAAATGAACAGGTGGATAGGATGTCTGTCCATTCTTTTTTGACCTCCTCATTAGGGAATTCAAACGTTGGAAACCTCCTAATCCTTAAGCCTCGAGGGACACGCTTCAGTGAGATGTACTCTGTGAGGGTATTAACGTCCAAAAAGGCTCGTATCTCCTTAGTCATCAGGAGTTCAAGTCTCCGAAAGGATTGTAGTAGAACTATATCCACATCATCCAATGATTGAGACAGGAGTCCTTGAGAGCCTATACGGAGAGGATTATCAGAGGGGGCTGTGAGTGTCCGGCTGAAGATCGGATCCAGAATGGACCGGAGTAGAGGTATCCATATTAGCTGAGACAGTAAACGCACCTGTACATCACTGTAGGTGTGAAACCAGGTAAAAAGGCTCAGGTATATGAGCGAGTCAAAGCAGCATACAGTCCGGATAATCAAAGTGAAAAAATAGACCGCTCCAAATAACCTATCCCCTGAAAATAACCTTGGACTGTCTCCGAGGGTGCTGGCCCAGTATGCACCTTGCATGTGAAAAAGAAAAGAAGACTCCAGATGGCCGCACTCCTTTCAATGCTTTTATTTCAAAAATAGGTCCATGCGATGCAAAATAGGGAAAAACTGACGCGTTTCACACCCCCTAAGGGTGCTTATTCATAGTTACAATGACATGAGCTCAAATACATGTATATATACAAAGTCTCTGAACACTGAATCAAAAAGCAGCCAATTAAACACAATCAATGATCAACTCAATTGGCATAATTAACATAATCATCGTGATCAGCCTGAGAGGTGTTTAGGTAGCCTTTAACGTTCAGTATGGTGAAATCCAACAGAAGGCCGTCCAATATAATCCAATCATTATGTTGAGGAAGAGAGGACTTCAGTGAGGAACAATTCCCTCACTCAGGACAGGAAAATGGCTTCACCCCTGTGTGAGATCTCTGATGTGTGTCAAGATGGGGCTTCTGCGAAAAACATTTCCCGCACACAGGACAGGAATACGGCTTCTGTCCTGTGTGAGATCTCTGATGTCTGTCAAGATTGAATATCTGTGAAAAACATTTCCCACACTCGGGACAAGAATATGGCTTCTCCCCTGTGTGCACTCTCTGATGTTTGTAAAGATAGGACTTCTGTGAAAAGCATTTCCCGCACTCAGGACAGGAATGTGGCTTCTGCCCCGTGTGAGATCTCTGATGTTTGTCAAGATGGGACTTCTGTGAAAAACATTTCCCACATTCATGACAGGAATATGGTTTCTCTCCCGTGTGAGATCTCTGATGCGTGTTAAGATGGGACTTCTGCAAAAAACATTTCCCGCACTCAGGACAGGAATACGGTTTCTCTCCCGTGTGAGATCTCTGATGTGTGACAAGGTCTGATTTTTTCATAAAACATTTCCCACACTCAGGACAGGAATTTGGCTTCTCCCCTGTGTGAGATTTCTGATGTTTGTAAAGACTTGGCTTGTCTGAAAAACATTTCCCACACTCAGGACAGGAATATGGCTTCTGCCCTGTGTGAGATCCCTGATGTCTGTTAAGATCGGACTTTTGTGAAAAACACATGCTGCAATTAGGACAGGAGTACAGTTTCTCCCCCGTGTGAGATTTTTGATGTCTGTCAAGATTGGATATCTGTGAAAAACATTTCCCACACTCAGGACAGGAATACGGCTTCTCCCCTGTATGATATCTTTTATGTACATTAAGATGGGATTTAAAATGGAAACACTTCCCGCACTCAGTACAGGAAAACCTCTTATCAGTTGGAAGGACGGCACCGTCCCTCACAGTCTGAGGTTCCTCAGGATAAGAGGAATACGATGGTCCATCTACACTGTGTGGTGCCGGGTGGACATTTGAGGTAGCCGGGTTTTCTCCTGGACTATACTGTGTGATGTCCTCATCTTCTACTTTACAGTCTGGAGACAAAGTGAGACAATCCTCTGAGATTTTCCTCATCTCCCGTCCATCTACTAAAATAGAAATAAAAAGATTATTACTAGACATCAGCTGATTGGTTCCCCTAAACCAGGACTCCGCCCACATCAGGCAGCTTTGTCTCTGAGGATCTTACAATTCCCCCCTCAAGGTAACGAGTAAATGGCTCCTCTGATCTCCTACCAGTTCATTTCTTTATTCATGGACCTTAGTCAGAGTGTGAGGAAACAACAAGAACTGTCTTTTATAGGAGTGACAGTGATGAGGGGATTATAGGACGAGTGTCCCCACCCCCTCTATCACTCATTGCCATCTTCCCAACACAAATAGTCCTGCACTTCCTTATTTAGTCCATGATTTAGTCATGAATAACAGCGGGGCTGAGCCCCACCAGAGGTCAGAGAGTGAGGATGGGGGGAGAACAACCAAGATGAAGACTGGACTGATCCTGAAGACCACCATCATTGGGTTATTGACTCCTCCCTCATCACTTTCTGTTTAAGGTTCCAAAGTTTAAGCACTTCCTTAGCAGACACTTTCACCCCCTTCCTGCCCAGGGCAAATTTCAGCTGTCAGCGCTCTCACACTTTGAATGACAATTGTGTGGTGATGTAACACTGTACCCATGAATGTGTTATAATTTTTTACACAAGTAGAGTTTTCTTTTGGTGGTATTTAATCACCGCTTTTTTTTTTGTTTGTTTTTGCTAAACAAACGCCAACAGAAAAAAAAGAAAGTTTAAAAAAAAAAGGCGTTTCTTCCTTTATGTTAAAATTTTTTGCAAATAAGTAATTTTTCTCCTTCGCTGGTGATGGGCACTGATAAGCAATGGTGGGTCTGCACTGATGATTGTACCCTGATTATCAGTGTAAATGTGCCCTGTCAGGATTACCAATTATCGGCTCTTCTTTCCTCACACAGTGACAGCGCATGAGGAAAGGAAATGCAGATAACCGGCAAGTTTGTTTACATGAGATCAGCTGTGATTGGACACAGATGATCACATGGTAAAAAGCTGATGTTATTGGCCCTTTACCTCAATCTTTGATCAGCTGTGTGCAAAGGATACAGCGGTCACAGACCATGCCTGATGCGTGCTCAAGAGGGCGCATGGAAAGGGGCGTTCTGGAAAGACGTCCATGGACACCCTCCCAGAACAAGAGAACCATGCTGTAGCCATCATTCAGCTATGGCACCGTACTGAGGTGGTTAACCAGTTGCCGAACACGCTATAGCTGAATGACAGCTACAGCAAGGCTGGCTGGTTCTGGGATGCCATCATATGACGGTGTCCCGTGCTTGTGCTTCTTGTGTGCCCCCTGGCGCATGCATACAGCAGTGTCTGTGATTGCTGGGTCCCTGGACCAAGCGCAGTGGCCTTTTACCACATGATTATGCTGTCCAATGATAGAGTGATCACTTGGTAAACAAACCGGGTCCATGCCCAGTTCAGCTGATACCGAGTACGAGGAAAGGGAAGATTGATTGCTGGATCGTGAGTTTTTATTCTGTGTGCTGTTTGGTGTCCTACAGTGCTAATCAGTGCCCTATAGTACCCATCAGTGAGTGCTCATCAGCGCTGTACAGTGCTCATCAGTGCCCTATAGTGGTAATTCATGCCCTATAGTACCCATCAGTGAGTGCTCATTAGTGCCCTGCAGTGCTGTACAGTGCTCATCAGTGCCCTATAGTGGTAATTTGTGCCCTATAGTACCCATCAGTGAGTGCTCATTAGTGCCCTGCAGTGATGTACAGTGCTCATCAGTGCCCTATAGTGCTAATCCGTGCCCTATAGTACCCATCAGTGAGTTCTCATTAGTGCCCTACAGTGCTGTAAATTGCTCATCAGTGCTGTGCAGTGCTCATCAGTGCCCTATAGTGCTAATCCGTGCCCTATACTACCCCCATCAGTGAATGCTCATTAGTGCCCTACAGTGCTGTACATTGCTCATCAGTGCCCTACAGTGTTCATCAATGCTGTACAGTGCTCATCAGTGCACATCACTGCTTACAGTGCTCATCAGTGTCCTACAGTGCTCATCAGTGCTTACCCACTTTCCCTCCAGCATACTGTATATGTACGGCGGCAGTGTGGCTCTATTCCGCAAATTGCTGTATACAAGCGTTGATCCGCGTGTGCACAGTTAGCGGGCAGAAGTGCGCTCTCGTGCCTGCCGCACTCTGCAGGAGTGTGCTCAGGTCTCAGGCAGACCCGATGTCAACCGGCGAGCCACGATGAGCTGCCAGAGAGAAAGGATGGGGAACCGCCGATGTAAACACGGCGGTTCCCCACTCTGTCAGTGGGCATCTAAGAGATCTACTGATCCCTGTCACTGGGATCAGTTAGATCTCTTATGCCCCTGGTAGCCCCACCCCCTCACAGTTAGAACACGCCTAGGGAGCACAGTTAACCCCTAGATCTCCCCCTGCAGGTTAACTCCTAAAGTTATTAAGAATACTCCAAGGGGTCAACCCCCCGTGAGAGGAAGGGGTTACCAAGAGAACAGAGATGATGGGCAAAGACCACCTCAGTTCTCACTTCCGGTATACAACAGATTTGAACCCTTAGAACGAGAAACCTATTATCAGATGAGAAATCCCTATCCCTACTATGATCAATGGGGTGATTATGACCGATATGTGAGCCCATCTAGGACCCATATGGGGCCCCAGCATTTGCAAGGGGGAAGGGGAAACTATTCTGGTCACCCCAACCATCAAGGGGATTTTCAGAGAAGGGGTTTTGGAGGTCCCCCCAGGAGGGGAAGAGGACACCCCCAAAGAAGGGGACGGGGAAATTTTCCGCGCCTCAAGGGTTGGGACGAGTGGAGGCCCTGGTATCAGGGGGAACCGCCCAACACGCCTCGGGAAACATTAGATTCAAAAAGAAAAGAACTCGAGGATGCAGAGGGGGGAAAAGGAAAAAGAAAGAGAGAGACTTAACAAAAGGTATTTTCAATTTAAGTGAGGTAGTATTCACAGAAGGGGAGTTAAAAGTATTGTCCCTAGGTTTGAAATATGCTCCAGATACGCATCTAAACAAATTTGACGCATACATCGATCTGCAAAAATTTGTTAGAAAAATTAATATTAAAATTTTTTTCTGAAAGGGAAAGGAGCCAGTAACAACTCATCTTCCACTTTCCAACATACTGAATTAAGAAATAATTCAACCTTTAATCCCAAGATAGCCCAAAACTGTTTGGTGGAAAGTTTTAAAAAACTGGTTGAACAAGATCTCAAGGATCTGTCCGTTAAACCCAGCAGACGAAAAAGGGATATAGAAAAAGGGATATTGGAATTAGAAAAAAGGAAAGAAGTGGTCATTAGGGCTGCTGACAAGGGGGGGGGGGGGGGTTTGGTGATTCTAAAGAAAAAAGATTATTTGGATGAACTCAATAGGTTGGTAGAAGATAGAGAAACTTATGAGGAATTAAAAGGAGATCCCACTAACTCGTTCAAAAAACAACTGTCCAAAATAGTTAAAAAAGCATCCAAAGAAGGGATTCTGAACAAAAAAGAGGCTCGATATATAATTCCGGATGTACCTAGAATACCGGTAATTTACCAGCTTCCCAAAATGCACAAGAATCCTCAAAAACCACCGGGGAGACCCATCGTCAGTGGGATAGGGTCGTTGTTCTCCAGGGTCGGGGAATATATAGACTCATTTCTTCAACCACTGACGATGGGGACAAAAGAGGGGGGTCGCCATGGGGGCAAAATATGCCCCCTCGGTGGCCAACATCTTTATGAGCTGGTGGGAAAAAGATAGTATTTTAGGTAAAAATATCCCCCAGTTGAAGCTCTACAGGAGATTCATTGACGATATCCTCATTGTGTGGGAGGGGTCAATGGACTCCTTGACTGACTTCATTGGGGAGATGGGAAAAAATTTGCATGGCATTTCCTTCTCTAAGGTTGTGAGCAGGGAGTCCATAAACTTTCTAGATCTCCACATTTTCAAAAATGGTGATCGACTTAACACACGTACCTTCTTTAAGGATGTTGACCGAAATGGGTATATTCCCTTGGGGAGTTGTCATCACCCTAAGTGGCTGGGGAATATACCCAGAGGTCAGCTCCTGAGAATAAGGCAAAATTGTGATAGCACCACTGATTATGAGGAACAGGCCAACACTATTGTGGAAAGGTTTGTTGAAAAAGGGTATGAGAGAGATCATCTCCTGAGGCTGAGAGATCAAATTAGGGACTGTAATAGAGATGATCTTTTCCAACCCAAGGTAAAACAAAAGGCGGATTATGGAGTGGCCTTTATGACCAGATACACTAAGGAATATAAACAGCTTGAAGGAATCATAAGACAACATTGGCACATACTACGGAGAGATGTTGATCTTCAGAAGATTCTACCTAAAAGGCCGCGTTTTATATACACCAAACCACCATCCCTAAGATTAAAATTAGCACATAATGTGGTAGATCCTCCTATAAAGACTTGCACCTTTTTGGATGCAGTCGGTTTTTACAGTTGTGGGAGATGCACAATGTGCAAAACCTCGGCGACCAGAATACGGAAAACTACCTCTTTTGAATCTAGAAGTGAAGGGAAATCCTATAAAATCAATAAGTTTATTACATGTGATACTAGTCATGTAACCTATTTACTGACGTGCACATGTGGTCTTCAGTATGTAGGGAGGACCACTCGGAAATTAAGAATAAGGTTAAGTGAACACATCAGTAATATAAAGAAAGGCTATAGGTACCACAGCCTCTCCAACCATTTCAGGCTTTTTCATGATAGAGATCCTAGCCAATTATCCTTTTGTGGGATAGATAGGGTGGAGAAACATTGGAGAGGGACCAATCTCACCAGAGCCATCTCCCAGAACGAGACCCAGTGGATCCAGAGACTGGGCACAATGGAGCCACTGGGACTCAATATTGATTTAGATATAAATTGTTTTTTATCCAATTGGTAATATTAGGGTTCCCCCATCACCAACGTATCGAGAGGGTGGTAAGACTAAGGGTACCCTTTGGTCATTTGTTTGAACCGAAGGGGTGAATATCCACTATGGTCTGATCCACTTCACCATTTGATAAACCATGGGGTTGTTTGTAGGAAAATTCATGAGTAGGGCTCCTAATAATATCTTCACTTGGTTAGCTTACTACAAGGGGAAATAGTATGTTCCCATTCTCTCTTTTTCTCTTTCGTGTCCAGGGTTAAATCTAGATCTATGGCCAAAATTTATCCGGAAACCTGTATATAGGGATCTGATTGCAATTTGCGTTCAGATGAATATATATAGAGTTGAGGATTATGGAATATCAAGCCAAACTGGTGCATTTTATTCATTTATTTTTATTTCATGTATATTTTACATTTTTATTTTTCATTTTTATTTTTATTAACATTTATATTTTTATTTTTACTTCTTGGACATCTGTTTATATATTAAAGAGTTTTTTTATAAAATATTTTTCATATTTTACATACATATATATATTTTTATATTTTTCCAGTTTTTTAGTACGGTATCCTAATTTAGTGTATATATCTTTGTATAAATAACATTTTTGTTTATATTGTTTTTTTGGGGTATATTATAAGAATGATAGATTAAAGATATGAGTCTATGTTTTATATTTACGCTTCTCTCTTGGGATTATGTGAGGCGATTGTATTACTGGCTGTGTTTTTGTAATCCACCACTGGGGGGCAGTTTGCACGTCTTGAATGTGGTAAACCATTATACAACATTATTCCTTAAGGGAAATATAACGGTACCCGATTGGTGCGGTAGGCGGGGGGGTGTTTACCTCCTAGACGTTAAAAGAGTAGTGGCACGTCAGGGTAATTGTCCGTGATGTCGCTTGTTTGTAAGCGAAACGCGTTGACGTCATTTCCGGCTGTCCACATCCTCTGACGTCACGTCCGCCATCGGTGGAACGCACGCCATACCAACGCCGCACACTGCATAATCTAGGCTATTATCCCAAAGCGAGAGAGCATCAGATCCTCTTGTAAGTTATTTCATGTATTGCGCAAAATAAAAGAAAGGACGGTATTTCACTATGGAGGCAATTTTTGTTCCTTTTTTCCAAATGGCAATCATACATGATTAATTGGAGCCTATGGTCTGCAGTCGCACTTTGGAGGAGTTCCGTATATACCCAACACCAGGATTAAGCATTGATTGATCCCCAGACTGCAAAGCTGGGGGTCCATTTATTCTGGTGAGTGGGGTCACAATAGGGGACTGGCACTGAGGAGCACGGATCACCTACAATATTTTCTTTGCACTATATGAGCACGGAGCACTTTATTGATGGACTATCAGTATATGGATTTTGGTGTTTAATCACAGTATTCAGTCACATTATCTATTTTATATATTTTTTTGCACGGAGCACTTTATTGATGGACTATTCATTTATGAACTTTTTTGTTTGATCACAATTTATTGATTTATTTCCAATTTGTTTACATCCATGGTCCATTCGATTATAGACTATGGTCATTTGAGATTTTGATTCATTATTGCACTTTGTACAGATTGTTTATGGTTTTGCTTATATATAATTTAAGGGTGGCGCAGTAGTTTTGTTTGTGAATAACCCCTTCACTGGCAATGACATTTATACAGTAATCAGTGGATATTTACATTTCTGATGGCTGTATAAATGGCATTGGTCCCAAAAAGTGTCAAAATGTCCTACATGTCTGCCCCAATATCAAAGTCCCAATAAAAAAATAAAAAAATCACAGATCGCCGCCATTACTAGTAAAAAAAATTTAAAAACCGCCAGAAATGAATACTCATGGTTTGTAAATGCAACAACTTTTGCGCAAACCAATCAATAAATGCCGATTGCAATTTTTTTTTACCAAAAATATGAGGAAGAATATAAATCGGCCAAAACCGATGAATACATTGGTTTTTTTTATATTTGTTTTTGGATTTGGATTTTAGCAAAAAGTAAGAAATATTGGGTTTTTTTTTTTGCAAAATTGTCGCTCTTTTTTTGTTTATAGTGGCGATCAGAAATGACGCAGAGGGGACCAAATACCACCAAGAGAAAGCTCTATTTGTTGGAAAAAAATGATACAAATTTTGTTTGGGTGCAGTGTAGTATGAGAGAGTAATTGAGATTCAAAGTGTGAGAGCGCTGAAAGCTGAAAATTGGTCTGGGCAGGAAGGGGGTATAAACGTCCTGTATTGAAGTGGTTAAAAAGACATCTACACTGATAATCAGGGTATTGATTATCAGTGCAGTCCCAACAGTGCATCCTCATCAGTGCTGTCAATCAGTGCATCCTCATCAGTGTTGCCTATCAGTGCCACCTATCAGAGTCCATTAGTGCATCCTCACCAGTGTCACCTATCAAGAGTCCATCAGTGCCCACCAGTGCTGCCAATTAGTGCAGTCTCATCAATGCCTCCTCATCAGTATTACCAATCAGTGCCACCTACCAGTGCTGCCTATTGGAGTCCATCAGTGCCCACCAGTGCTGCCAATCAGTACAGTCACATCGGTGCCTCCTCACCAGTGCTGTCAATCAGTACAGTCACATCGGTGCCTCCTCACCAGTGCTGCCAATCAGTGCAGTCTCAGTGCCTCCTCATCAGTGCCACCTCGTTAGTGTCCATCAGTTTTTTTCAAAATCCTTGGTCTTTTTTTGTTTGTTTAGCAAGAAATAACCCCCCCCCAGCGGCGATTAACCACTTGACCACTGGGCACTTAAACCCCCTTCCTAACCAGACCAATTTTCAGCTTTCAGCGCTCTCACATTTTGAATGACAATTACTCAGTCATACTGTACCCATATGAAATTTTCGTTCTTTTTTTCCCACAAATAGAGCTTTCTTTTGGTGGCATTTAAACACCATTGGGGTGTTTATTTTTTGAGCAATAAATGGAAAAATACCGAAAATTTTGTAAAAAATGCATTTTTCTTTATTTCTGTTATAACATTTTGCAAATTAGTAACTTTTCTTCATAAATGTTGGCCAAAATTTATACTGCTACCTATCTTTGGTAAAAATAACCCAAATTAGTGTATATTATTTGGTCTTTGTGAAAGTTATAGAGTCTACAATCTATGGTGCCAATCACTGAAAATTTATCACACCTGATGCACTGACGGCCGATCTCATTTCTTGAGGCCCTAACAAGACAGAAAAGTACAAATACCCCCCAAATGACCCCTTTTTGGAAAGTAGACAGTCCAACGTATTTAGTAAGAGGCATGGCGAGTTTTTTGAAGTTGTCATTTTTTTCCCACAATTCTTTGCAAAATGAAGATTTCTTTTTCAGTTTTTTTTTCACAAAATTGTCATTAACAGATCATTTCTCACACCCAGCATATGCATACCACCAATTACACCCCAAAACACATTCTGCTACTCCTCCTGAGTATGGTGATACCACATGTGACACTTTTACACAGCCTGGCCACATACAGAGGCCTAACATGCAGGGAGCACCATCAGGCGTTCTAAGGACATAAATTACACATCTAATTTCCTGACTACCTCTTGCACTTTTGAAGGTCCTGGAGCACCAGGGCAATGGAAACGCCCAAAAAATGACCCCATTTTGGAAAGTAAACACCCCAACCTATATTCTAGGAGGCATAATGAGTCTTTTGAACGGTTCATTTTTTCCACAAGTTTTTGGAAAATGTGGAAAGAAAATGAAAACGCATTTTTTTTACACAAGGTTGTCCATTTATACAATATTTCTAACACACAACATGTACATAGCAAAAATGTCACCCTAAAATATATTCTACTACTCGTCCCGAGTATGGCGATACCACATGAGTGACACTTTTACACAGCCTGGCCACATACAGAGGCCCAACATGCAGGGTGCACCATCAGGCATTCTAGGGGCATACATTTCAAATCCAATTTGACTACCTATTACATTATTGTGAGGCACTGTGGTGGCACTGATGGGCGCTGTAGTGGCACTGATGGGTGCTGTAGTGGCATGGATGTGTCATTGATGAGAACTGATGTTGTATGGATGAACATAAATGAGCACGAATGGGGGTGAATAAGCCATAGATGGGGATGACTGCGCTCGGATGGATGGCTGAGCACGGATGAATTGGTGAGTACGGATGGATGGCTGAGCATGGATGGCTGAGCACGGATGGATGGCTGAGCACGGATGGATGGGGGAGCACGGATGGATTGTGGAGCACGGATGGATGGCGGAGCATAGATGCATGGGTGAACACGGATGAGGCTGGATGGGTGAGCATGGCTGGATTGGTGAGCACAGATGCATGGGTGAGCACAGATGGATGGCAGAGCACGGATGCATTGCTGAGCATGGATGCATGGGTGACGGATGGGTGAGCACGGATGCATGGGTGATGGATGAGTGAGCACGGACGCATGGGTGATGGATGAGTGAGCACGGATGCATAGGTGACGGATGGGTGAGCACGGATGCATGGGTGACGGATGGGTGAGCACAGATGCATGGGTGAGCCTGGATGGGTGAGCACGGACGCATGGGTGATGGATGGGTGAGCACGGATGGGCGAGCACGGATGCATGGGTGACTGATGAGTGAGCACGGATGGGTGAGCACGGACGCATGGGTGAGCACAGATGCATGGGTGACGGATGAGTGGGCACGGATGCATGGGTGACAGATGGGTGAGCACGGACGCATGGGTGACAGATGGGTGAGCATGGATGACAGATGGGTGCGCACGGATGCATGGGTGACAGGTGGGTGAGCACGGATGCATGGGTGACGGATGAGTGAGCACGGACGCATGGGTGACAGATGGGTGGGCACGGATGCATGGGTGACGGATGGGTGAGCACGGATGCATGGGTGATGGATGGGTCATGGATTCATGGGTGATGGATGGATGGATGAGCATGGGTGATGGGTGGGCATGGATTTATGGGCGACTGATGGGTGGACACAGATGGGTGGGCATGGATGAGGGCGTGGGCATGGGTGAAGCTGGATGGGGGTCCCTGCCTGGCACATAGCGGTGCTGTGGGCACTTCAAATCCTACCCACAGCACTGCTACATCTCCTCTCTCCCCCCTCTCCTGTCACACTGCACCGATCGGTGCGGAGAGGGGGGAGACAAGCCGGCACTTCCGCCAGCTTGTTTACATGTTAAAACGCATTTTTTTTACACAAGGTTGTCCATTTATACAATATTTCTAACACACAACATGTACATAGCAAAAATGTCACCCTAAAATATATTCTACTACTCGTCCCGAGTATGGCGATACCACATGTGTGACACTTTTACACAGCCTGGCCACATACAGAGGCCCAACATGCAGGGTGCACCATCAGGCATTCTAGGGGCATACACTTCAAATCCAATTTGACTACCTATTACATTATTGTGAGGCACTGTGGTGGCACTGATGGGCGCTGTAGTGGCACTGATGGGTGCTGTAGTGGCATGAATGTGTCATTGATGAGAACTGATGTTGTATGGATGAACATGAATGAGGCATAAATGAGCACGAATGGGGGTGAATAAGCCATAGATGGGGATGACTGCGCACGGATGGATGGCTGAGCACGGATGCATTGGTGAGTACGGATGGATGGCTGAGCATGGATGGATGGCTGAGCATGGATGGATGACTGAGCACGGATGGATGGGGGAGCACGGATGGATGGCGGAGCACAGATGGATGGCGGAGCATAGATGCATGGGTGAACACGGGTGAGGCTGGATGGGTGAGCATGGCTGGATTGGTGAGCACAGATGCATGGGTGAGCATAGATGGATGGCGGAGCACGGATGCATTTGTGAGCATGGGTTGCATGGGATGCATGGGTGACGGATGGGTGAGCACGGATGCATGGGTGATGGATGAGTGAGCACGGACGCATGGGTGATGGATGAGTGAGCACGGATGCATAGGTGACGGATGGGTGAGCACGGATGCATGGGTGACGGATGGGTGAGCACAGATGCATGGGTGAGCACGGACGCATGGGTGATGGATGGGTGAGCACGGATGGGCGAGCACGGATGCATGGGTGACTGATGAGTGAGCACGGATGGGTGAGCATGGACGCATGGGTGACGGATGGGTGAGCACAGATGCATGGGTGACGGATGGGTGGGCACGGATGCATGGGTGACAGATGGGTGAGCACGGACGCATACGTAGACAC
>BLSH010560484.1:0-13774 GCA_018402905.1 Glandirana rugosa | reverse complement strand
CTTGGGCGTATACGTACGTGCTCGGCCCGGAGTAAGAGTAGGACGCCTGTGTGTACGCGTCTCGCCGGCCGCTCTGTGTCCCTCCGCCTTCGTCACCGGCATCGTTAGAAGTCCATCTACTTGGTAGGTGAACCAGGTTTGCCTCCTGTTTTTTCCTTGTGCCGTTAGTCCTGTCTCGTTTCTAACTACCCTCTCCTCGGGATATCCCATCGACACCTTCGCCTCGGTGGGTGTGCAGACGACGGTACCTCAAACGGTCCTTTTCTTACAAATGACTGTTTTTTTCTTTATTCTGGACTTACTGTGGAATTTTGTGCCAACATAACATATCAAATTTGCGCAAATCTTTCTTATTTATTATGTGTTACTAGGTGGTTCCTAATTGATTTGCAGCATTTAATCTATATCTAATTTTTAGCGCGGTATTTCTTACAACAAATTTCTTTTTTTGTCAGTAAACATTCTTTTCCTGGCAAACTCCATGGCAGCAGACGTGTGGGTGGCTCCGCTTCCACAGCTACCCTATAGGGCTCCTCTCCCATCAATCTTTGCTCTGTCCTGATTGCCGTGTTCCTTTTTTGTCCTCCGTTTGGACCAAGTGGATGGTTCATCTACCTGAAGATTGCTACGGCCACTGCTTCCGCCTCCCTGTGTCTCGCCGGCCGCTCTGCGCATGTGTGTCCGCAGGATGAGAATGAGGCCCGGCTCGTGCATGCATATGCGGGTTCCCGGCGGCACCGGGCGATGATGTCACGCTGCGTTGTAAATGGCCGGGTAGCCCCACACATCCTTGGGAATGCATGCAGGCATTGCAGCAGCTCCCCTGGGCTGCGTGGGTGAGCTCCTCAGGTAAAGTGGGCGGCGGGGGAGAGGGGAGGGATCTGGATCTGAAGTCCGGGCACTCCAGGCTCTGGATGCTCTGTACCCTGGCATTTTATTCTTCGTCTCTCTCTGCAGATGGATGCCTCTCTACCCCCTGGTGGCCAGCCCTCGCTCGACAGGTACCACTCAGGTTCCTTGGGATGGGAGATGGCTGGGGGAAAGGGTTAGGCATTGACAGGGGAAGGTGAGACAGCGGCAGTAAGCCTAAAGCTTCTTCTACTCTCTTTCTTCCCTTTAGCCCTCATAGGTTTGACTTACGCCGAAGCTCGCAGAGGAGCGGCTCATCTAAATCTCACCATCAGCATTATCATCAGTCATTTTCTAGATCTGGTCTTCACGGATCCCGCTCAGGGTCAGGGCACCGCAGTAGGGATACACACCGCCCCCCTCCTCCACGCGCCCAGGAGAAACTATGCTGGGGGTGCAAGAGGGTGGTGTCTGCGGACAGATCCCTGTGTGACCACTGCTACCAAAAATCAGTGGTCGAAAGGAAGAACCCAGATCAGCACCTGGAGGCTTTGATCAATGGGTTGTTAATAATTCCCTGCAGAAAAGGGAAGCCCGTCAACCTCACATGCCCCCTGCAGATCCTCCAAGGTCCCTAGTGGGTGAGAGCCAGTGGGATGATCAATTGGATCCCTTCCAGCCTGATTGCTAATCTCTGGCTCAATCGGACAGTGAGTCACAGATGGAAGCGCCAGAAGTAGGGTTCAAATACGCCCTCGTTCTTTCTCTGCTGAAGGTGGTAAAAGAGGCGATGGACTTGGAAGAGCCGGCCGTATCGCCTCCAAAACAAAAAAAAAAATGTTTAACCACTTCAGCCCCGGAAGGATTTCCAGCTTTAGGACCGGAGCCCTTTTTGCGATTCAGCACTGCATCGCTTTAACTGAAAATTGCGCGGTCGTGCGACGTTGTACCCAAACGAAATTTGCGTCCTTTTTTCCCCACAAATAGAGCTTTCTTTTGGTGGTATTTGATCACCTCTGCGTCATTTCTGATCGCCGCTATAAACAAAAGAAGAGCGACAATTTTGCAAAAAAAAAACAAATTTCTTACTTTTTGCTAGAATACAAATCAAAAAAAAAAATATAAAAAAACATTTTTTTTCACCGTTTTTGGCCGATTTATATTCTTCCTCATATTTGCGATAAAAAAAAATTGCAATCGGCGTTTATTGATTGGTTTGCGCAAAAGTGGTCGCGTTTACGGATGATGAGAATTCATTTTTGGGTTTTTTTTTTTTTTTTTTTTACTAGTAATGGCGGCGATCTGCGATTTTTAGCGGTACTGCGATATTTCAGCGGACATGTCGGACTATTTTGACACTTTTTTGGGACCATTGGCATTTATACAGCGATCAGTGCTATAAAAATGCACTGATTACTGTGTAAATGCTATTGGCAGTGAAGGGGTTAACCTGCAGGGGGCGCTCTAAGGGTTAACTATGTTCCCTGGGCGTGTTCTAACTGTGGGGGGACTGCACTATCTGGGGAAAGGAAGTGGTCACAGCCTTCATATACAGGAAGGCTGTAATCACAGCCCTTCCCCCTTCACACAGAGCGGAGGTCCGTGTTTACATACACGGACCTCCGTTCCTCCGCTCGGGTTGGCCATCGCGGGTAGCCGGCGGCAATCGAAGCCGCCGCACCCGCTCCCTGGCCCTCCCCGAACACAGTGAGCGCGCGGGCGCGCCTCCGGCGGTGCGCGCTCACTGAGCTCGATCCCGCAGCCGCCGTCGTATGACGGCGTTTTGCGGGAACGAACCACTTTGCCGCCGTCAAATGCCGATCGGCGGTCGACAAGTGGTTAAACAGCTCAGTAGGGAGCACTCTTATTTCCCCTTTCTAGCGGAGCTAGGGGGAATTATCTCGGATGAATGTAGCAAAGTGGAAAGAAGGGGCTCATTAGCAACCAAAGTCCAAAAGCTGTGCCCTTTCAAAGAAGAAGAGGTGAGACAGAGGCAGCTCCACTAGTGGATGCGGCCCTGATGAGGTTGGCAAGGTATGTGATACTCCCATTAGAGGATACGGTCTCCTTCAAGGACCCCCCAGAGAGGATAATCGACACAGACCTCAGATGAATATATCTGACAGCCGGAATGACCTGTAAACTGGCCTTGGCCTTAGCGACACTCTCCAAAGCTATGGAGGTTTGGTCCGATAGTGTTAATGAAACCTTGGCAGGGTTTTCCACTGAAGCAGCCAGAATTTCGCCTATACAAGAACTAAGAATGGTATCAGCCTTCATGGGGGTGGTGTCCCTTGACATCATCCGTCTCGTGGCCCGGGTCATGTTGGCATCAGTCACGGCTAAGCGGGTCCTCTGGCTCCAGCCTGGTGCCAGATTCCTTTTGAGGGAACCTCCCTCTTTGGGAACAAGCTCAATGAGGCTGTAACCCGGGCCACGGGAGGAAAGCCTGGGTTTCTTCCCCAGGATTGGTGCCAGCCAAGTCAAAGTCATCCTTTGGCAAAGAAACAAGGATTCGATTGGGTCAAAGAAGCGTGCAGTTATAAACGTGGGCGTGAGTTCCGGAGGCCCTGGAGGGCCAGGAGGTCAACAAACCAGAAAGCCTTGAAAGGCGGTTCCACAGGTGGACAAGGGCCATCTAAATCCTTTTGAGATTGGGCCCACTCAGGCAGGCATGGTGGGTGCTCATTTGCATCACTTTCGGCATGTCTGGGCGGCCTCAATCCAGGACTTTTGGACAGTCAAGACAGTGTCCACAGGCCACGCTTTGGGTGTTCAGCAAAAGTCCCAAGCTAAGATTCGTTCCACGACCATTCGGTCCTCAAGAGAAAAGAGGGAGATCCTGTCTGCTTATGTGGAATCTCTACTAGAACAGGAAGCGGTCAAACCCATTCCAGTCAATGAGAGGGGCCAGGGTGTATTGCCCCTTGTTCTTAGTACAGAAGAATGACTCATGGAGACCCGTGATTGATTTAACCCATCTCAATTTATCCAAATGGGAAAGTTCAAAATGGAGTCTCTGCACTCTATCCAGCAAGCAGTGCAACCAGGAGACTGGTTGATCTCCATCGATCTCAAGGATGCCTACTTCCATGTCCATAGCAGCAGAATTCCAGCGCCATCTGCGGTTTGCCATAGGCCAATTACAATTTACTTGCCTCCCCTTTGGCCTGACAACATCTCCAAGAGTCTTCTCCAAGGTACTGCTAGCAGTGGTATCGCTGTTGAGAGTCATAGGAGTCCATCTTTATCACTATCTGGATGACCTCCTTCTGCTAGCCCAAGACAAAGGGCAGCTGTTGGATCACCAGGACTTAGTCATCACCACCTTGCAAGAATTCGGGTGGCTACTGACCTTAGACAAAAGTCACCTGCAGCCGTCCCAATCTGTAGTATTCCTCTGAGCGCTCTTCAATACGAAGACAGGCACCATCTCGCTTCCCAAAGAAAAAAAATTGATGTAATCCGGGACCGAGTCCATCAAGCCCTCTCGTCACCTCGGCTCTTGGCTCTCTGGTGTCTGAGGGTAATTGGGACAATGACAGCATCCATTCCCATGGTGAAGTGGGCCCAGTGGAGGATGCGTCCATTTCAGAGAGGATTCTTACAACAGTGGGAGTCATGCAGCAAAGATTCAACTCATCCGTGTAACTTCACCCATGAGACGATCTCTCCTGTGGTGGCTCCAGAGGTGGAACCTCTCCAAGTGCCACTCCCTGGAAGCAGTCATCTACGTGCTGTACATGCAAATACAAGGCCCCATGCACACAGCTACATATGGGGCTGTGTTTTTGTGTCACTAACAAATGTGCTCAGAAAAAGGAACAAAGGTGCGTCTGGGTCTGCAAATCATGCGCGTTTTTCACACGTACGCATGTGTACTCGTCTAAATGCACATATGTGTTTAACCACTTCCCTACCACCATATGCAGAATGACGGCCGGGAAGTGGTTTAGTTATCCTGACTGGGCATCATATGACGTCCAGCAGGATAACGTGGGGGCGCGCATCACGGCAATCGGTGCTGCGGGGTGTAAGTCTGACCCCCCGCATTACCAATCTCAGTAAAGAGCTTCCGTCTGAAGCTCTTTACCATGTGATCAGCCGCGACCAATCACGGCTAGTCACAGTGTAAACAGGAAGAGCTGTTCATTAGCTTTTCCTCTACTCGCATCTGCAACGCCAGTAGTGGAGAGCCAATCGGCTGCTCTCCTGACAGGGGGGTCTGTGCTGAGTGTTTATCAGTGCTGCCCCCCCCAGGTCCGCCACCCAGGACCACCAGGGAGCCTGCCCAGGGACCATCAGGGAGCCCACTAGGACCACCAAGGAGAGCCCACCCAGGGAGACGGCCAGGGAGCCAATCCTCACAACCAGGGAGCCGATCCTAGACCACCAAGGAGCCGATCCTGACAACCAGAGAGCCGATCCTAGAACACCAAGGAGCCCATCCTAGACCACCAAGGAGCCCATCCTAGACCACCAAGGAGCCCATCCTAGACCACCAGGCAAAAAGTTGTTGGAGCTCTGCTGTCTTTTCCAGGGTATGAAGTGCAGTGCGTGGTACAGTGGGAGGAGCATTACATTAAGGAAACCCAAGGGGGGTAAAGGTTCTCTATGTAAGATTTAATAAGGAGGTGTAAAGTCAGTGTGGTTTGGTAACATATAACGCACAATATCTCGCAAACCAGAGCGACACAAAGGTTTATTTTTGCGGTGCAAACGCGGCACAAACAAATGGCGTGTATGCTTTTAAAATTCAACAACATGGGGTGCAAAGTGGGCGGTGTTTCGGCAACTATAACGCACAATATCTTGGAAACCAAAACGGCGCAAACTTTTATTTTTGCAGTGCAAACCAGCGCATACGCAGCGCAAACAAATGGCGTGTTTGTTTTTAAAATTCAGCAACATGGGGTGCAAAGTGGGCGGGTTACGGCAACGATAACGCACAATATCTCGGAAACCAAAGTGGCGCAAACGTTAATTTTTGTGGCGCAAACGTGGCACAAGCGAATGGCGTGTTTGTTTTTAAAATTCAACAACATGGGTGCTAAGTAGGCGGGGTTTCTGCAACTATAACGCACAATATCTCAGAAACCAAAGCGGCGCAAACGTTAATTTTTGCGGCGCAAACCAGAGCAAACGCGGCACAAGCGAATGGCGTGTTTGTTTTTAAAATTCAACAACATGGGGTGCAAAGTGGGCGGGTTACGGCAACGATAACGCACACTATCTCGGAAACCAAAGTGGCGCAAACGTTAATTTTTGTGGCACAAACGTGGCACAAGCGAATGGCGTGTTTGTTTTTAAAATTCAACAACATGGGTGCTAAGTAGGCGGGGTTTCTGCAACTATATCGCACAATATCTCAGAAACCAAAGCGGCGCAAACGTTAATTTTTGGGCGCAAACCAGCGCAAACGCGGCACAAGCGAATGGCGTGTTTGTTTTTAAAATTCAACAACATGGGTGCTAAGTGGGCGGGGTTACGGCAACTATAACGCACAATATCTCGGAAACCAAAGTGGCGCAAACGTTTATTTTTGCAGCGCAAACCAGCGCAAAAGCGGCACAAAAGAGTGGCGTTTGTTTTTAAAATTCAGCAACATGGGGTGCAAAGTGGGCGGGGTTTCGGCAACTATAACGCACAATATCTCGGAAACCAAAGCGGAGCAAACTTTTATTTTTGCAGCGCAAACCAGCGCAAACAAATGGCGCGTTTGTTTTTAAAATTCAGCAACATGGGGTGCAAAGTGGGCGGGGCTTGCATTAAATTGAATGTTTAATATCTCAGAAACCGAACCGGTGCAAACCTTTATTTTTGCGGCGCAAACCAGCGCAAACGCGGCGCAAACAAATGGCGTGTTTGTTTTTAAAATTCAGCAACATTGGGTGCAAAGTGGGCGGGACTTGCATTAGATTGAATGTTTAATATCTCAGAAACCGAACCGGCGCAAACGTTTATTTTTGCGGTGCAAACAAATGGCGCATTTGTTTTTAAAATTCAGCAACATGGGGTGCAAAGTGGGCGGGGCTTGCATTAATTGAATGTTTAATATCTCAGAAACCGAACCGGCGCAAACGTTTAATTTTTGCGGCGCAAACGCGGTGCAAACAAATGGCATGTTTGTTTTTAAAATTCAGCAACATTGGGTGCAAAGTGGGCGGGGCTTGCATTAAATGGAATGTTTAATATCTCAGAAACCGAACTGGCTCAAACGTTTATTTTTGCGGCGCAAACCAGCGCAAACGCGGCGCAAACAAATGGCGCGTTTGTTTTTAAAACTCAGCAACATGGGGTGCAAAGTGGGCGGGGCTTGCATTAAACTGAATGTTTAATATCTCAGAAACCGAACCAGCGCAAACGTTTATTTTTGCGGCGCAAACGCGGCGCAAACAAATGGCGCGTTTGTTTTTAAAATTCAGCAACATGGGGTGCAAAGTGGGCGGGGCTTGCATTAAATTGAATGTTTAATATCTCAGAAACCGAACTGGCGCAAACGCTCATTTTTGCGGCGCAAATCAGTGCGAAGGTGGCGCAAGCGAATGGTATATTTTTATTTAGGTTTTACAAATATGGGGTGCCAACTTCACACAGCTTAGGTTTCCCTGTCTGTCAGCTGGGTACAGCCTACTGCTGTACCTAGCTCCTATCGCTCATTGCAGGGTACTCAGCCACACAGGCCTTACCGTGTACAGGATGTTACACTCCCCAGTCTATGGTCACAGAACTGGTTCCTGGGTGGAGCACTCACCTATGCCTGCTGGGAACTTTTGTAGAGGCCTTAACCACTTCAATACCGGGCACTTCGAACACTTCCTGCCCAGACCAATTTTCAGCTTTCAGTGCTGTTGCGATTCGAATGAGAATTGAGCGGTCGTGCGACGTTTTGCCCAAACAAAATTTTTATCATTTTGTTCCCACAAATAGAACTTTCTTTTGGTATTTAATCACCCCTGCGGTTTTTATTTTTTGCGCTATAACAAAAAAAAGACCGAAAATTTTGAAAAAAAAAACATTTTTCTTTGTTTCTCTCACAAAAATTTGTATAAAGTACATTTTCTCCTTCACTGACGGGCACTGACATGGCTACACTGATGGGCACTGATGAGGCTACACTGACGGGCACTAGGGTTGCCACCTTTTCTTAAAGTCGAACCCGAACACTTAAGCAGCGCACACCAATTTGTTTTTATTGTATAGACGATACATCTATTTTGCAATGAAATAACATTTCTAATCATATGAAGTTAAACACAGGAGTCCCCCTTTACATCAGAGTCCAAACAGTTCCCCCTTACATCTGAATCTGCAGAGTCTCCCTTTTACATTTGAACTCGCAGAGTTCCCTTACACTGTAAGGGGGGACTCTGCAGACTCTGATGTAAGGGAGAACTCTGGGGACTCTGACATAAGGGATGCTGTGGGAACCCTGATTTAATGGGGTACACTGAGGACTCATATATACAGAGAGGACTATGATGTAAGGGGGAACACTGTGGCCTCTTGCATAAATGGGAACTCTGATATAAGGGGTGCTCTGAGAACCCTGATTTACCTTCAGTCACAGACAGGGATGGATGGTGAGTTCACTCACTGTCTGTGGGGGGGGGGGGGTTGTTAGTGCTGGCTTTGGGCAATGTGAAAGACTCTCTTGGCTTACACAAATGAAGCCAGCAACCCTGCTGGGAAGCCATAGACCGGTCTGATTAATGTGTCCGGGTTTCAGATGGCCTAAAACCCGGACGCATGATTCCAAACCCGAACTGTCCGGGTGAATCCTGGACAGGTGGCAACCCTAACGGGCACTGATGAGGCAGTACAGATTGGCACTGATGAGGTGGCACTGATAAGGTTGCACTGATGATGGGGCAAATATGCAGCACTGATGGGCGGCACTGACAAGCAACACTGACGGGCACTGATACGTGGCATTGATATGCGGCACTGATGGACACTCCTAGGCGGCACTGATAAGTGGCACTGGGCACTGATAGGGGGCACTTTTAGGTGGCACAGGTGGGCACTGATAGCTGGCACAGGTGGGCACTGATAGCTGGCACAGGTGGGCACTTATAGGTGGCAGTGGTGGGCACTGGTGCAACAAGCACTGTTAGGGATGGCACTGGCAGGCATCATATATGGGCACAGTGCCATCCCTACAGTGCATAATATGGCCCTTACCTGGTGGTCTAGTGGGGGCTCCCTGGTGGTCCAGGGCGGCCTCTGTATGATGTCCCTGGTGGTCCTGGGCGGCCTCCTTGCGATGTCCGGGGGGGGCTCCCTGGTGGCCCTGATCCGGCTCCCTGGTGGTCCAGTGGGGTGATCCTGAGGGTGGCTGCGCTGATAAACATTCAGCGCAGCCCCCCCTGTCAGGCGAGCAGCCGATCGGCTCTCCGCTTCTCAGGTCTGCAGACCCGAGCAGAGGAAAAGCCGATAAATGGCTCTTCCTATTTACACTGTGATCAGCCGTGATTGGTCACGGCTGATCACATGGTAAAAGGCTTCGGATCGAAGCCTTTTACCTCGGTCGGTAATGCGGAGGGTCAGACTGACCCACGGCACCACCGATCGCCGCGATGCGCGCCCCCAGGGGCGCGCAATCGCGGATTATCCTGAGGACGTCAATAGTCAGGATAGTGAAACACCCGCCCGGACGTCATTTGTCAATGTGCCGGGCGGGAAGTGGTTAATGACCAGCTCAACTAAGCTGAGCTCAGACCTCTACTCCTGTAAAGTGCCCAGCACTTCCCCCTAGTGGTAGAAATCTGGGTAACTCTTGAATCTTGGGCAAATGTACCTGCCATCCTGAACACAACCAGGCGATTTTACCTGCCTGCTGTCACATACCCCCCCTCTTGTTTCAAACTGGGGCAGAGGCGGCTCTAGGCTTTGTGGGGCCTTAGGCAAAACTTAGACATGAGGCCCCACTCACGCCCATAATGGGAAAAATTCTTCAAGCAATAAAAATTAACTGTATAAATTGCATATATTAAGAGCCTTAAATACTATGAACTACGAATTCACAGTTTCTATAATTATCTCTAACCAATTACTCTTTAACCCCTACAGATCCGCGCTATTGCCGAAGTACCGCTCCAGCGCGGATCTGAAATGCCGGGACGAAGTCCATGGACATCGTCCCCTGTGCACGCTCCAGGCGCGCCCCCTGGCGGCAGCAGCGGCGCGCGCCCGCAGCACGCTGCGCTAGCGTGCCCGTGGGTCGGGCGGACTCGATGTCCGCTCGAGACGCACGATCGCCTGACAGAGCTGCAGAACGGGGAACCGCCGATGTAAACACGGCGGTTCTCCGTTCTGTGACAGGGGACATAACAGATCTACTGATCCCTGTCACTGGGATCAGTTAGATCTGTTATGTCCCGGCCAGCCCCACCCCCCCACAGTTAGAACACACCCAGGGAACATTGTTAACCCCTTCACTGCCCCCTGCTGGTTAATCCCTTCACTGCCAATGACATTTACACAGTAATCAGTGGATATTTAAATTTCTGATCGCTGTATAAATGTCATTGGTCCCAAAAATGTGTAAAAAAATGTCCAACATTTCTGCTGCAATATCGCAGCCCCGATAAAAATCGCAGATCGCCGCCGTTACTAGTAAAAAAAAAATAATAAAAATGCCATAAATCAAATCCCATAGTTTGTAGATGCGATAACTTTTGCGCAAACCAATCAATATACGCCGATTGTGATTTTTTTTTTTACCAAAAATATGTAGAAGAATATATATCGGCCTAAACTGATGAATATTTTTTTTAATGGATTTGTACTTTAGCAAAAAGTAAAAAATATTGTTCTTTTTTGCAAAATTTTCGCTCATTTTTTGTTTATAGCGGCAATCAGAAATGACGCAGAGGCGATCAAATACCACCAAAAGAAAGCTCTATTTGAGGGACAAAAAGGACGCAAATTTTATTTGGTTACAACGTCGCATGACCGCGCAATTGTCATTCAAAATGCGACAGCGCTGAAAGCCAAAAATTGGTCTGGGCAGGAGGGGGGTTTAAGTGCCCAGTAAGGAAGTGGTTAATCAAATCTCATTAAACATAGGGTATACCGTATAATTATATATTACACATACACAAATATAGATAAAATTTGTGCAGCTGCTACTAGCAATGCGTTTAAGTTATAACAAACATCAAAAACCATATTTCTCCATTTCCATGAAGGTCAGGTTAATATAACCCGCCCTTACATCAGAGTCTGCATGATTACCCCTTACAGTGCAAGGGGAACTTTGATGTTAAGGGGAGTGGTGCGGATCATGATGTAAGGGGGAATGCTGCAGACTTTGGTATAAAGTCCACGCATGTCTGATTCCTCCCATGACCCCCATTCTAGCAGCTCTCCCGCCCTTGACTCCTCTGTAGCCCCCCCAAAGACTGCAGACATGATACAGGAGATGGTCAGAGACTGTGTGGCTATAATAAAAGAGATGGTCAGAGACTGTGCGGATACGATACAAGAGATGGTCGGAGACTGTGCAGCCATGGTACAAGGGATGGTCCGAGACTGTGCAGCCATGATACAAGAGATGGTCGGAGACTGTGCAGCGATGATACAAGAGATGGTCAGAGACTGTGTGGACATGATACAAGAGATGGTCAGAGACTGTGTGGACAAGATACAAGAGATGGTCAGAGACTGTGCAGCGATGATACAAGAGATAGTCAGAGACTGTGCAGCCATGATACAAGAGATGGTCGGAGACTGTGCAGCGATGATACAAGGGATGGTCTGAGACTGCAGCCATGATACAAGAGATGGTCAGAGACTGTACAGCCATGATCCAAGAGATGGTCGGAGACTGTACAGCCATGATACAAGAGATGGTCAGAGACTGTACAGCCATGATCCAAGAGATGGTCGGAGACTGTACAGCCATGATACAAGAGATGGTCGGAGACTGTACAGCCATGATACAAGAGATGGTCAGAGACTGTGCAGCCATGATACAAGAGATGGTCGGAGACTGTACAGCCATGATACAAGAGATGGTCGGAGACTGTGCAGCGATGATACAAGAGATGGTCAGAGACTGTGTGGACATGATACAAGAGATGGTCAGAGACTGTGTGGACAAGATACAAGAGATGGTCAGAGACTGTGCAGCGATGATACAAGAGATAGTCAGAGACTGTGCAGCCATGATACAAGAGATGGTCGGAGACTGTGCAGCGATGATACAAGAGATGGTCAGAGACTGTGGACATGATACAAGAGATGGTCAGAGACTGTGCAGCCATGATACAAGAGATAGTCAGAGACTGTGCAGACATGATACAAGAGATGGTCGGAGACTGTGCAGCGATGATACAAGGGATGGTCTGAGACTGCAGCCATGATACAAGAGATGGTCAGAGACTGTACAGCCATGATCCAAGAGATGGTCGGAGACTGTGCAGCCATGATACAAGAGATGGTCAGAGACTGTACAGCCATGATCCAAGAGATGGTCGGAGACTGTACAGCCATGATACAAGAGATGGTCAGAGACTGTACAGCCATGATACAAGAGATGGTCTGAGACTGTGCAGCCATGATACAAGAGATGGTCAGAGACTGTGCAGCCATGATTCAAGAGATGGTCAGAGACTGTGCGGTTATGATGCCATGACACAAGAGATGGTCAGAGATTGTGTGGACATGACACAAGAGATGGTCGGAGACTGTGTGGACATGACACAAGAGATGGTCGGAGACTGTGCAACCATAATACAAGAGATGGTCTTATAATGTTAATGACAAGTAAATTCTCACCCAGCTAACACGGTAACAACACATTACTGCAGCAGCCACCAAACACTAGAGCCACAACTACAGCCACAGATTGGGTGCAGACAGATGATCCCTCTATACACTCCTCTGTCCCCTACTACAAGCAGGAGAAGCCATCACATTCGCTTTGAGCACCCAACAGTGCATTCTGGGAGGTGTAGTCTCTGCAGAGCACAGGCACTGGCGAGTAACGTCTAGTGTGTGGTGTGGAGAACTACAACTCCTGCCATGCAATGTGATGCTGGCTTTGGGAGAAGGCTAGGACAGCATTAGAGCCTGCACACCCATAGACTAATCTAAAAAAAAAAAAAACTTTAATAATGTAAACATATAAACATTGTTTATAACATGATTGCTCCAGGCTCACTGATTAGGTTGCTAGGTTACTGCCCATCATTACCGCTCACTGATTGGTTGCTAGAGGTTACTGCATATCATTACCGCCCACTGGGTAGCAGGGCAGTATTGTGGTGTGTGATGCAACTGCTGTTGTACAATTAGTTGGATGACAGGTTGCAGTTTGGGGTGATGGTGGCAGCATTGGGGTGAGAAGTTGAGATCATATCTCCCCTAAAATAGGGGGTAGGGTGATAGGATGCCAGAGGGGAGGTGCAGGAGGGATGAGGATGATAATGACAGGAGGCAAGGTGGTAGGATGCCAGAGGTGGGGTACAGGGGGATGATATAGAAGATGATGACAGGGGTGGGGTGATAGGATGCCAGAGGTCGGGTATAGGGATGATGATGATGATAGTGGGTGGGGTAGTATGGAAGCTGGCATTCGGGTACAAGGGGATGAAGATGACAGGGGTGGGGTGGTAGGAAGCTGGCAATGAGGTACAGGGGGATGAAGCTGACAGGTGGGGTGTTGGCATACCGCCCAACTTTTTGAGATGGGATCAGGGGACACCTATTAGCAAAAGTATGTAGGCATAGGACACACTCCCTGCCATGCCCCCTTAAAGGAGAATTGTATTAAACCAAATGATTGGTTAAACCCACAAGTGCTTCTTTTTTACCACTTCTGTTCCTTTATATTGGCTTTTAGAATTCACAAATGCAGCAACTTAGAAATTGGATGAAGGGTGGGGTGGTAGGGGGCTGGCAGTAGGGTACGGGGAAT
>BLSH010560452.1:4184-18804 GCA_018402905.1 Glandirana rugosa | reverse complement strand
TTACACACAGTTTCCAGATGTTTTCAGAACAGTTTGTCCCGGTTTTAGTTAAAGTGTCACACACAGTTTCCAGATGTTTGCAGAACAGTAGTTCAGTTTGTCCCGGTTTTAGTTAAAGTGTTACACACAGTTTCCAGATGTTTGCAGAACAGTGATATGGGTTCTCCCGGTTTTAGTCAAAGTGTTACACACAGTTTCCAGATGTTTGCAGAACAGTGATATGGATTTGTCCTGGTTTTAGTTAAAGTATTACACACAGTTTCCAGATGTTTGCAGAACAGTAGTATGGTTTGTCCCGGTTTTAGTTAAAGTGTTACACACAGTTTCCAGATGTTTGCAGAACAGTAGTATGGTTTCTCCCGGTTTTAGTTAAAGTGTTACACACAGTTTCCAGATGTTTGCAGAACAGTGATATGGGTTCTCCCGGCTTATTTATACTTTTTTGACACAGTTTGAAGATGATTTTAGAACAGTTATATGGCTTCTACCATTAATTAATACTTTTCAGACACATCCACCTCCATTTTTTATTTTTTTATGAAATTATTTTTTAAAAAATGCTTTTAGTTATTTCCCTGTCCCCATTTCTTTGTAGGGCACTTGTCCCACCCTTACCCCCATCTCCTTCCTTTTGCAGACCTTTAGGACTTTCCAGGACTTTTTTACAGCCATTTTTGTGCCTAAAAGTTTGGGTCCCCATTGATTTCAATGGGGTTCGGGGTCCGGGACAAAGTTCGGGTTCTGTCCGCACCCGAACCAGGACTTTGTCCCGAAGTTCGGCCGAACCAGCAGAACCCAGACTTCCAGAAGTTCGCTCAACTCTAGCGGTGGAGAGGCTATATATTGTGCTGAGGAATATATAAGAGTGACAGCTGAATACACAAGGGGTCCATACCTCCCTGCATGCATTTTTTTGGCTGTTCCATTAAGTTGGAAGCCAAATAGGTCTGGTAAGCAGTTTTGCATAAGTGGTGGCGGATTTGGACACCTATTATATGGAATATCTATAGCCTATCCACATTGGGTGTTCATCCTTCACTCTGGAGAGACGTCTTTGCATGTTACAACTTTTAGGCTGGGTTCACACCATTGTGAAGGTTGCGGGTTCCCCGCATCCAATTCGCAATAGCAGGAGATTTTGACCGGCTCTCTATGGAGCCGGTTCACATATCTCCGCAGCAGGTCCGGTGCGTTTTTCCCAAAAACGCGGTATGACTTTTGGTCCGTTTCAGGTCCGAATTCAGCCAAAAATTCGAGCTGAAATCGGACCTGAAGCGGTGAACCAGGACGCACTGGACCCCTGCTGTGAGCCGCATGCGGTTCATATGTGAACCCAGCCTAAGTGTGCACTTATATCAACTTTTGGACTGATCATCATTAACAGCTTCAAGTGTGTGCCTATATTTGGGACTGATCATTACTATTTTTTTCTTATACTGCTTATACATGAAGTTGTGATATAGTTTTCATTAGTAGATGTACAAGTGATTCACCTTTTATGTCAAACATGTGCTAAGCGCCGCTACTCACACTTATTTTAGTTTTACATTGGGGCATTTGTCTATATACCTCGGTAGCAGGCTGCTATAACATCTCAATACAATCTTTATGTTTTAAACCTTTTTTCATTTTAGCGCAGATATTGACCCGATTCTTGTAGATATTTTTTCCAAAGATCTTTATTGAAAAGATTTTTCACAAGGATGCAAGATACATAGTAAGCTTAGATAGTTAGAGGTGTGGTAACCCCACGCCTAACAGTAGAATAAGTATCACAATAACAGATACAAATACAAGTGCGTTCAGGAGTAGCGTGGGTGTAGCGGTCTCAACGCCTGCACACCAGGCACCCCGTATCGGGATCATGCTGTACCTAGAGGTGTGGAGGCGGCGAGCCAATTCCTCTACTTAATGAACAGTGCCTGTACGGCATAATTAACTGTAATTGGTCATATCTTAGAGGTCCAGTCGGACTTTGTAGACATCAATGTTGAAGATATGACCTCTTGAGTTAGAACTAGTGAAGAACAGAACAGACTGAGAAAGTTGGTAATAAAGTTGTTGAGTGCGTGTGGTGCGCGGACCCGACAGGGAGGGCCCATTGTATGCGTGCACCCCTGTTGAACAACAATCAAGTACGGAGGGCACTTCGGGGATCCCATGGATCCAATTAAGTGGTGTCCATGGAGTTCTAGAATTACAGTGGTAAGCTCCTGTGGTCGGAAATCCAAGGCCCCCAGTCCTGGAGAAATTGCGTCGTGGTCAAATTAGCTTTTGCAAATGCGAATTCAAGCTGAAAGTGTGAGTTGAATAGGATGATAAGATCCGAAACAGTTGGTGCAGCAGCAGACTTCCATTTTTTTGCCACTGCTAGCCGGGCGGCTATTAATATGTGAGATGCTAAGATCCTGACTTGTTTGGGCCAGGATGGGATTGACATACCTAGGAGAAGGTCTAAAGAGGACAGGTGGGTATTGATGTTGCATAAGGAGGAGATCAGTGTGGCCACTTCTTGCCAGAAGTGTTTGACATAGCGGCAATCCCACCAAATGTGACACAGGGTTCCCCTGTCGTTACAGTTCCTCCAGCATAGAGGGGATGTGGAAGGGAACATCTTGGCCAGTCTAGTCGGCGTGTAGTACCATTTGTGGGCCAGCTTTTGTAGTGATTCCCAGTGGGAAATGCAGTGTGAAGACCGAAGAGGGAGAGCGAGAGCTTTATTCCACATAGCTCTCGATGGTGGGGTTTCCGCACGAGTGCTCCAAAATGCAAAAGAAGGGTGTGATAGTTCAGTTGGAGGGGAGGTAAGAAGGTTATGTATCCGGGAAATGCCCTCGGTGCCTGTTTTAGTAGATTCATAGAACAGTATGATGTTAGTTAGTGTGGACACATCCCCAGAGAATTTGAGCTTGGATAGGATTGACCGGATTCTGAGATAGAGGAAGAATGACTGCTTGTGTAGTCCATAGGCTTGTTGTAGTTGCGAGAATGACAGCAGTACAGTGTTGTCAAACATCTGGTCAAGGGTGTGGAGCCCTCTTTGTTGCCAGCTTTCAAGAGACAGATCGGGTGAGAACAGCTCCAATGCTTTAATGGGTAGTTTGGAAAGTAAAACCCTGGGGATTCCTTGGGTATGTTGCGAACATGTGGTCCAGACTCTCAGGGCGGCTGTAATTGTATCCATATGATAATACTGTGGTTTATAATTAAGCATAATAGCGGTAATGAGGAGCTTCGGGTCCACATGCATGATTGTGGCTTCAATTTGAGTCCATGTGTTGTTGGGGTCTGATGTCCACCAATGCTTTAACTGGTCAAGGATTACTGCCCGGTAGTATGCCTGAATGTTAGGCGCCCCTAATCCACCGTCCTTAGCTGAGGTTAGAAGAATGTCATTTTTGAATCTGGGTTTTTTATGTTGCCAAATGAATGTAGTTAGCATCTTCTGAAGCTGGTGCAGTTGGGAGGGGAGAAGGGGAAGAGGCACAGCACGGAACATATATAATATGTGAGGAAGTAGATACATTTTTGATTGAGTCACTCTTCCAGCCCATGAGACAGGGAGGGAGCTCAAATCTCTGGAGATGCGCACAAATTTCTCGTGGAGGATTTCATAGTTTACTTTTAGCATAGAGCTGCTTGGGAAGGTCAAGTGAATGCCCAGGTATGGAAGTGATGCGTTGGTGGACCATTGAAAGGGTGTGTTGTCAGAGATAATGTGTTTAGTAGCCGGGTCAATGCCTAAGTCCAGCATAATGGATTTGCTTGTGTTTATCTTATAGAGGGAGATGGCGCTAAACTGGTCTAATATTTTTTGGGTGGCTGCCAAGGACGATTTGGGGTCTGATAGGGTGATAATAACGTCATCGGCATATAACCCTATTTTATGTTCTACACTGCCCACCTTGATGCCTTTGACCGAGGGAGAGTCTCTGATGGTTTGTGCAAGGGGATCCATCACCATGGCAAAGATCAAGGGTGATATAGGGCACCCTTGTCTTGTACCATTGGTGATGTCGAATGGCTCTGATTTGATCCCTGACGTCCACACTCTTGCGGATGGGGCAGAGTACAAATTCAGTATTGCTGCCAGGAATGGGCCTGTCAGGCCGAATTTCAAGAGCACTCTTTCCATATATGTCCAGTGGACTCTATTGACCGCCTTCTCTGCATCCAGGGAGAGGAACAAAGAAGGCGTTCGGGAGACCTCCACCCACTGTATTAGGTCAATGAGGCGTCTTGTGCCGTCACTTGTTTGTCTTTGGGGAACAAATTAGTATTAGTATTAGATGGGGGATGATGGTGGATAAGCGTTGGGCTAGTAGTTTAGCATATAATTTTGTGTCTGTATTAAGAAGTGAGATGGGCCGGTAATAAGCAGGGTTGTCTGGGGGTTTACCCGTCTTTGGTAAAGTAACGACTAGGGCTTCTAAGGACTCCTTGGGCATTTTACCTGTGAAAACATGGTGATTGAAGGCTTCACAGAGGTGTGGGGCGAGTTGAAGGGGGAAGTGCTTATAATATTCATTTGTGAATCCTTCTGGGCCTGGGGCTTTGTGAAGGGGCATTCGTTTAATGGCTGTGATTATTTCTGCTATAGAGAGAGGTTGCAATAGAAATTCTACTTGTGATTGGGTGAAGGCCCGGAAGCTGGATGGAAGATAGAAATGTGTCAATGTCTGCTATATTAGGATGGGGTGTTTTATCACAGTTTTTGAGGTTATACAACTTGGCGTAAAAGGCACTGAATTTGTTCGCTATATCAAGAGGATTACTTAGCTTTTTACCCTGGGAATTGGTGAGATATTGAATCTTTTGGTAAGAGATGTTTTTTTCAGCTGTTTGGCCATAGACGCTCCCGATTTGTTTGCCGAGGCATAAAAGAGGAGCTTGAGCCTCTTAATGTAGAAATCAAATTTTTTGTGGAGGTGTTCACTGAGTTGGTATCTTATTTTTGTAAGTTCTGCTGCCATTGTTAGGGATGGGGATTGTTTGTTTTGGATTTCGAGATCTTTTATTTGTTTCAGTAATTGTTCTGTCGTGGCCCTCTGGGCTTTTTTGGCTTGGGCCCCTAGTTTGATGAACAGGCCTCTTAGGACCGCCTTGTGCGCATTCCAAACGACAGACGGGTCATCAACAGATAGTGCATTCTGTGTAAAATAGGACTCAATCTCGGATCGAATTCTGTCGGAGAACCCTGGGGTCACCAGGAGAGATGGGTTAAGCCTCCATAAAGTATGTTTCAGGGGACGGTTGTTCATGGACAATTTGATCGAAATCAGCGCGTGATCTGACCAGGAGATCACTCCGATGTGTGCTTCGGATACTGATTGAAGGAGGTACATGTCTGTGAGAAACAGATCGATCCGAGAGTATGTGTTGTGGGGGTGGGAATAGAACGTGTAGTCTCGCTCCACGTCATGTAGGCACCTCCAGGGATCGAACAGATCTTCCCTGTGGAGAAGGGAGGATAGTGCAGTGGGTCTCCTATTATTTGGGTTAGTTGTATCCAGGGAGGGATCAACAATACCGTTGAAATCTCTGCATAGTAGTAGCGGGTCAGATCTGAATGGGGCCAGTTTAGCCATTAGCTTTGCAAAGAATTTTCTCTGTGCTGAGTTGGGTGCATAGAGATTAACTAAAGTGAGGCGCTGATTTTCAATGGTCGCAGAGAGAATCAAATATCTACCATCTGCATTGGCTTCGCAGTGGTGGAGTGTAAATGAGACTGCAGAACTGATTGCGATCATGACGCCTCTACATTTTTTAGGGGCATTAGCTACGAAGCAGTGGGGAAATTTTCTATGCGTGCATTTAGGGGCCTTGTCTTTGGAGAAGTGTGTCTCCTGAATACAGAGTACATCTGCCCATTGTGTTAGGGCTTCTTTCCATAATAGGTTTCTTTTGTAGGGGGAATTTAGACCCTTGACGTTGAGAGAAGTAATAGTGAAGGACATGTTGTGAGGGTGCTGCAGAGGGCTGGAGCGACTGGAGCGAGACTACAAGTGCAGAACGAGGGCCTACTCCACACAGAAGGACCCAATCCGGGTCTACAATAAACAGTACAATGCAAGAATAACCACTGTATCACGCTATGTATAAAAGGGGTGCTTACACTTATTTTACCAAAGCTTTCTCAAGGTGTCAATTGATAAATGCGATAACAACAGTTTAGATGTAACGATCAGTTGAGGAGAAGAGGAGGAATAAAGAGAGAAAGAGAGAGTATCTGGTGTGCACTGCACACTTTAACCTGGGGAAGTGGTAAACGGGAGTGAATGCGCTCATACTGGATCATGTATGCGCATGGGATCCCTGGTTGTGGTTTTGCCAGGTTCAGTCCTTGTCTGTATCCGGATTTCCAGGGAGCGGGTGGGTCAGCCGGCGTCTTGTCTGTTCCGATGTGTTGGGAGGGAGAGGCAGGAGTCCCCAATTGGTAAGCTTCTTATAGCCATCCTTAGGGGTCAGTATGGGTACGATTTGCTGCTGATAGGTGACTAGCAATTTGGTAGGGAAACCCCATTTGTATGTAATTTTTCTATCTTGCAGAATGGAAGTGACTGGCATGAATGATCTGCGAAAATCCATAGTGGCTTTTGATACGGCGTGTAGAATTTGCTCCTTAACTGGGAAGTAATGCATCTTTGCCAGAATGTCCCTTGGAACATCAGCAGCGAGATGTGCGGGCTTTGCAATCATGTGTGCTCGATCGATCAATAGATTGCAGGTGTTTAAGCGGGGTAGCACTTTGGAAAAGAGCTGTTGTAGGTAGGTAATGATATCATTAGCCTTAATCGTTTCCGGGACCCCTCTAATTTTTATGTTCTGTCGCCTCGAACGATCTTCCAGGTCAGCTAATTTCAGATTTATCCTTTGGATCTCTGATTTGTAGTGGGCATGAGCATCTAGCAGCTCGTTGTGTGCTTTAACATGGTTCTGCATATGACCCTCCAGGTCAGTGGTACGGTCTTCCAGGCAGTCTACCCTGTCATGGATCTGTGACAGGGAGACATGTAGTTCCCTGTGCAGGTCTTTCTGCAGTGTCATTAACATAGCTTTTAGTGAGGCTTCCGATACTGTGTTCTCTGTGGCAGGGATTGCTGCCAGTGCTGTGTAGCGCTCTGAGGTAGGAAGTTCTGCATCTGGGCAGACCCAGAATAGTTTTTTGAGCTGTGGCTCCTTGCTGGGTGAAAGAGCAGGGGAGGGTGCCAGACTCTTACCTCGGTCAGATGGTGGAACACCACTGGGGCCTCTGGAGCGGGAAGGGTGTCCATGATGTCTCCTGTGGTGTAAACAGCCCCTTCTTCCCTCACAGGCGTATCGGGCCTAGCTTCGCCTTCTGTGTGGTGGGGATTCGCGCCTTTTTCGTTCGTTGCGCCCGTGCCTTCTGTGGGGAAAGTCGGCGCGTTCCGACCGTTCGTCGGTCCGGTGCTGCTACGACCTCTTTGCGCCGGCGCCATCTTTGGCCTTGTTCATGCTGGCGGGACGGTAGTAATCTGTCAAACGGCGAGGCTCGGGAGGCACGTAACGGTTGCCGGGCATGCCCTGGGCGGTCTGTGCTGTGAATCCTTGCAGTGGAGTAGAGTTTTCGGGTCCCCAGGTCGCTGAGTGTTGCTGTGATCCGAGTATGGGAGCGGAGCTCTGGGTTTAGTCAGCCATCACGCTCCGCTGCAGGCCACGCCCCCCTTCTTGTAGATATTTAATCACTACTTTATTTTTTTTGCTATATAAGTGAAAAAAATACTGAACATTTGTGGGGAAAAAAAAAAACATTTTTCTTAGTTACTGTTATAGCATTTTGCAAATAATCTTTCTTCAAAAATGTCGGCCACAGTGTATTCTGCTACATTTCTTTTGTAAGAATAACCCAAATCAGAGTATATTATCGAGTCTATGTGAAAGTTATTAAGTCTACAAACTATGGTAAATATATTTGAAAATTGATCAATCCTGATGTACTGACGGCTTATCTCATTTCTTGAGGCCCTAAAATGTCAAGACTAGAGTTGAGCAGACACCTGGATGTTCGGGTTCCACCGAACTTCGCGGAAACGTTCGGGTTTGGTACCAAACGTGACCCGAACTTGAGCCCGGACCCCGAACCCCATTGAAGTCAATGGGGACCCAAACTTTTTGGCACAAAAATGGCTGTAAAAAGTTCTGGGAAGTGCTAGAGGGCTGCAAAAGGAAGAAAAATGGGAGATGTTATTAGATCTGCAATCTGTCCCTCAAAGCAGTAGTAATCTCTACCTAGTCCAGTATCAGATCGTTCTGTAATGCAGGATGAGAGATCGTTCTGTAATCAGATCGTTCTGTAATGCAGGGTGAGATGTTATAGATCTGCAATCTGTCCCTCAAAGCAGTAGTAGTAATCTCTATGTAGGTATTATCACTGCAATCTGTCCCTCACAGCAGTAGTAGTAATCTCTACCTAGTTATTAGATCTGCAATCTGTCCCTCAAAGCAGTAGTAGTAATCTCTACCTAGTTATTATCACTGCAATCTGTCCCTCAAAGCAGTAGTAGTAATCTCTACCTAGTTATTAGATCTGCAATCTGTCCCTCACAGTGCCGGCAGCATCCTCTCCCTATACTAACCTGAGAGCATGTGACATGCTGCACTGTGACTCCAGCCTCATATTGAGGCTGGGTCACATGATGCACTGGCCAATCACAGCCATGTCATTAGCAGGCATGGCTGTGATGGCTTCTAGGGAAAAACAGTGAAACACTTGTTGATTGGCTGCCCTGCAGCTATTCAACATGCGTGATAAAATACCAGAACCCAGAACCCGAACCCAGACTTTTTCTCAATCGTTCAGGTTCGGGACACGGACACCTGAAAGTTGGGTACGGACCCGAACTTTACAGTTTGGGTTCGCTCAACTCTAGTCAGGACAGTACAGATATCCCCAAAATGACTCTTTTTGGAAATTAGACAGTACAAGGTATTTAGTAAGAGGTATTGGATGTTGTAATATTTTGTCTTTTTTTTTGGAAAATGAAAAAAATTAAATAAAATTTGGTTTTTTGCTTTCACTTTTTTTTAATATACACTATATCACCAAAAGTATTGGGACACCTGGCTTTAGTCGCATATGAACTTTAATGGCATCAAAGTCTTAGTTCGTAGGTTTCAATATTGAGTTGGCCCACCCTTTTTAAGGTTCAGGAGTGTGTCTATGGGAATGTTTGACCATTCATCCAGAGGGGCATTTGTGAGGTCAGGCACTGATGTGGACAAGAAGGCCTGGCTTGCCGTCTCCGCTCTAATTAATTCCAAACATGTTCAATCAAGTTGAGGTCAGGACACTGTGCAGACCAGTCAAGTTCCTCCACCCCAAACTTGCTCATCCATGTCTTCATGGACCTTGCTTTGTACACTGGTGTGCAGTCATGTTGGAACAGGAAGGGACATGAACTTTAATGGCATCCCAGTTTTAGTCCATAGAGTTCAATATTGAGTTGGCCCACCCTTTGCAGCTATAACTGCTTCAACTCTTCTGGGAAGGCTGTCCACAAGGTTTAGGAGTGTCTATGGGAATGTTTGACCATTCTTCCAGAAGCGCATTTGTGAGGTCAGGCACTGATGTGGATGAGAAGGCCTGGTTTGCAATTTCCACCCTAATTCATCTCAAAGGTGTGCAAGCCAGTCAAGTTCCTCCACCCCAAACTCACTTATCCATGTCTTTATGGACCTTGCTTTGTGCAATGGTCCAAATCATTCGGTGGAGGGGGGATTATGGTGTGGGGGTTGTTTTTCAGGGGTTGGGCTTGGCCCCTTAGTTCCAGTGAAGGGAACTCTTAAGATGTCAGCATACCAAGAAATTTTGGACAATTTCATGCTCCAAACTTTGTGGGAAGAGTTTGGGGATGGCCCCTTCCTGTTGCAACATAACTGCGCACCACTGCACACAGCAAGGTCCATAAAGACACGGATGAGTGATATTGGGGTGGAGGAAATTGACTGGCCTGCACAGAGTCCTGACCTCAACGCAATAGAACACTGCTTGCATATAAATACACCCTGTTACAAATTATTATGGCAATGATATTTTTCTCATTTACCTAAATAATTGATGTAAACAACAGTCAGCAAAATTCTCATGTTATCAATTATTAAGAGTACAATTCAAATTTTATTCAAACCTCCTACTGGTTACAGGATTTTTTCTTCAAAATAAAAACTTACAATTCACTGTTCCAAATTATTACGCACAATAAGTTTCAAAACACTTTATAGGTTGTAAAGAACTGAAAAATGTCATTTGTTGTGTTTGCAGCATATTTACTGAAATCAAAAACTGTTTCAATCAAACTTTGAACAACATTTTAACTTTTTAAACATTTTAACATAGGACCCCTTATTTGATAGCAGCTTCACAAGTCTTCCATCCATTGAACTTGTGAGTTTTTGGAGAGTTTCTGCTTGAATTTGTTTGCAAGATGTCAGAATCGCCTCCCAGAGCTGCTGTTTGGATGTAAACTGCCTCCCACCCTCATAGATCTTTTTCTTGAGGATGCTCCAAAGCTTCTCAATAGAATTGAGGTCAGGGGAGGGCGGATGCCACACCATGACTTTCTCTCCTTCTATCCCCATAGCAGCCATTGATGCAGAGGTATTCTTTGCAGCATGAGATGGTGCAGTGTCATGCATGATGATTTTATTACAGAAAGCATAGTTCTTCCTTCTGTACCAGGGAAGGAAGTGGTCAGTCAGGAACTCCACATACATTGCACCTTTGGGGACCTTAAAGGGGCCGACCAGCTCTCTTCCCATGATTCCGGCCCAAAACATGACTCCACCACCACCTTGCTGACGTTGCAGCCTTGTTAGAACAGGGTGGCCGTCCACCAACCATCCACTACTCCATCCATCTGGACCATCCAGGGTTGCACGGCACTCATCAGTGAACAGGACTGTTTGAAAATTAGTCTTCATGTATTTTTCTGCCCAATGCAGCCGTTTCTGCTTGTGAGCATTGGATAGTGGTGGCCGAATGGAAGGTTTATGCACAGTTGCAAGACTCTGGAGGACTCTACACCTTGATGTCCGTGGGACTCCAGAGGCACCAGCAGCTTCAAATATCTGTTTGCTGCTATGTAATGGTGTTTTAGCAGCTGCTCTCTTGATCCGATGCATGGATCTGGCAGAAATCTTCCTCAATGTGCCTTTATCTACATGAACCCGTCTGTGCTCTGAATCAGCCACAAATCTCTTAATAGTGCGATGATCACACTTAAGTTTTCGTGAAATATCGAATGTTTTCATACCTCGTCCAAGGCATTGAACTATTTCACTCTTTTCAGCAGCAGAGAGATCCTTTTTCTTCCCCATATTGCTTGAAAATGGTGCTCTGCTTAATAATGTGGAATGCCCTCCTTTAGTAGTTTTTCCTTTAATTGGGCTCACCTGGCAATCCAATTATCAGAGGTGTCCGAGATTCTTTTCACTGATCAAAAGAGCCCTGAGACACAATGTCATCCATGAGTTAAACTGAAAAACAAAATAATTAATCTTTGTGACACTGAAATAGAATTTGCATAATAATTTTGAACAGGGTGTAATACATGTAATGATTAGAGTTGAGCAAACCCGTGGATGTTCGGGTTCGGTGGGTTCAGCCGAACTTCGGAAAAAAGTCCAGGTTCGGTACCGAATTCGACCCAAACTTTACCCCAAACCCCATTGAATTCAATGGGGACCCAAACTTTTTGGCGCAAAAATGACTGTAAAAGAGTCCTGGAAAGTGCTAGAGGGCAGCAAAATGATTTTAGAACAATAATCTGTCCCTTACAGCAACAGCAGGAACCTGACCCTATAGAACTAGGAGATGATTTTAGAACAATAATCTGTCCCTCTAAGCAGTAGACTCTACCTAGTCCAGTCAGATGGTTCTGTAATGCAGGATGAGATCTGCAATCTGTCCCTAAAAGCAGTAGTAGTAGTAATCTCTACCTATCTATCTATCTGCAATCTGTCCCTAAAAGCAGTAGTAGTAGTAATCTCTACCTATTATCTATCTATCTGCACTCTGTCCCTCAAAGCACCGGCAGCATCCTCTCCCTACACTACCCAGAGAGCATGTGATATGCAGCACTGTGACTCCAGCTTATAAAGAGGCTGGGTCACATGATGCACTGGCCAATCACAGCCATGCCATTAGTAGGCATGGCTGTGATGGCTTATAGGGAAAACCAGTGAAACGCTTGTTGATTGGCTGCCCTGCAGCTATTCAACATGCGTGATCAAATACCCGAGCCCAGAACTCAAACCCAAACTTTTTTTCAAATGTCCAGGTTCGGGTCCGGGTCATGGACACCCCAAAGTTCGGTACGAACCCGAACTTTACAGTTCGGGTTCGCTCAACTCTAGTAATGATGTAATTAATGAATGCAGAGCTGTGTTAGTGCTTGTCTTTTTTCCAACATAAATCCAAACTTCAGACAGGTATAAAAGATAGGTCTGTCTGGATGAACGGAAATTGTGAGAATATCAAAAGATCCGATCAACTCTCCTAATCCTTTTAAGGCATTCTGCACGGAACTCCTTATTGTTAAAGGCATAGATCAGCGGGTTCACTAAGGGGGTCCAGAAAAAGAATACGAAAGTGAAAGTGTTGGTGAGCTGCGGTGTTACTACTTTAGCTGGCAACATATAGACACCAAGAGAGAGACTGTGCTGCAAGGAGAACACAATGAGGTGGGAGCTACATGTAGAGAAGGTCTTCTTCTTGCCGGAGGATGAGGGGATTTTAAGAATCGTATGAATTATAAAAACATAGGTTACAAAAACAGACAAAACTGTGATCGATATCATGAAGAAGCTTATTACAGCAATAAAAAGACGGATGTGTGCTGTATCGGAGGTGGCCAGGTCCATGAATGGAGAAGAATCACAGAAGAAATGGTGAATTGTATTTTGGCCACAAAATTGTAACTGGCTAAAAAAAACACACGCTACACCTGATATTGAGGCCGAAATAATCCAAACTGCAATGACCGCCCGAAGATAGATACCATTATTCACAAAGGAGGAATAGCGCAATGGATGACATACAGCCAAGTATCGGTCATAAGACATTAAAACATAGTTAAAGCACCCAACGTCTGATGTGGTACCATACACATGTGATTGTACAATGCAGCCAGTTACAGTGAAGGTCGGCCTCTCAGAAAGAACATCATTTAGGAATTTTGTAATAGTATTTGAGATATGCAGCAGATCACATACACACATGCTCTGTATTATGAAAAACATTAGAGCCTTGAGACGGGCGCTACTATAAATGATGTAGATGATCAATACATTTTCCCAGCAAATCAAAAGGTAAATGGTCAGAAACAGAACAAACATTGGGATCCTGAAGCCTTCAAAAGCTTTAAATCCGGTGAGCAGAATTTCAGTGATGGCCGTGCAGTTCTCTGGATACACCTTCTGTGGAGGGGACAATCATACATCAGATACAATATATAGAAAATCAATAAATAAATCTGTTCCACTACTTCTCGTTTTTGTGTTAAAACTAATGTTTCAAATTGAAAAAAAGTAGGTTTCCAGTGACCCAGTTGTCTAATCTTGTTTTCTTAACATATTTGTACATGTGTAGCTCTAGCCACAAATGAACTATAGGTTGACTGAGTCCTTGTGCTTTCCAAGGTGATGATCTACTTGGGTCGTACCTGAATTCACTGATACCCCTGGGTTAAAATAGGTTTTAAAAAGCAGTAAAGATCCTCCAAGAGTACATATACATACTAGAACCAGGTTAGACATCTCATGGCCACTTCTGGTAGTTAGAGCTTCATTTACATAGCTATAGTGAATATTGGGTAAGGTTAAATAAAGACACCAGTCCATGCAGTTGAAGCCGTGTGGGTGTGATTGGGTGTAGGTTTCTATGTCTTTACCACTTCCTATATTCATGTATATTGTGTTTGCTAAGATGCCCATATAAAAGTTCTTGAAATTATTGACACTTCCCCCTGGCACTACTGATTGTGGAAGGGAGTTCCTCATCCTTACCATTCTACCCACAATCTAAGGTTAAATGGCTTCTTGTCCAACTTCTTAGAGTGGCCATGTGTTTTCTTAAGCTCCCTAAGACTAAATAGGTTCTCCTTATGCTATAATCCCCATTGAGATATTTGTACATTGTGATCATGTCTCTTCTCCAGGGAAAAAAGTTGAATATGTTTAGCACAATGACTCGGGTGCCTGCGTGGGTCACTCATTCTCCATTGTATACCCTGACACTTGGGAAGAGAACCGTGTTCGCTGGATGGGACATCCCGCGGACATCACAGGGAAGCAGTATGTACAAGGGCTGCTGCTTCCTGCATCCCAGCTTCTGTAAGGTAAGCCCAGCATCACCTCCAGCACTGCCACTTCCCCCATTCCCCCACACAGCACTGGCACTGCTCCCATCCCACCACCACTGTCACACTGATCCTATCCTTCCACCCCCCACCAACACTGCTATGGATCCCCCCCCCAGCATCTACCACTGATCCCACTGCGTCCGTGGGCTCAGTAACACGATTTGTATAAGTTGAAAAAAGGGACCTCTTCTCTGTACTAGTGTTACATGTTTATAGAGTTACCCCTAATATCGTATTCC
>BLSH010560428.1:239925-252125 GCA_018402905.1 Glandirana rugosa | reverse complement strand
GCCAAAACTTCCCTTCACTTCCTGTTCCATAACCAAAACTTACTCTCACTTCCTGTCCCATAACCAAAACTTCCCTCCACTTTCTGTCCCATAGCCAAAACTTCCCTCCACTTTCTGTCCCATAACCAAAACTTCCCTTCACTTCCTGTCCCATAACCAAACCTTCCCATCACTTCCTTTCCTATAGCCAAAACTTCCCTCCACTTTCTGTCCCATAACCAAAACTTCCCCTCACTTCCTGTCCCATAGCCAAAACAGAAGGTGAGAGGAAATTCCCTTAAAGAGAGGGAATCCTTGGTTGTCACCAGAACAAGTGTCCCCATTGGAAGATTTCCCCTCTATTCCTGTTCTGGGGACAACCCAAAATGTGTGATTTTCTTTTACTTTCCCTTTTGATGATAATAGTAAACAGGACAAATAGAGAGGGGGAATCTCCTTAACGGGGGTACAGACAGCAATAAAAACTGGCGGGGGTTCTAATCCCTCTCCCCTCTGTCCAAAATGTTTTAAAAACGTTATATATTTTCTCATCAGTTATAGTAGTTTAGGGCCCCTATTTGGCCATTACTGTTCTATTCTATCCATTGTAATATTACCAAAGAGGAATGCAGAAATAAAACGGTTTATTATCTGTCCTGCGTCACACCGCTGCTTTCCACCGCATTGGTCCAAACGCAGCTTTCCTTTTTGAAAATCTGCGTCTTGGTTCAGAGCTCAGCTGGAGCTTGTTGTGTTCTCTTAAAAAACATTCCTAAGTGGTTGCTCAGTGTTCTCAGAACAAATCCATTGAAATAGCAAGCTTACAATTTTTTTCCTTCCTGACATTGAATTAAGAACATTCAGCTTGTAATCAGTGGAGAGGCTGAAATTGTTCTGTTGTAAGAACCACCCACAGCCTGCTATAAAATGATCAAACGGCGGATTGCAGGTGGTGCTGACGTCAGGGGCTGCTATTAAAACCAACCAATACATACTGATTCATTGAATAGGCTGCCATATCTTGCATCTGACAAACTAATAAGGCATCCTTTACACTGTTTATATAAAGAATGATTGCCTAAAATACGCAGCAATGGAAGGGAATCTGCACCGACAGTAATATGCCATTGCTAACTTGTTTTTGAAGGTGACATCTCCAGGGCTGTCATTCGGTTTTTTGTTTCACCAATTGCCAGACACCCGCTATGCACATGCCTGTTTCAGGAGGAGTGAATCAAATCTAATGAAGCAAATAGGTCAAGTATGGTAGCCCTGGAATATGCATTATTTAAAACAAGGCAGCAATGGCAGCTACCATAGTTCTTTCCTGCTAGAATCAATTTAAACAGGAATTTCAGCTAAATCCATTTTATTTGAAATTCTGCATGGAGTGTGGCAGAGTAAGATCCCCCATTTATACCTGACTGCCATCCGATCCGATCCACTAGACCAGCCTTTCTCAACCTTTTCAACACATACACGATACATTAGTGTGACGGTCAATGGGAAGAATGCTCCTTACACTTGTGGTCATTGGGAAGAATTACCCCCTTACAGATAGCTAAAAGATCAATGATGTCATTGGGAATTTATCTGAGAGGTAGAAATTGACCATTGCTCAAGGAACCCCTAGCAACCTCTGGAGGAACCCTAGGGATCCACAGAAACCTGGTTGAGAAACCCTGATCTAGACAGGGTAAAAAAAAAAAAAAGCACATTAATTATTTTTTTTACACTGCAGCTTGTAAGGCATTGCACCAGCAATCAGCAGATCAAGGGGGTTTAGGGAGAAAAGGGCCCAGGATTCAAGGGGTTAAAGTGGTTGTGAAGGCTCAAGGTTTTTACATTCATGCATTCTATGCAAAAAGGTTAAAAACTTTCTCTGTGCAGCAGCCCCCTTAATACTTACCCGAGCCCCATAATGATCCAGAGCCTCGGCTCTCGGGGGACTCGCCCTCCTCATTGGCTAAGACAGCAGCGAGAGCCATTGGCCCTTTCTGCTGTGAATCACAGCCGGTGAGCCAATGAGAGGGGGCGGGGCTGTGTGTGAATGGACACACAGAGCAGCGGCTGGGGAGTGAGCCTGTTGGGTGCCCCCGTTGCAAGCTGCTTGCTGTGGGGGCACTCGGCAGGAAGGAGGGGCCAGGAGCGCAGGCGGGGGACCTGAGAAGAGGATTGAGGTTGCTCTTTGCAAAATTGCTGCACAGAGCAGAGAAGTATAACATATTTGTTATTAAAAAAAAAAAAAAAAGGGCCTTTAATACCATGTTAAAAATGCATGGGAGTGTAGTCAACCTCCCTGGATGTAAAAAAATGACCCTACATTTAACAGATGGATAGTGTGAATGGTAGACAAAGTGTAAAGAAGAACTTGCAACTTTTGAGCGACAGTGGGCTCATGGGAAGAAGACCCAGAATGCCTACATTGCTAAAAGAAAAATATAAAAAAGCCAGCCTGGAGTTCACTAAAATGCATACTGAAAAGCTATGTTTCTGAGATGAGACAAAAATTTAACTTTTTGGCAAGTTACATCAGCTCTACGCTCAGATAAAAATGAAACTTTCAAAGAAAATAGCACTGTACCTACTGTGAAACATGGCGGGTCTATTATGTTTTGGGACTGCTTTACTTCGTCTGGCACTGGATGCGATGAATCTGCTCAGAACACAATGTAATCTGTAGACTACCAAGAATTCTGGAGCGAAACATACTGCCCGTATTGCTCAGTGGCAAGTCATGGGTTCTCTAACAGGACAATTGTATACAACACAAAGCTAAAAGCACCCAAGAATGACTAAGAAATATTGGACTATTCTGAAGCAGCCTTCTATGATCCCTGATCTCAATCCTAAAGAACATCAATGGAAAGAGCTGAAACATGCAGCCTGGAGAAGGCACACTTCAATCCCAAGACAGCTGGAGCAGTCTGCTCAGGAATAGTGGGCCGAACTACCAATTGGCAGTTGCAGAAGTTTCGTTTGCCGTGATTGCCTCTTAACAGTTGTGCAACAAATTATTAGATTCTATCATTTTTGCTCATGTCAGTTTCATTTAGATTATTTTATTGAATTAAAAGCAAAATCAGATTCTTATTAAAGTTTTTTTTTTGCCCTCAAGTGCAAGTTGCCTCTTATCTACCCCTCCTTGCAAGCAATGCTCACTTTTTGGGGGGAGGGGGGCTTTTTTTAAAATTTTCAAAATCTTTAGGCTCGCCTCTCCCCATGCACATCATTTGCTTGGGTGAACAAAATGAATTATGCCCACTATGCCTCCTGGGATATGCATTTCACCCATCCCAGGAAGTATAGTCCTTCATTGAGAAGGAAGGAGGGGGGGGCAGGCCCAGGCAGCTGAACTCGGAAAAGCCAGCAGGCCTCACAATGTTGTCAGATAAGAAGATGGTGGTGCGGGATCAAGAGGAGCAGAATTTTGAGAGGATTCTCCTGGACACCACTGGATCTGCTGGGCGGATGAGTATAATAAAGGGTTACAACCTGCCATAAAGTTTGCATTCACCTGGAAACAAAAATAAGGTGTGGATACAGTAGAGATCTGCTCTAAAAAGTTTGTTACCCCAACATTTCCTATTCCTAATATGTGTCTGCTGTCCCATGTATTTGTTTTCCAAATATTTCAAATTTTGACTCATCAGTCCAGAGCATCTTGTTGCCATTTTCTGCAGCCCAGTGCCTATTTTCATGCATAGCTGAGTCGATTAACCTTGTTTCAATATCCTACGCACAAAAAACATAGACACTGGGGTGTAGAAGGTACTCTGGACTTTGAAATATTTGGCTGTAGCAGGAAGCAGTTTGTTCTCGAAGGGCTGGACATCGGTAAAATAATGAGTGTCTACAGGCAACAGTGAATCATGGTTGAGGTTCCTTGCAAGTTTTGGGCTGCATTTTTGCAATGGAGTTGGAGATTTGGTCAGGATCAATGGTGCTCTCAATGCTGAGAAATACAGGCAGATACTTATTGATCATGCCAGACCATCAGGAAGGCAAGTGATTGGCACCAAATTATGTCATTAACCACTTAAAGACTGTATGCCGCAGATGTACTGCGGCAAGGTGGCTCTATTGCGTGACTCGCCATACTGGTACGGTGCTTCGTGTAATAGATACAGCGGGCCTGCGGCCTAGCCACGCAGCTGATGTGCGTGGCCGTCCACCCACGATCGCTCCAGAGAGGCAGAACGGGGATCTGCCTATGTAAACAAAGCAGATCCCCGTTCTGTCAGAGGAGTACAGTGAGGTCTGCTGTTCCTAGTGACCAGGAACAGCGATCTCTCTGTACTCCCAGTCAGTCCACTCCCCCTACAGTTAGAAAGCACCTCCTTAGGACACACTTAACCCTTAAATTTCCCCTGGTGTTAACCCCTTCCCTGCCAGTATCATTTATACAGGGATCAGTGCATTTTATAGCACTGATCCCTGTATTGGTGTCACTGGTCCCCAAAAAGTGTCACTTAGGGTCAGATTTGTCTGATGCAATTTCGCAGTCCCCCTAAAAATCACAGATCACCACCATTACCAGTAAAAACAATAAAAAAAAAAATTTTTAAAGTCCCTAAATCTATCCGCTATTTTGTAGACACTATAACTTTTGCGCAAACCAAAAAAGCAAAAAAATTTTTTTTTTCAAAATTCTCACTCTTTTTTGTTTATATCGCAAAAAATAAAAACCGCAGAGGTGATCAAATACCACCAAAAGAAAGTCCTATTTGTCGGGAAAAAAGGACATAAATTTTATTTGGGTACAATGCCCCAAGCCCACACAATTGTCAGTTAAAGTAACGCAGTGCCGTATCGCAAAAAATGGCCTGGTCATAAAAGTGTTACTAAACCCACAACAGTAAAAACAGTCTGTATATGCAGCATAGCATGCTTATTATACTCACTGTGGAACCTAAGGGGTTAATCCTCTGCATTGTGTATAAAGGCTGTTTCATCTTGTATGCATCGACTCTTCCCTCCTGCACTGTCTATCTGGGACCAGCTGCACATGCTCAGTTGTGTCTTTTATGAGAATATTTACTTGGTCTCAGAGATAGCCAGGTCACATGACTCACCTGAACTCTCAGCACTGGAGAAACTGTGCAGGTTATGATGCAACTGTGGTATACAGATCCGGCAAAGAGGTATATAGTGGCAGTATTTTATTATAAAACAAAGATTTATAAGCCGTGGGCACTGTTAGGTGCAGATGAACTATTTTCATATTACTGGGTTTAGTAAAACTTTAAGGGGGTAAATCCTTCTGGCTGAGGTGGTTAAAGAGGAACTCCATATATATTTCTCCTTTCATTTGTATTTTAACCGAATGGGTTGTTTTACAAGGTAAGGGTTCAGCTATACTGTAAATTATGAACAATGATGGATGCCATCTACTTTTGTCAGTTTCAAGTTATTTCAGATAAATTTGTGCGCTCTTCTTTCTTCATGAAAGGGTACCAATAAATTTGTCCATGGCTGCATTTGCTTTATACGCTATGGATTTAGCATAAAGTGGTTTGCTATACACGTTCAGATGTACTGTATATATATTGGTATTAATTTGTTTGGCTGAATATTTAATTAGACTTCAGGCAATGTGAACAGAGATTTTAAAAGAAGTGAATTTATATGGATCTGCTGGGCTTAGCAACTTCATCTTTAATTTAGTCATTGCTAGGTAACCAAAGTTACTGTGTCTGCTAGAGAATCCATAAACTTCACAAGATATTCCACATTTCACCCATGCAAACATTTTTCAATTCAGACAGCATGATGGACCAAAATCTGTTAGTTTAGAGCTGCCACAAATACAAGCTGAAGGTCAACATTAGGCTTGCAGCTGAGATGCCTGCCATTGACACTACTGGGCAGGTTCTGGAGGGGTTTTGATGTCCTTACAGGGAAAGAAGCCCCAACTATCTTCATCATGTTGGTCTGCAAAATTGCATGCTTTGACATGTGCAGGAGCATGTGCTGAACATATAAATATACTGTATACTCTTTAATGTACACATCTTTTGGCAGGAAAAAACGTTCATTTGTACATTTCAAATGTATCTACCTGGATGCAGTTTCTCATTAAAATGATAGAAGAAACTTGTTAACACAAAAATATGAAGATGCGACAGCTGTCGTTACATTCATTACCATTTCTTCAATTGACAGGTAAGAATAACAAGAGATTGAGGCAATAAATAAATATATTTTTCCTTAGGATAGGAGGTATTGTTAAAAACATTTCATTGAATTGTGTAAAAATGCATGATACATCCTTAGTGACTCTGGGATGACAAATCCCGGACAGTTGATGTGTGGATTTTGAATGGCAAGTCCCAGCATTATCAAATAAGCAAAAGAAGCTAGTGAGGGGGAATAAAAGGCGTTTATCTGGTCAGAATCTACAGGCTGTTCAGCCATTTCACACTATTCCAACACTCAAACACTTTTTCAAGGTGAAATGCAGAAAATGCCAAACATGGAAAAACAGAGAGAGGACTGCAATTCCAGGCATCCTTTATGACAGCACCCTTTACCCAACGGAGGGATCCTACTTATCTTATGTGGCAGTAAACTGGTATTTTTAAAAGACTTGCCCTAAAATTCCTTTTTAGCATATCCTGAAGATTAACAAGTGTAAAATAAAGCTCATGCCTAGGTTATAGGAAGCAATATACAAGGAGGTTTCCTGGTAATAAAATACTGAGATCTGAATGTATTCTTCTAACTTATACACCGGGAGCACAATTATTTGAAAAGGTTTCCAAAAGAAACATAGCTCCTCCCAGCATTAAATCATTTACACGCTTGTCTGAAGATAAATTAAATACCTCCACCAACTCTGCACTCGGGCAGCAAAACACTGGGTAGTTGTGCTAAGGTCGGTCATTTTAAAGTGATACTAAATTCTTGTTTATTTTTTTGTTTAAAAATAACCAACATGTTATATTTACCTGCTCTGTGCAGTTTGTTTTGCACAGAGCAGCCCAGATCCTCCTCTTCTCAGGTCCCTCACTCCTGTCCCCACAGTAAGCAGCTTGCTATGGGGGCACCCGCAGCTCTGTGTGTCCATTCAAACATGGAGCTGTGGCTTGGCCCCACCCCCTCTCTCTCTCATTGGTTAACTCACTTTGACAGCAGCGAGAGCCAATGGTGCCTCTGCTACTGTGTCTCAGGAGGGAGAGTCCCAGAGAGCCAAGGCTCTTGTGCAACATTGCTGAATTGAGATTGGTCTCAGATAAGTATTAGGGGTGTTGCGGCACACTGAAGGTTTTTTTATCTTAATGCATAGAATACATTAAGATAAAAAACCTTCTGCCTTTAGAATCACTTTAAGCTCTAGGATTGCTGTAGGATTAGGGGGCAAGGTAATCTTTTGGGTAAATAATGCGGTCAGGAAGGATAAACTGGAAACTATCCAAGTATCTATATTCATTGATACTAAGCAGGTAAGAAAAACCTTGCTGTAGAGAGCAAACAACTATGGTGGATAGTACAATACGATGTGGGTGGTCACACTATCAAAGGCTTGCATGTGAAAGCTCATAATTGAGATTAATTTACCTGCAATCAGCATGTTCTTGTAGAAACATTTTCAGACATTATTACAAAACATTTTTCATCCCCACTCCTACCTTCACACTCCACATGTGGGATATGCACCATTGTTGGAATTTGGCAAGGCTTGGCATGTTAGAGGACCAAATGGAGCTCAAAAGAAGAAGACACTTTGGGGATGATTTACTAAAACTGAAGAGTGCAAAATCTGGTGCAGGTTTACATAGAAACCATCAGCTTCCAGGCTTTTTGTCAAAGCTTAAATGAACAAACTGAAGTTAGAAGCTGATTGGCTACCATGCACAGCTGCACCAGATTTTGCACTCTCCAGTTTTAGTAAATCAAGCCCTTTCAGTCCACGGTTGTGCCCTATATAGGGTCTGGTAGCAGTCACTAGAATTAGCATAGTAACTCAACCTTAGGACATCTACCAGGCACTGGAGTATAGAGATTCGAAAGAAAACTTGCAATAAAATGAAACAAATGGGCTCCTCTAGCAAAGATCCTGCTGGCATGGCTATCAGGCGAATGCTCTGCTTTCAACACAGTCACTAACTGCAGAAATTATACAGCAAGTGAAGTTAGAACCACAAATTTCTTTCATGCTTCATTTAAATAGTTGAAGTGTCAGCTTCTTGTTGCTTTGAGGGCTGTATTAAGAGAGCAGTGTATTGGTGGAACTCCCAGAAGGCAGTAGGATCCCAATGGCAATATTCACCTATGAAAAGCAAGCATACAGATTCCACAAGACAAGATTTTCATGCTTGCATCAAAAAGACCCCCTTCAGCAAAATAGTACCTTAGACATTGCAAATTTTGCAAGAGCATCATAAGACTGACCACATTTTGGAAACTAGTGTTCTAGTGTTGCCTAACTGGCTAAGAAACAGGGGAGTAGCTTCATGAAGACTTGTCTGGTGGGGATTAACCAGATGTCTGAAAACCATGCATCAAGGTGGACATGACCAAAGACTTGTGCAAATTAAGAAATCACATGACAGTACCGCATCGCCAACATGTAAAATCAGCCACAGCTCACACCCATCATTGTATCCATTAAAGTGCAAGTTCACCTGTTAGTATCATATTGGCTGTGCGTTTTTCAATTTTCAGCTACTTGGCATTACCTTTTCACTTTGCTTTTGCCTTCCCTCCTTCCCCTACTTTTGACATGTTACAGGTTGCAGTGCGTGATCTGCATGCAGACTGAAATCCAAACAGTGGGAAACAAAATCAGCCATGGAATCACTAAAACTCAAAAAGGTAACCATCACGCTCTAAAGCTCTGGCCAGAAGCAGCAAAGATTGGTAACCTCCTCATTTTAAGGCACCAAGAACATTGGGCGTTTGCCTAGCTCTTCTAAATTCCTTGTCCTAACAAGCGAAAAGTGGTGTCAAAATGCATCTAGGCACGTCAAGTGCTTGGCTGTTTATTCATTTTATCGACCAGAATATGAATTTATTCTGGCCATCAAAATGAATAAACGCGCTTGATGTGGCTAGCGTTTAGGCACATTGGCCTTTTTATAGCGGCAAGACACTCCTTTCCTGAAGGCGCTAGCTCAGGTTTTTTTTCTCTGCATATAAATGCCTATCTGTACATGGACACATAGGCCAACATGGGAAGGGCATTTAGAAGCAGGAAAAGAAAATGTCAAACACCCCTAAAAATTTTATTTTTTGATGCCCAGAGTGTAAGGGGCCAAATTCTTAATTTGTATCTCTAAGAAAAATAATGCATTAAAACAAACACATTCAGTACATATGTCTGCAGTGCATGCACAGTTCCCCTGTTTTGTCTCATTACCAATGCTGTAAGTATAATTAAATACATGTTGATCTAGCCAGAAATCTGGTGAGCTCCCTAACTTCCTGTAGTGGGCTAACATTGCAACTTCTGCTGCACTGCAATTCTACACAGTATTAGCCCTGCCTGAGTTGTTCCCTGCTGGACTATAGAACACCTCCCTTTATCTTCTTCTCCATAAATAGTGGTTCAGCAAGGAAGATCTTAGTCAGAGCTGACAACACTGATATATACTTTAAAATTTAAGCCCCGCCTATAAGAATCAACAGCAGTTCTAAAGAGAATATAAATGTGGGTTTTTTTTTCAAAGATAAAAAGTGTCGTTATTGTTGGAAACTAGTGAATTAAATAAAGGCTGACATACAAAAAAATGACTCATTGAGCAAATATTCTATGCTGAAATAAATCTAGTCACTTTAAAGTTAATTTTGTATGTGATATATGAGTAGATTTTAATACCCCCAATGCAGCCCAGTTTTAATCAAATGAAGCAATGGCACAGTTTTGTATTGTTTAAGCATGTCCACTCCCTACTGATCCTCCTATACAATCTTATTGGCCCATCACTATGATACAGTTGTTGGCCACTAGGGATATGGAAAGAGATGGAAGGGTAGGGAACAGTAGGGGCACTGAAAATTGTTTGTGTGTGGGCATGTCTAGGTGTAATTTATTTTTGGAAGCAGCTGTATTTCTGGTGATAAGTAATTCCATATGCAGTATTGTAAGAGATCCTATACAACATTTGTGACTTAAAGAATGTCTTAGGGTGTTACATGCAAATGATCCCTCCTCAGGGATAAAAGAGGATCAAGTCAACAGAGGATAATTTCCTACGTGATGTGTACTGCCAGCCAGATTGCTCATTATAGCCCCTAGAAGAAATAGGAAATCAGGAATAGGTCACTTATTACAACCAAGGTTTGAAAATGGAGTACTGCTAGCTATAATAGCAATATGGCCAATGTATGACCATCCTAAAAGTTCAAGTATGTAAGACTCAATAAAAGCAACAACAAAATGTCTGGTTGGCTTATCCTGATATCTTAGCAGTGTATTCATTTCCATGACTGAACTTAAGTAATCCCTCCAAATGAACAGATTTAAAAAGCCAAAATGTACAAATTTGTTTGAAAATGCCTTAAAAAATATGGTGCAGCAAGTCTAAACATAAAATACTTCATACTAAAAAATTACTTTGAGAGAAAAGGCCATCACAACAATTAAACTGGTCCTACTTTTTAAGGATGAATTTAAAATTGTGCCTTTTTTTCTACAATTTTACATATGCAAGCAAACCCTTTAAAAGATGCCATTTAAGATCTACCATTTCATATTTCACCAGTAAGTGATACAGCAGATGACGTATTCAAGAAGATGCGGGGACCTATAGGAGGGGAGGGAGTACTCAACACTGTCACTACTTACAGGGGTCCCAAATGTAGTGGAATTTTATTTTTCCACCGTAGGGGTGTGTGTGTGTATATATATATATATATTCTACATATCTCTACACACATACATACACACACACACACACACACACACAGGATGTTTGTGTTTTTATTTTACGGTTCTTACAAAAGGTGAACTTGCACTTTAACAGCCTCTCAGTCTAACCACAAAACAACACCAATACGCTCACAAATCTAAGTGGTTTTCGTGATTAAAGAAAATTCACACTCACACTCTCCTGAGCTGAATAAACGACAGGGGCCAAGAATAATAATAAAATAAAAAAAAGTATCAATGCAATCATTAAGATTTTGGTATTCTTTCCCCAAGTCCCAGGACACGATAAAGCAAAGGCGATTCCAGGCTGAAGTGACAGTGCCTCCTACGTGCGGTTTAAGGTCTGAAAAATTCTAGAAATCTGCAGCATGACGGGACCGGTTTCAGAGTCATTCATCCACTGCGTACTGTTTAAGGGGTTTTCAAGCATATCTTCAAATGCTAAAAAAAGAAAGATAAAGAATAAAAAAATATATAAGATAATTATAGAATTAGCAAATTTAGGGTCAGAAGTTCACTAAACACAGTAGAGCTTATCAGATTTTTGTGGGATGAACCAACACTGAAGCATCTTCATCAATCTACAGGAAGATTATAGTCTTGATTTGAAAGATGTGGGATATGTGTGTAATATTGTAGAACTGATGGCTTAACAAAACCCAAAGGTTTAATTATTACTATATTCATATTTCTGCCACCATTCAAGCCCCTATAAATGTTAAAGAGAAACTATAATAGTTTTTTGGCCAGGACTGTATCAGTTTCTTGGTTCTATAACAATGGGTTTCTTTTAGCAATGCTGGGAGCTGATCTAGCTGGATATGAGAAGACTAGAGCTCCACCTGCTGGCAAGATGGAAGGCAGCATACAGTAAACATACAACATTTCATTTTAGACTTACTAAACGTTAAAGTCTATTTTTTTTTCATTCTTGAACACAATAAAAGGAAAAACAGAAAATATATACAAAGCCATTACACATTCCCATTATTACTTTTTTAAAGCAAACTTGTGATTTGGGTATTATGCAAAGCAAAAAGTCCTGAATAATACATTTTAACAGCACAACTAAAATGATTTTTACAGATTCTTAACCATTTTTTACCCCCCTTCATGACCAGGCCATTTTTTGCGATACGGCACTGTGTTACTTTAACTGACAATTGCGCAGTGCTGTGCCCAAATAAAATTGATGTCTTTTTTTTCCCCACAAACACCACAGAGCTTTCTTTTGGTGGTATTTAATGAGCTCAGTGGTTTTTATTTTTTACGCTATAAACAAAAAAAAGAGCAACAATTTTGGAAAAAAAAAGAAACATACACATATACATATATATATATATATATA
>BLSH010560428.1:229084-239163 GCA_018402905.1 Glandirana rugosa | reverse complement strand
ATATATATTTTTTTTTTACTTTCTGCTATAAAACACATCCAATAAAAAAAATTAAAAAAAACAAAATTTCTTCATAAATTTAGGCCAATATGTATTCTGCTACGTTTTTGGTAAAAAAAAATCCCAATAAGGGTATATTGATTGGTTTACGCGAACGGTCTAGTGTGTACAAACTATGGGATATAATTATGTATTTTTTTTTTTTATATACTGTATACTATACTTCAGTGACTTGTAGCGGGACTGTGATATTGCAGCGGACAATGGAACACTAACTGACACTTTGTGGGAACCAGTGACACCAATACAGTAATCAGTGCTAAAAATAGGCACTGTCACTGTACTATTGTACTGTATATGACACTGACTGGGAATGGGTTAAATATCTAAGGGGGTCAAATGGTTAGCTCTGTGCCTAGTCAGTGTTTTTTGGTGTACACAGTGTGCCGCTTTCACTAGGGGAAGAGATTAATTATAGTCCCTGCTTTGCAGAGAGAATACATCCCTTCCCCCCTGTCAGAACTGAGATATGGCTTGTTTACATAAGCATATCTCAATTCTCTCTGTTTTACTGACAAACGGTGGGTGCCAGAGGGCATCAAGTCCCTGAGACTTGCAGATTGGCATGCACTGTGAATTATCACAGCAGAAGCGGCCCGCCGGCGCCCCCTACAGGTGGAAGTGCGAGATCACACATACATACATTATATATATATATATATATATATATACACATACATACATACACACACACACACACACACACACACACACACACAAATGATCCTGCGCACAATTGCCGCCTTGTAGCAGTAAAAGTGCTATAGAGTGGTCAGCAAGTGGCTAATCCACAAAGTTGTTGTAAACAGTGTTACCGAAATGACAAAACTCTGCTAAGCACTTTTTGTAAACCAAGAACACCTGTCAGTAATGGGAACTTTCTGAAGTGGTTCTAGAGATAAAATTCAGGCACAGCTTTTCATGACTTTTCGGCTACTTTGTGTTAGTATCATAAAAAAAAAAAAAGGGGGGGGAAATTAAAAAAAAAATAAAATAAATAAGTGTAACTGCCCCATTCTGATCTGTAGGTTGCAGTAAAAGACTGAAAAGGAGAGATTGAGAAGACCTATGTAAATGCTTTATATGTTAAGTATTCTGGAAAGAGGTTTTAGGTTTGTTATTGTATATAATCATAGATTTGTGGTTTGACATGATATATATTGAAAAGTAAAGATTTCTGTTGTAACTTCAGGAAGGTCAGAGATAGCCTCTAATATCTGCTTCAGTTTAAATAGGGAACACCAAGAGGGCAAAGTTATTAGTGAAGTTACTATTTAAGCCCTGGCACAGCAGGGCACTTGAGATCACAGCCAAGAATTGTACAGTACTATGATGAGATATCCTGTGTAACTGAGCTCACAATAAGATTATCAGCAACACTAGACGTGCCAGATGAAGGAAAGACATGGGGGTTAGCAGCAGTTCCCAAAATCCTAACCCATATTTGATGATGGCAAAGGACTCTGGGAAATGAAATTTAAAGAAGTCTAAATACAGGAAAAAAAGGGATTTTATTAAAACTTACCGTAAAATCCTTTTCTCAGAGTTCACTGACAGACGCAGCTCTCCATGACGTGTGGGTTTATGCTGGTCTCACTAGGAGTTAACTAGGCAGGGAAAAGAAACAGCTGGCCCCTCCCATGGGGCCATCCTCTCTTCCCACATAAACCCCCTCCATAGAATAGCTCACCAGTTCGTACACAAGCCGTACAAGCACAGAGCACAGAGTGGTGGGTGCTGCGTCTGTGTCAGTGAACTCGGAAAAAAGGATTTTGCGGTAAGTTTTAATAAAATCCCTTTTTCTCCTATCGTTCACTGACAGACGCAGCTCTCCATTACGTGTGGGGATGTCCCCAAGCTGTGTCAAAAAGAGGGGTAGGTAAACACTAACAGTACCCAACTGAACCTCTAAGGAGGCGCCAGACGCGCCTACACTGCCGCCTGCAAAACTTTGCGGCCAAAAGCAGTATCCGAAGATGCAAACACATCAACTTTATAAAACTTAGTGAAAGTGTGAACCAAGGCCCAAGTGGCCGCCTTGCACACCTATGACACCGAGGCCTGGTGTCTAAAAGCCCAGGAAGTGCTAACAGCCCGGGTAGAATGAGCCGTGACCGGAAAAGGGGGAACCTTGCCCCGAACAGAATACGCATGGGTCACGGTCTGTCTGATCCAACGAGAAATCGTAGCCGACTAGGCCGCCAAACCTTTGCGCTGACCCTCTGACAGCACAAACAAGGCATCAGCTTTTCGAAAAGAAACTGTAGCAGCCAAGTACACTCGTAAGGCCCTCACTACGTCCAAAGTATGCAACTCAATCTCTTTTGGGTGCGATGGACGAGGGCACAATGAAGGAAGAACAATATCTTCATTAATGTGAAAGGTAGAAACCACCTTCGGAGGGAATGAAGGAGAGGGTCGCAAGACCGCCTTGTCCTTATGTAGGACCAGGTAGGGAGACTAGCACGATAGTGCTGCTAATTCAGACACCCGTCTGGCGGAAGTGATGGCAACTAAAAAGGCCACCTTCTGCGACAGCAATTGTAAGGAAATCTCCCTGATATTCCCATATGGCGGTTTCTGAAGTACAGAAAGCACCAAATTCAGATCCCACGGAGCCATCGGAGCCTTTAACCGAGGCGCCACATGTCGCACACCTTGTACAAAGGTACGAATCAACGAGTGCAAAACCAAAGGTCTCTGAAAAAAAATCGCCAGAGCCAATATCTGGCCCTTGAGTGTGCTCAAAGCCAGTTTTTTGTTCAGGCCTTGCTGCAAAAAAGTCAGGACCCTGGACACGACATAAGAGCGAGGGTTATGACCCTCCGCCTCGCACCAAGCTATATAAGCCTTCCAGGTGCGGTGGTAAATCTTGCGGGAAGTACACTTGCGAGCCCTCAACAATGTAGGGATCACTGAGTCAGCGACTCCCCTGTCTCTAAGCACCTGGGACTCAATAGCCAAGCCGTCAAAGCCAGCGAGGGTAAAGCAGGGTGCAAGATGGGCCCCTGAGACAGAAGGTCGTCTTGTAGCGGGAGCCGCCACAGGGCGTCTGCCACCATGTGCACCACGTCGGCGTACCAAGTGCGCCGAGGCCAATCTGGAGCCACCAGGATTATTGGTATCCCCTCCGCCACTATCCTGCGTATCAATCGCGGAAGCCATTTTATCGGAGGGAAAGCGCACAGAAGGCGGTAATGGCCCCAGGGGGCCACCAGAGCGTCCGTGGCCACTGCCAATGGATCCTTCGTTCTGGACACAAAGGTCTCCACCTTGTGATTGAATCGAGACTCCATGAGATCCACGTCTGGCGTTCCCCATCTGCGGCAAATCTGATTGAACACCTCCGGGTGGAGAGACCACTCCAGCGTCTGGAGACTGAGAAAGTCCACCTGCCAGTTCTCCACACCTGGAATGTAAATGGCAGAGATTGCCGGAACGTGACGTTCCGCCCAACGTAGTATCAGAGCTGCCTCCGCCGCAGCTGCTGGACTCCTTGTGCCGCCCTGATGGTATACATATGCCACTGCTGTGGCATTGTCAGATTGAATTAGAATCGGACGACCCTGCAATCTCACTGTCCAGTGAAAAAGGCACAATCTGATTGCTCTCAGCTCCAGAACATTGATGGGGAGGCGAGCCTCCTGTGCCGACCAACGGCCCTGGGCAGACAGCTGCCCCAGGATCCCTTCCCAGCCTGAAAGACTGGCATCCGTGGTGATGATCACCCACTGAAGGGGCAGGAACGACTTCCCCTGAGTCAGGGTCGAGTCCCGAAGCCACCAAGCCAGAGATGCCCTGGTCCGAGAGCTCAGATGGATACGAAGGTCCAAGGACCGAGGGGACCTGTCCCACCGAGCCAGAATTGCTCGCTGAAGGAGACGAGTGTGACTCTGGGCGAAAGGGATCACCTCGAACGACGAGACCCTGCGGGAGCAGGTCCTCTAGGTAGGCTACCACCCCAATGCCTCTCTGTCGGAGCAACACCAACACCGGGGCTAGCAGTTTTGTGAAAACTCGAGGTGCTGAGGCCAGGCTGAAGGGGAGTGCCACAAATTGAAAATGGAGGTCTCCCACTGCAAAGCGCAAGAAGCGCTGATGCCGTGGACGAATGGGTACATGGAGGTACGCATCCCTGAAGTCCAGGGACGCCAGAAATTCCCCCTGATGAAGGGCGGCCACGATCGAGCGGATAGATTCCATCCGGAATTTCCGCGCCCTGACATACCGGTTCAGGGCCTTCAGGTCCAGTACTGGCCGAACCCCCCCCCCCCCTTTTTGGGAACCACGAAAGGATTCGAGTAGAAACCTCGAAACTTCTCTTCTGGAGGCACCGGCACGATCACCCCCTGGTCCGAAAGTGCTTGGACAGCCCCAAAAAGAGCCTCCCGGCGGTCCTGCGGGAGCCCTAAGTTTGATGGGAAGAACCTGTCTGGGGGTAGAGTGTTGAACTCTATCCTGTACCCGGTGGACACCACTTCCCGGACCCAACGATCGGGAATGTGGGCCAGCCACCGGCCTGCGAACCCCAGAAGACGTCCCCCCACCCGAATCCCGGGTGGGGGCGACCCATCAGGCTGAGGAGGACTTGTCCTCCGCCTTTTCGGTTTTGCGCTGCCACTGCCATCTTCCGGCCCCTGCAGCGACCTTACCGGGGCGGGTCACTTTATCTGCTGCTCTCGGGGCGCGAAAAAACCTCTTTTGACCCAAGGGAGGGGGCTCCTGTCTACGGCGAAACTCACGCCTGCGGGGCTCTGGAAGGAAAGTACTCTTACCTCCCGTGAAGTCCTTAATAGACGTCCACCCTGAAAAGGGAGGTCAGCAAGCCCCTTTTTGGAAGCATGGTCACCGGACCAAGAACGCAACCAAAGTATCCGTCTGAATATGACGGCAAAAATCGTTATTCTGGATAACATCGGCAGTAAATCAACAGCCGCATCACAAAGGTACTTGAACCCTTGGAGCAAAAACTCAGCCCTCTGCGGCGCATCCATCAAGCAACCGTTTTCCAGATCCTTCTGGAGCTCTTCCATACACTCAAGATGTTGTGCCGCCATGGCGGACACCAGGGCTGGCCGCACAGCAGAACCTGCCACCAGAACAGCGACTTTAAAAGCGCTTCTGTTTTTCTATCAGCAGGATCCTTAAAGGAAGGGGTCCCTTCCAGAGGAATGGTCATCGCCTTATTAAGGCGGGCTATCGGTGGGTCCACCACAGGCGATTCCCATTTTTTCAAAAAGCTTTCCTCAAAGGGATAGTGAGCAGCGAACCGTTTTGACAGCGAAGAAGAGTGCTGCGGACACTGCCATTCACAATAAAGAAAATGATCAAAAAAGTCATTGTAGAGGTAAGCCTTGGGGACCCTAGGGGGTCTAGAGGACCCACACACATATGCCGCAGACTGCGATTCGCCATCCTGACCCAGTCACAGGTTAGAGCGAATGCCAGTGATAATGGCGGCGACCAATGCTTTGTCGCGCGCAGCCGCCGCCCCCTGATCTTCTTCACCATCCGATGGGCCCAGTTCCCCATCAGACAGGACCACTGGGGTCCCTGAGACCATTTCCAGATCAGAATCCTCCCCTGATGAATAAAGAGGAGGAGGGGGACGCTTCTTGGGGGCCTATCGGGCGACATCCGCCCGGGGGAGAAATTCACTAAAGACCGCCCGCAGCTGGTCCAAAAATGCCCCTTGCGCAGATTGCGCCTCCTCAGCAGGCTCAGCAGTGTAATCTGCCATCTCCCCTCAGTGACACTAAAAAAGATGATGAGGCACCCCCACACTGACGCACACCACCGCCCCACAGTGCACCAGGGAACCCAGGAGGACTGCACCCACTGCCACCAGCACCCACAGTGGAGCCCAGCTATACTTGCTGTTCCGCTGCCTGCAACCCTGGAGGATCGTCAGGAGAGCCGCGCCGCCAGTTCTCCACCGTTCCACAGAGAAGGGAAAACGCTGCACACACGTGTATTGCGGAGGCATGCAGTCAAAATGGCCGCCGTTAAACACTAGAGGCCGATAAACACCTTCAGGGAACGTGCAGTACCGCAAACGGCCGCTCTGAGCGCTAGAGGGAAAGCCCCATAGGCCCAATATGTCTGCGGCTACGGCAAAATGGCGGCAGACCGCCGCAAAATGGCAGCCGATCGCCGCAGGGCGGCGAAAAACGATACGAACGGCGCTAGACAATCAGTGCGGTGCAGGGGGAAGGGGGAACAGGAGCTCCACGCGCCCCACCAGCGGCTACCCAGCAAGAAAAAATTATTTATTTTTTTCTTTTTGGTCATCGGTCCCCCTTTCCGCCCCTAAAAAAGGGGGGAAAGCAGGAACTCTCACTCACCATTCCGACGAGCGCCGTATGTAGCCACCCAGTCGCAGACCTTCCGCCCCTTCTTGGGCGGTATGCTGCAGGCCAGAGAAATCGCCCTTCCCGAATCGCATCCAGGGCTGGGCGCAAGGGGGGGATCACCCCAGGCCGCCCGCACGGAACGGGCAGGATGCGGCGGGTCCCCATACGGCGGGACTGGCTCGCATCGTTTGGCCAGGTCGGGGAAAGTACAGAGCTCATGGACTCTCTATGCCCCGACCAGCTTCTTGATAGCAGATCGATCTTGATAGAAGACAAAAAATTAAAATAAAATAAATGGTCACAAACAGGACCACAATTCCCCTACAGGGAAGCCAGGTCAACTCCTTGCAAACTAGGCATTTAGACTATTCTATGGAGGGGGTTTATGTGGAAAGAGAGGACGGCCCCATGGGAGGGGCCAGCTGTTTCTTTTCCCTGCCTAGTTAACTCCTAGTGAGACCAGCATAAACCCCACACGTAATGGAGAGCTGCGTCTGTCAGTGAACGAAAGGAGAAATAGTAGCTGCTAAAACTGATAGATACAGCCAAAATAACAGTTTTCTCTTCTCCCCTTATCTCCAATTAGACAGTAGCCAATGTGCAGTCTAGTACCAAACACCCTCTCACCCCGGACATCACAGCATACTGTACATATAGAATATTGTGGAAAAATGTTTTTCTCTTACGTTCACTGACAGACGCAGCCCCCTTGACATGTGGGTTATATGCACATCCTACTAGGAGTTAACTAGGCAAAAAGAAAGAAAGCAAGCTGGCCCCTCCCAGGGGGCCGTCCGCTCTCTCCCATATAACCCCCCTGCTCTGCTTCGCATACCAGTTTTAATATGCCTAGTGCAAGGAGTTGACCTGGCTCCCTTATGGGACCTGCTGTTTATATTTTTTGCTACCGCTTTTTTATTTTTTTCAAGCTATCTGATGAAGACTGCTATCAAGATGCCGGCTGGGGCATAGAGGATAATTAGAATCCTGCACTTTCCCCAGCACGGCCGACCAATGCGAGCTAATCCTAGTCCTATACTGTGGCGGGACCCGCTGCATTGTGCCCATTCCATGCGGGTGGCCAGTGGGTGACCACCACTTACACCCGGTGACCGGACTCGGTGCCTGTCCAGGGGCTTTGGCCTGCAGCATCCCTTTCCGGATGGGGAGGAAGGTCTGCGACCGGGTGGCTACCCGCTACACCCGTCAAAGTGGTGAGTGACCCCCTCTTCCCCCCCTAGGGGTGCTGGGCGTACTTTAGCGATTTTCTGGCCGGCCGGTGGAGGGTGGTCGCTGGGCTAGTGTCCTCCTGAGTGTCCTCCCCCCCTCGCTCTGCACCCCATTTAAAACCGCATCTGTGGGGGGTTTTTTTTGTATCGTTTTTCTACCGTCATGCGGCGATCCGCTGCCATTTTGCCATAGCCGCGGCCATTTTACTGAGGGTTTCCCTCTAGTGCCAACGGCGGCCATTTTGCTGTAGTCGCGGGCTGCACACAGGCTTTGGCCTCTTGTGGATGATCTCGGCGGCCATATTGGATGTCCCTGGAGCAGTGTAAAACGTGCTGCTGCCGTTTTACTTTCCTTTTCGCTTGGGACAGCATGGCTGACTACAGACGGCGCTTCTTCTGGCGGTCCTTTATGCACTCCTGCTGGGAGCAGTTTCTGTGGGCACAAAACAGCAAGTATAGCTGGGCTCTCACTGGGGTGTGGTAGCGGTGGGTGCAGTCCTCCTGGGGTCTCCCTGGCGTTCTGTGGGGCGGCGGTGGGGCTGCTTTATGGGGGCGTGAGATCATTTTTTTCTAAAATTGACTGTCAGTTTCGGTGGTGCGATGGCAGATGATCATGCAGGCCCTTCTGAGGAGGAGTCAGCGGCAACGCAACCTGCGCTGGGGGCCCTGGTGTACCTGGAACAGCTGAGGGCAGTGTTTGGGGAATTTCTTCCCCAGGTGGGGCTGAGCAACGCTCTGGGGGCCCCTAAAAAATGCCCGCCTCCCCCTTGTTCCTCAGGGGACGAATCCGAACCGGAAATGGCTTCGGGGGTCACTGGGACCCCCTTGGAACACTCAGAGGGTGAGCTGGTACCCTCGGACAACGAAGAGGACCAAGGGGCCTCAGTTGCGCGCGAAAAAGCGCTGGTGACCGCACTGATTTCTAATATCCATGCGTCCTTGCGACTGGACCAGGCAGGGGAGTTGCAAGCGTCCGCATATGATTGCGGGTCTGCTAGGCCACCTAGGTCGCCTAAGGCTTATCCTTATGATACATTTTTTGACCACCTGGTCTATCAGGAATAGCAGCGTTCGCAGAATTCCTTCGCCCTACCTAAACGCTTCGCTATACGCTATCCCTTTGAGGATAGTTTAGTGAAGAAGTGGGCGTCCCCCACAGTGGACCCTCCGGTGGCTCGCCTGAACAAGGCAATGACCATTCCGTTGGAAGGGTCCCCCTCGTTTAAGGACCCAGCCGATAGGCGGACGGAGGCAGTGTCCAAGGCACTTTTCCACTTTTCCATGCGGCCGGCCCTGGCGTCTGCCATGGCGGCGCAATATCTGTCTGAATGTATGGCAGAGCTGCAGAATGATTTGGACTGCAGCAGGACACTGGAAGCGTCGCAGAAGGCATACCATTTGTTTCAGGGTATTCGGTACCTGTGTGATGCAGCTCTGGACCTGCTTCCCATGTTGTCAAAGATGTCTGTTTTTGCAGTCATTATCAGACGAGTTCTCTGGTTACATGTCTTGCGGATCTTCCCTTTCAGGGTGGCCGTCTCTTTGGGCCACAGTTGGATGAAATCATCAAGGATTTCACTGGGGGGGAAGAGTACTTTCCTTCCGGAGCCCAGGCGGTGAGAGCTCCGCCGCAAGCAGGGACCCGTTTCTAGAGGTCAGAAGAGGTTTTTTCGTGCCCCTGGCGCAGCGGGCAAGGGGTCGAGGCCCGGCAAGCCTGCCGCAGGGGCCAGGAAGTGTCCCTGGCAGCGCAAGAACGAAAAGACAGAGGACAAGCCCTCCTCTGCATGATGGGTTGCCCCCACCCGACCTTTGGGTGAGGGGACGTCTTCTGGGGTTCACAGACAGGTGGACTGCCCGCATTTCCGACCGTTGGGTGCAGGAAGTGGTGTCCTCCGGGTACATAATAGAGTTCAGCACTCTACCCCCAGACAGGTTCTTCCCATCGAACTTGAGACTCCCTCAGGGGCGTCGGGAGGCCCTCTTAAGGGCTGTTCATGCACTCTCCGACCAGGGGGTGATTGTGCCAGTACCTCAGTTGGAGAGGTTTCACGGTTTGTACTCAAACCTATTCGTGGTCCCCAAAAAAGGGGGGGGGGGGTCAGGCCAGGAGAGGTTGACTCCATGACCGTGTTAGTGGGGGACCAGCCTCTCACGTACTTGTCGGGAATTCTCCCGGAGGGCTGCGGGGACTCCCTCAGAGTTCAAGCTACCCTTCTTGGACAGACCCCCATCTCACGACTTGAGATAATACATGGGCCTCCTGTGGTGAAGGACGTGGGTTGCCAGCCTTTACGCCCGTCAGGTGGACAGACACTTGGGGTCTTCTGCAGGGGAGTGGGTTTCCAGCCCACCCCCGTTGGGTAGTACGTCTCCTCCCGAACAGGAGACAGAAAAGCAAGAACGCGACGGTCCCTGTGAAGGACCGGGGACGCCGTCC
>BLSH010560428.1:204539-215512 GCA_018402905.1 Glandirana rugosa | reverse complement strand
AGCAGCCACCAGCCATACTGGCCCTGGGGGGCAGCAGCAACCAGCCATACCGGCCCTGGGGGGCAGCAGCCGCCAGCCATACCGGCCCTGGGGGGCAGCAGCTGCCAGCCATACCGGCCCTGGGGGGCAGCAGCCGCCAGCCATATCGGCCCTGGGGGGCAGCAGCCGCCAGCCATACTAGCCCTGGGGGACAGCAGCCGCCAGCCATAACCGCAATGGGGGACAGCAGCAGCAGCCGCCAGCCATACCCGCAATGGGGGACAGTGTTGTGTAATATTTCATATACATATACATACACACATAGGTATTTACTGTATTTACAAGCTGCATTACATATCAAAGGCCCACAGTTGCTTGCATGGGGGTTGTGGAATGTAGACTTGAGAAGGAACAAAAGTATTTCTTGATGCCAATTAGCATTGAGGGGGTTCATTGTGGCTTGTTTATCTGGTAAACACTAATGTGAGGTTAGGAGAAACCCCCCCCCCCCCCCCCCAGTGTGAGACTAACACTTAAAGTTGACATTCAAGCTAGCAGTGTCTCCCTGCCAGTTCACTCTTTCTCTCCATGAGCATGAGGGCACAGTTGGAATGGGACTCTGAATGTGTAATATTTACTCTGTTGGATTTTGATCATCTGGTGCAAGTATTATGAAATCTGTCTGTCTGAAGTCAATAAAATGCAACTCTCTGGAAGGACCGGGTGCTGCGGAAAATTAATAATAATAATATCTAAATAATAACATCCATTACTCAATTACTACATCACTACAGACAGCAGCCGCCAGCCATACCCGCCCTGAGGGACCGCAGCAGCTGCCGGCCATACCCGCCCTGGGGGACAGCAGCAGCCACCAGCCATACCCACCCTGGGGGACAGCAGAAGTTGCCAGCCATACCCGCCCTGGGGGACAGCAGAAGGCACCAGCCATACCCGCCCTGGGGGACAGCAGAAGGCACCAGCCATACCCGCCCTGGGGGACAGCAGAAGCTGCTAGCCATACCCACCCTGGGGGACAGCAGCAGCTGCCAGCCATTCCCGCCCTGGTGGAAAGTCTGTCTGTTTTTCAGGTAGACCCAATCGGACCCTCCATTTACCACTATGGAGTGACAGATGTAAGCAAATTTGTGTCATTTTACACCCGCCTACCTCCAATCCAATCCGCTAAAAGAAAAACAGTAGGGGATCTGTCTCCTTCTGTCTGGGTGGATAGGATTGAAGGGCCCATAGAGCACAGTGGGCTGTGCCCTTGTCTGCTCATCATATGTGGAATGAACATGAACACGCCCGCTCCGCTCATTGTGGCCCACGACCAGTTACCAAGTTGCTTAAGTGGCCCTCGCTCTTCAAAAAATTGGGCACCCCTGCTTTACAGTGTATCCATCTTCTGATAGTTACTTCCTGCTGGATACTGCACTGTCACAAAGCTCAAATCATTTCGCCACTGGTTTCTTGAACATGACAATGAGGTCACTGTACTCCAATGGCCTCCACAGTCACCAGATCTCAATCCAATAGAGCACCTTTGGGATGTGGTGCAATGGGAGATTTGCATCATGGATGTGCAGGCAACAAATCTGCAGCAACTGCGTGATGCCATCATGTCACCATGGACAAAAATCTCTGAGGAATGTTTCCAACACATTGTTGAATCAATGCCACAAAGAATGAAGGCAGTTCTGAAGGCAAAGGAGTGGTCCAACACAGTACTAGTAAGGTGTACTTAAAAAAAGTGGCAGGTGAGTGTATATTGTACATTCACATCAGTCCCTGCCCTCAAGGAGCTTACAATCTAAAGGTCCCTAACTCACATTCATACTGTACATATGCTAGGGCCAATTAACCTACCAGCATGTCTTTGGAGTGTGGGAGGAAACCGGAGTACCTGGAGGAAACTCACGCAGGCACAGGGAGAACATGCAAACTCCAGGCAGGTATTATCGTGGTTGGGATTCAAACCAACGACCCTAGTGCTGCTAGGCAGACATGCTAACCACTTAACCACTGTGTTGCCATAATGCAGCCACTACTACTGCAAGCGTGATTTTTTTCCTCATTAAAAATACATCCTGTGTATTTTCTTCTGAAAATGTTGATCATTTTGGTCACTGCAATTTTCTTTTCTTTGCACATTTCATTACATGAAGTCTCCAGGTTTCATTTAGCACAATTTGAAATCAAGCACAACCACCCAGCTAAACATGCCTATTATTTTGCCAATCTCTCCTAATTAAGCCTATCATCTGAACAATCACAAAGAAGTTCTGAAGTGTGTAATAGTTTAGAAGTGACTTGAAAGGAGACAAGCTGAAGCAATTTCCACAAAACCAACAGATGAAGTTTCCTAAAATGTCTTACTTCAGGAGCAAATGTAGTCTTTGAAAAACATAAAAAGTCATCTTCAAGTGACAGAGCAGCTGTAACTAGTCAGAAAATCTTCTGCAGAGGAAAGGACAAAATATAGCGGATATAGCGAGCAAGAAGCTAGTGATGGTCCTCTGTTACTTGAGATACTGGAATGTTACTGTAAATAACACCAGGACAGAATTATCCCAGAGCTTTAATTACCACAAATAGCACAGGGTGCACCAAGGTAAGAGCAGGCAAAGTACCACTGTATATACACACAGTATGTCACAAAAGTGAGTGCACCCCTCACGTTTATGTAAATACTTTATTATATCTTTTCATGTGACAACACTGAAGAAATGACACTTTGCTACAATGTAAAGTAGTGAGTGTACAGCTTGTATAACAGTGTAAATTTGCTATCCCCTCAAAATAACTCAACACACAGCCATTAACCACTTGCTGACCGTGTAATGTAAATACACGGCCGCAAGGTGGATCAGTTGTTGCGTACTATAACGTCCTCCCAGAACCGCACTCCCCCTGGGGTGCGCACAGGGGAGCATCCGTGACTGCCGGGTCCGGGAGACCCGGCGCATCATGGATCACGGTAAATGGCCACTTGCAGCAGCCGTTTACCACGTGATCGCTCCGTCATTTATATCAGATGTAAATAAGCCGGTGGATATCCGGCTTATCTCTCCCCTCTCCTCACCGATCGGTGCAGTGTGAGAGGAGAGATGAGAAGCAGCGGTGCTGAGGCAGGATCTGAAGTGCCCACAGCACTGCTATGTGCCAGTCTGGGACCCCCCCATCCATCCATCCATGCTCACCCATCCAGCCTCATCCGTCACCCATGCATCCATGTTCACCCATCCACCCATGCGTCGGTGTTCACCCATCCACCCATGCTCACTCCTGCATCCATGTTCACCCATCCAGCCGTGCTCATCCATGCATCCGTGCTCACCCATGCATCCGTGCTCACCCATGCATCCGTGCTCACCCATCCAGCAATGCTCACCCATCCAGCAATGCTCACCCATCCAGCCTCATCCATGCTCCGCCATCCACCTGTGTTCACCCAGGCATCCATGCTCACCCATCCCCATCCGTGCGCAGTCATCCTCAAAATGGAAGGTGGAGGAGCACAAGGTCTCTGACATCCACCAGCTCTGTGATGTCGTCATGAAGAAATGGAAGAGGACTCCAGTGGCAACCTGTGAAGCTCTGGTGAACTCCATGCCCAAGAGGGTTAAGGCAGTGCTGGAAAATAATGGTGGCCACACAAAATATTGACATTTGGGCCCAATTTGGACATTTTCACTTAGGGGTGTACTCACTTTTGTTGCCAGCGGTTTAGACATTAATGGCTGTGTGTTGCGTTATTTTGAGGGGACAGCAAATTTACACTGTTATACAAGCTGTACACTCACTACTTTACATTGTAGCAAAGTGTAATTTCTTCAGTGTTGTCACATGAAAAGATATAATAAAATATTCACAATATATATACATTGTTCTACTTTACACGTGTGTGTGTATATATTTTTTTATTTATTTTTTCTTCATTATTAATTATAATTACAATTAAATATGTACAATTACAGTATAATTAAATTGTATTTATGCTAAAAAGTGCTTTAGATGTGTTAAAGTGGAGTTCCACCCAGTTAAAAGTCAGCAGCTACAAAAAATGTAGCTGCTGACTTTTAACAATCGGACACTCACCTGTCCCAGGCTCCAGCGATGCGGTCGCCAGAGGGCTCGCTCTTTTCCCCCTCCCATCGGCGGCCCCGGCATCACAAGTCTGGGCCCCCGGCTTTGGCTTCAAAGCCGGGCGCACACTGCGCTGCACCTTGTGAATGGCCGGCGTATCTTCTGGGACCTGTGACGTGTCCCAGAAGATCGCCGAGAGGGGGTGGGGGAGGTGAACTTCCTTCCGGCTCTAGGAGAGGAAGTGGACCTGGGAAACAGGGTCCCCAGTCCCCCCCCAAAAAAATGACATGTCAATTGTGGCATGTCAAAGGGGTCACCTTCCCTTAAAGCGGAAGTTCCACTTTTTAAATATTTGCCTGGAGTATTCTTTTAAGAGATCAGCACAGTAGAAAAAAAGAAGGGTTCCAAATGACTACTGTTTACTATACAAAGATAATAGTACAACTAAACAACCAGTGCCCAGTCATTTGACCAATACCCAGCCAATAAGATCAGCAGTTCACTGACTGACTAACTTGTCATTTGGATTGCCTTCTTCAACTCACCGTTTGCCTTTTTAAAGAGTTCAACGGCATCAGGGTTCAGAGCCAACAACTTTTGCGCAACTTCAATAAGGGACACCAAAATCTTCCGAAGCTCTGTCTGAAACTGTAGAAAAATGACAAGATGAAACACCAATGTCCAAAATAAACATTTTTAGGTTTGGCTACTGTAGGGAGGGTTTCTGTTATAATATTATTGCAGTCTATGCAAACAGTTGGGGAGATTCCCCCTGCTTTTTTCTCCCACAGTTGCCACTGGAGCAGAAAGTTTACAAAGAGTTTACCGAAAAAAACTCACAAGGATTCCAACTAGCAAAACACACACACAAAAAAAAAAAGTTTGTACTAGAGTTCCACTCTAAGCAAGCACTTACATCTCTCATGTTGTGATGAGCAACCGAACGGTCCGCATTGCGAACAGGTAGACCAGCAGTGGCCTTGAGGATGGCGTCCTTGTCTGGTGCTTTCTGTTCCTGCTTCCGCTGTAAAGAACAAGAATGACAGAATGTTGTTTTCTTAGGAAACTATGATTGTTATTAGGATTATGATTGTTATGGTCTCTTTATAGATAAGTTTACTCTCTAAAAAACTCCTGAGAAAGTGGACATTACCACGAAACATGTTGAGAAGATATGGATAAACTCCATGTAATAGACCATGAGAATCAGCTTTTTCGTATCATGTAATTGTCCATCGCATTGAGATTGTTTTTAGTGCCTTTAATTTGGCATATTTAGACTATTTACATGTTGTTGTCCATGCAAGTTCATACAGCCTTTAAAGATATATATTAATATTTATTTGTAATCTTCTTAGGAAACTAAGCGAAGCAAGCAACATTGCTGCACTTTGGTTTAACTAAACATGACTGTTGTTTTCCCTGCCAATTCCTTTCTATTTTTCAAAACAGTTCATGTTAAAGCAGAACTTCACCTTAAAAAGGGACGTTCCCCTGATCCTCGCCCTCTATTTTTGCCTACCACCCACTCCCCCCCCCCCTTTTTTTTTTTTTTTAAGAGAGCAGGTACCCATCTCTAGCAGGCACTCACTCTCACTTATGCCGAGATAGCATAATCTCCCCCTCTCTTCAATGCCCGCAACCCCTTGGGACATGTCACAGGTCCCAGGAGGCTACACGTGCATTCACAAAGCGCAGTGTAACTCGCGCATGAGCAGTAGGGAGCTGGCTGTGAAGTCACAGCTGGATCCCATGGTAAACATGGTGGCTCCATACAGAGCTATGGGCAACAGAGCAGTGGCCTGGGTGAGGACAGTGCTGGATCCCTGGACTGGTAAGTGTCTTTTTATTAAAGTCAGCAGCCACAGTATTTGTAGTTGCTGAGCTTTCTTTTTTTTGTTCAGGGTTAAGATCCTCTTTAACCTAGAAATGGCAAAATAAATACACTGACCCACCTTTTCCTCTGCGGAAACATCAGCCATCTTGGGTGGCGGAGGTGGTGCCCGCTTTTTAATTAACAGCAGGACATCTGTAAAGAGAGGACAGGAAGATTAGCATTCTATTGGCCTCGACTGAAAGCAGCTATAGCAAATAATAGGTTTTTAAAATTTACCCAAAAGACAGCTCTATTTGTGTGAACAAAATGATAAAGATTTAATTTGGGTACAGTGTTGCACAACCTCGCAATTGCCATTCAAAGTGTGGCAGCGCTGAAAGCTGAACATTTGTCTGGGCAGGAAAAGGGTAAATATGTCTGGAATTGAAACATTGCAAAATTTATAACAGAAAGGAAAAAAAAAACTTTTTTTTCAAAAAAATTTTCAAAAAAAAAAAAATTCTAGTGGTGATTAAATACCACCAAAAGAAAGTTCTATTTTTGTGGAAAAAAAAGATAAACATTTCTTATGGGTACAGCATTGCATGACACCACTGAAAGCTGGGCAGGAAGGGGTAAAAATGCCCGGCATTGAAGTGATTCAAGTTCAGACTTTCTTTTTTTTTTTAACATAATTGCTGAATATTTTGTGTAACTTTATTTCATATCAAGATTTGCAGGTGCAAGTGGCTGTATTTACATCAGACAATGAAATCAGCATCCTTGCTGAATGTCTGCGGTTAAGAAATCAGTAACAGCTTACATCACCTAGAAGCTGTATTGTTTGGAATTAAAGTAGAACTAAAATGAAAAATGTTTCTTTTTTTCATTTTGGAGAGAGTAAGGGAGGATTGTGACCTCTCTCACTTTTATAGCTGCCATCTGTGTCCAACAGAGAGATTTTCCTTCACTTACTGTCCCACAGTCACAACAAGAGGGGAGAGGAAATCCCTTCAAAGTGATGGAATCCTGGGTTATCACTAGGGTTACCAGAGCTAGTGTCCCCATTAGAAGCTTTCCCCTCTATCCCTATTCTACCGACAACCCAAAATTTGGGATTGTCTTTTATTTTCACTTTCAATGAGAATTGTAAACAGGACAAATAGAGAGGGCGAATCCCCAACGGGAGCACAGAGAGCAATAAAAACCCTACAGGTGTTTTGTATTAAAACGGAGTTCCACCTAAAAGTGGAACTTTCGCTTTAAGGGGAGGTGACCCCCCGACATGCCAAAATTGGCATGTCTTTTTTGGGGGGGCAGCTGGGACCCTGTTTTGACAGGGTCCCAGCTGCACTTCCTGTCCTGGTGCCGCGGAACAGGAAGGAAGTTCACCTTCAGAGCGCAATGAGCTCCCGTCCACACTTGTGATGCCGGCGCCACCGAGGGTAGGGGGAGAGGAGCAAGCCTTCGGGTGGCCGCATTGCTGGAGCGTGGGACAGGTGAGTGTCCGATTGTTGAAAGTCAGCAGCTACACTTTTTGTAGCTGCGGACTTTAAACTGGGTGGAATGCCGCTTTAAGTTGCAGTTTAATAGCAATTGACATTAATTCAGAACACTTCACAACGCATGGATCACCTCTGTCCTGAAGGTTTTCTTCTGCAACAGTCTTGGTGTCAGACAGGACTCGCTCTGATGCGGCATGGACTAGCTTATGATGTGTTAAGACTTTGGGATCTTCTAGGCTTCCATGTGCACACTGCCAACGACAACAAAAATAAGTATAAGCCGTTATTAACCGACAATGATTAAAAGAGAATTCTGTATAGCATAAAAATCTGCAGTCCACATTTATGTGGACTTGGTTACTTTTTATTGAAATACTAAGTTCACTTTTAGGATAATGTTGCACCCATATTTAGGATATAACATGTAACATGCCCCTATGCGCCCACCTCCTGCCACCAGAGCCCCCTCCATGTGACAGCGGGCTGAAAATCCCCTCCCTCTACCTGCTGTCAGATTTGAAAATGGCACAGGTGTATGGGGCTCCGCCTGCACGGCCTTGTCATTCATTCACAGAAATCAGTAAATTAATGAGCTACAAGTCCTGTCTGCCACAACAGCAGACGGACTTGTAGTTTCAATGGACCGTCAGCCTGCTGATCAACACACTTGTAGTCCAGTCACACTACCAACAGCTTAGTAACAGAAAGCCTGCACAGAGGTACAGGCAACAGAGCAGCAGGCAGTGCATGCAGGAGCCTGACACTGCACCTGTGATCCACTATCAGGTGCAATGGTGTGCAGGCTCATGTGAAAAACAAATTAAATGCCCATTTTTTTTCTCCTGTAAAAATATGTGCATTTATTAAAAGACTTTACTGGTATGAGGACCTATGTACCCCATGTTGCTGTAAGAGGCAGATTGGTGGATCATTGTGATGCCGCTATCCTGGGGATATATTGCCATATTATAGGGTGCTGATCCATTGGCCTCAGTGGGTGCTTCTCCTTTTGGGGCAGCCCTGGGTGATTTGCAGTAGATGGAAAGTGACAAGACACTACATATTTAGTTTTAATCCAAACTGTAATTATCAAAGAGTAAAGAACAAAATAGTACAGATCGTTCTACATATCATAGGAGTCACAGAGATCAAATAACAAAGGAAAAAGCAATCAGATCAAGGCATATAAAAATAAAATAAACCGTCAAATGAAAGAGGTAGCAGCTTTTTGCTGTAGATTACAAAATATTTTTTCATGTCACGGCATAAGGACATAATAAGTTTCAGAGCAGCAGTAACCAACTGGTGGGTATGGAAACTTTACCACTATTAATAGGGAAACCATCACTTATAACTGTAGGAGCCTATCCATCACCAACCGCGGAGGGGCCAATCCAGGGGTGCCTAACCAGCTCTGCCATATGAGATCACATTTATGAAGCGCATTGCGATGGTGGAAGCTGTTCCTGCAGTAGATGAGAATATAATCAATCCACTGTTTTCTAGTAGGTGTAGTAGACCAGTGGTTCTCAGCCCTGTCCTCAAGTACCCCCAACAGGCCATGTTTTGGGAATTTCTCTTAGATAAAATAGCTGTCCAAAATACCAAGCCATTGACTCTGATTTAAAGCACCCGTGCAAGATAAAGGAAAACCTGCAAACATGGCCTGTTGAGGGTACTTGAGGACAGGGTTGAGAACCACTGTAGTAGATGACATCTAATAGCAATTTGTTTTCTGGTTAGATACAGAAGACGAATGATCATAATATAAATACTCGGTTGATATAATTCAGCATCCGATGGCCCTAGTAAACACAATAACAGGTCATTAGGAACTTGTACAAGAGTAGAAATGATTTGCAAAACCTCCACCCAATAGCGTGTGAGTTTTGGGCAATGCCAGATCATGTGCATAGTCACCTCTTTGTACATTACACTTAGGGCAAATGGGTGTGTCTCGCCTACCCCAATCAAACAAACAATCTAGCAAGTGTCCGATAGGCTCGGTGAAGAATAAAGAGTTGTGAGAGCTTGTGCGAGGCTGATAAGGAAGAAATTAGAACCAATGCCAAAGCCATATCCCATTAACGTCCATCTATTTCCCCTACATCTTCAGCCCATTGAGCTCTGCACATCAACAATGCATGGTCCTGAATGGAGGAGAGCAATACCATATTACATATATATCAGAGCTGCATGATTCTGACTAAAATGAGAATCACAATTTTTTTCCTTACAATAAAGATCACGGTTCTCGCGATGCAACATCATCTTTCACGTTATACGAAAAAATTCATTGAAGTGTATTTTTTCCCAAAAATTGCAGTTGAAAGACCGCTGCGCAAATACAGTGCGATATAAAATATGGCAACAAACGCCATTTCTATTCTCTAGGGTCTCTGCTCTGTAAGCAAAACGTCAGAAAAAAGTTTAGTCTTTAAGTGGTTAAACTTCCCTCATCTACAGACCAAGTTCATTCCTTTGATCCAAGAACGAAATGTTACAATGTTTATAGTTATCTACCAGGTGGACAATGTTGTTAAAAAAACTTGGCAGGCTTTTTTTTTTCTTTTTTGACAGCTGAGTGAGCAGAGAACTCTCTAACTCTCTACACTTGTTACATGAATGAAATGGGAAATTCTGAATTGAGAGGGGGCTAAATCGCGATCACGATTTCTTAACGATTAAACGTGTAGCTCCAATATATATATATATATATATATATATATATATATATATATATATATATATATATATATATATATATATGAGATTTTAAACCTTTGCAAACAGAAGCGTGAATGACTTCATCTAGACAGTGAGAGTATGTTTTTAGACACAGTGATAGTCTGTTTTTGGGTCTGAATTGCAGGTCTAAGCTGCAGATCTTCATAAAATAGCCTATGGGCTAGTGAAAAAAGGGATTTTATTATAACTTACCGTAAAATCCTTTTCTCCGAGTTCACTGACAGACGCAGCTCTTCATGACTTTGTGGGGTTTTATGTTCGTCTTACCAGGAGTTAACTAGGCAGGGAAAAGAAATCAGCTGGCCCCTCCCCTGGGGGCCATCCTCTTTTCCTACATTAAAACCCCCCCTCACAGAGGAGCTCTCCAGTTCGTACACAAGCCGTACCAAAACAGAGCCTAGAGGGGTGGGTGCTGCGTCTGTCAGTGAACTCGGAGAAAAGGATTTTACGGTAAGTTATAATAAAATTCCTTTTTCTCCTACGTTCACTGACAGACGCAGCTCTTCATGAACCCATGTCAACAAAACGCAAATGGGTGGGGAGAAAAAACTGTGTCGAACCCCTGCAGGGGTGTTTCAGTACTTCTCGACGCAGACAGTCACTTGCATCCTCTTTTTCCTTAAAATAATATTGAATGGCATTTTAGGAAAAGAGGCTCAAGTGACTGTCTGCGTCGTGGGTGGGGAGATCCGAGACAAAACCATGCCGAACACATGCTTGACCTCTCGAGGAGACACTCCCCCCCAAAATTACATCCTTTTCTCCTACCGGGGGTCCCCTCCCCGGTCGACTAAAGAAAAGGGACGGATCAATTGAGGACCATTCTGCTTGTATTT
>BLSH010560428.1:183615-197108 GCA_018402905.1 Glandirana rugosa | reverse complement strand
AAAAAAAAAAAAAAAAAAAAAAAAAAAAAAAAAAAAAGTATGTTGCTACTGATCCAGATTGCATCCACAAATCCAACTACAGCTGTAAGAGGTAGTATACTCCCTTCTCCAGTGCTGCAGCCTCCATCGCACTCCTCAGCATGCAATACCTCCGGAAATGTCATATGCCCGCTTACTGTGGTTTCATCTTGTAGCTCCTACATCACTATAGGACACAGCAGTAATATATAGACTAGAAAAAGGACCCACGCTGCGCAGCAGGGGACACAGGCATCAAACGCTCCCGAAAAGGTTTAATGCTAAAGGGTCCTATAGAGGCTGCAGTGCTGCAACTGAGCAAACACAAGAGGCACAAGCCACCAGACAGGCAATGCTCTCCCTTTGCAGGGAAGCTGCAATAGGGTTTTCAAAGTGGCCACCAGGGTCACTATATGGGCTGGATGATATACAGTGGGGGGAAAAAAAATATATTTGATCCCCTGCAGATTTTGTAAGTTTGCCCACTTACAAAGAAATGAAGGGTCTATAGTTTTTATCAGAGGTGTATTTTAAATGATAGAGACAGAATATCAACCAAAATCCAGAAAAAAAAAATGATACAAATGTTATAAAATGAAGTTGCAGTTCAGTGAGTAAAATAAGGATTTGGTCGCTAAGCAAAAACAAGACTTAGTACTTGGTGTAGAAACCCTTGTTGGCAAGCACAGAAGTAAGACGTTTCTTGTAGTTGGTTGCCAGGTTTGCACACATCTCAGGAGGGATTTAGATCCACTCTTCTTTACAGATCTTCTCTAAATCCAAATCTCAAAGTTTCAGCTCCCTCCATAAAATTTCTATAGAATTAAGGTCTGGGGACTGACAATGCCACTTCATGACCTTAATGTGCTTCTTCTTGAGTCACTCCTTTGTTGCCCTGGGGGTATATTTTGGGTCATTGTCATGCTGGAAGACCCATCTTCTGGCTGAGGGAAGAAGGTTCTCATCCAAGATTTTACAATACATGGCCCCCGGCCATTGGCCCCACAATGCAGCAAAGTCAGCCTGTAGCTTTAGCAGAGATACAGCCCCAAAGCATTGTTTCCACCTCCGTGCTTGACTGTAGGGATGGTGTTCTTAGGGTCATAGTCAGCATTTTTCTTCCTCCAATCACAGAAAGTCGAGTTAATGCCAAAGCACTCAATTTTGGTCTCATCTGACCACAGCATTTTCTCCCAATCCTTCTCTGAACCATTTAGATGTTCATTGGAATGACTGTACATGCGGCTTCTTGAGGAGGGGGATTTGCCATGTTTGAAGGAAGAAAAACGCTGACTATGACCATAAGAGCACAATCCCTTCAGTCAAGAACAGAGGTGTAAACATTATGCTTTGGGGCTATTTCTCTGCTAAAGGTACAGACCGACTTTGCCACATTGAGGGGCCAATGGATGAGGCCATGTATTGTAAAATCTTGGAGGAGAACATTCTTCCCTGCCAGAACACTGAAGATGGATCTTTCAGCATGACAATTACCCAAAACATACCGCCAAGGAAACAAAGGAGTAGCTCAAGAAGAAGCCCATTAAGGTCAAGGAGTGGCCTAGTCAGTCTCCAGACCTTAATTCTATAGAAAATTTATGAAGGGAGCAAAAACTTTGAGCTGCCTAGCAATAGCCAAGAAACCTTAAGGATTTAGAGAAGATCTGTAAAGAAGAGTGAACTAAAATTCTGCCTGAGATGTGTGCAAACCTGATAACCAACTACAAGAAACATCTCATCTCTGTGCTTGCCAACAAGGGTTTCTCCACCAAGTACCAAGTCATGTTTTGCTTGGGGATCAAATCCTTATTTTACTCACTGAACTGCAACTCAATTTATAACATTTGTATCATGTGTTTTTTCTGAAGGTTTGGTTGATATTTTGTCTCTATCATTTAAAATACACCTATGATAAAAAATGATAGACCCTTCATTTCTTTGTAAGTGGGCAAACTTACAAAATCCGCAGGGGATCAAATAATTATTTTCCCCACTGAATATAAAAACTGTAGCGGGTGTGAAACCACAGAATTGAATATCTAAGCAGATTTTACAATGTGAATTTGTACATTTCACAATTAATGCACAAAGTGACTGTCAAATCTATGGATTTTTATCCATCTATGGCAGTGTGTTGGATTATACACTCTGAACCTCTGCCGGAGAGTAATCAACCTTTTGTTGCAAAAGATTGTTGCATATTGTGGTCAGCTTGAGCGCCACCTTCAGAGAAATCTTAGAGGCCGAGACACAGCCCAGCTTTGTATCCAGTGAGATGGCTCAGGTGTCTTGAAGCACAACAATAATCTGAAACCCAATACTGAAAAGAGAGACGGAGACTTAAGATTTTTGTTACATGAGTGGGTGCACTTTGACTGGCAAGCGATAAAGGAATGCACGCCCAAATGCTTGTCCATACATTTTAACTAGAAATTAAAAAAACATCTGATGCCCATACATTGCTGGGCTTTCTGAAGACGGCTTGAACAATGCTTGAAAAAGCTGAGTAAACCTAAGCATAAATTACTTCAGACTACTTGCTGCCAGATTTTAAAGCCCAACTTATAAGTTATGCCTTGAAGTGGAGCTGTGCCCTGCAAGGGTTAATTGCTTGTGTAGGTCTAGAGAACACAGAAAATAAGGTTTACTTACCCAAAACTCCGAGCTGCAGGACCGTCCCCACATGGTCTTCTCCACCATGCTCCAGTGGTCTAGGGTCCTGATGTCCTCAAAACCAAGCTAGGGTCCAAAGCCCTGCACTGGACACAATGATGTTGAGGGGCAGTTCACCGCCAGAGTGTTGGGGAGTGCCATATTCTGGGGGAGCAGAGGATCGGGTAGGTAAAAGCACTTCTCATCTTTCCTAAACAGTTAGCCTTTGTGGCGTAGGCACAGCCCCACTGCAAGGGATCATTTTAAGGTTTCCCAACATAAAGGAGAATAATGGCCAAAGCTATTTTGCCTGTACTTCTATGGATGACAGGAGTGCACTTCGTTCTGCACTCCTGTGACCCATTTTTCAGCTGACAGCGGGTTAAACTCCACTGCAGGCTGATGACACTCAGCCGCTCTAAGCTCTGGATCAATCCTAACTTTAATGTGGGGATCCACTCAGATGCCTATACGAGCAGCTGGCTCAGTCTCTCAGCAAGTCACTGACTCCTATCCCCTCCACAGCCCAGCACTCCAGTGAGCGCTGGAGGGGCAGAGGAAAGAACCGGTGACTGACAGCCACAGCTCTCTGCTCAGAGCGGAGGGGAGAACTAACGATCAATAGTGTTTAATTGCTTAGTTCTCAGTGCAGAGCTGGCAATGGACATATGCAGCATCAGGTCGATGCTTCATCCACCTAGGTGAATAAAAATGTTTTTTTCCCAGCCCTATACTTCTCTTATAAAGCTTAATTTTTTTGTCCACTTAAAGTGATTGTAAAGTCTTGTTTTTTTTGTTTTAAATAACAAACATGTTATACTTACCTCCTCTGTGCATTTGGTTTTATACAGAGCAGCCCTGATCCTCCTTTGCTGCTCCTTGCCCTTCCCTCCTATCGAATGCCCCCACAGACAGCAGCTTCCTATGGGGGTACCTGAGCCGAGCCAGAGCTCTGTGTATACATTCAGACACAGAGCCCCGACCCAGCCCACCCCCTCTCTCCCGATTGCCTGACTGACTTTGATTGACAGCTGTGGGAGCCAATGGTGCCGCTGCTGTGTCTCAGCCAATCAGGAGGAGTGTCCCGGACGGCTTAGAGATTCGTGGACATCGCTGGAGAGAGATGGGGCTCAGTTAAGTCATTAGGGGGTGCTGCTACACAGGTTTTTAATTTATCTTAATGCACAGAATGCATTAAGATTAAAAAAACCTTCTGCCTTTACAACCCCTTTAAAATAACAAACATGTTACACTTACCTGCTCTCTGCAATGATTTTGCACAGAGTGGTCCCAAACCTCCTCTTCTGGGGTCCCTCACTGGTGCTCTAGTCTCCTCCTCTTTTGTGTATGCCCCCCATAGCAAGCTGCTTGCTATAGGGGTGCACATGCAGGCTCGCTCCTGAACTGAGTGGTGTGTCTCCATAGATGCTTTGACTGACAGCAGCAGGAGCCAATGGCTTCCGCTGTTGCCAAGCCTCCTGTGAGAAGAGAGAGAGGAGAGAAGAGCTGCTGTAGACCGGCACAGCGCTGGATCAAGAGAGGGCTCAAGTAAGTTTAAGAGGGTAGCTGACATAGAAATATTTTTTACCTTAATGCAGAGAATGCGTTAAGGTAAAAAACACCTCTTGCCTTTAGAAGCATTGTAAAAGAACAATTCCTGGCAACAAGAGAAAGCAATGCTAATGCTGCACAAATGCTACAACTAAAATGAAGTCAGAAATGTCATTCAATTTACTATCATTCGCGTTCTGTGTAATCTGCTCCAGCATTAAGCCAGATAGTGCCTCACAGGATTACAAGGAGTGTACTTTCTGTAGCCTGCGGTCTGTACCTTGCTCCTCCTCTGTTTTCTGGATCACCAATCACAATTAGACTTATAAAATTGTAGGTTTGAGCCCTATTGGTGGCCAGAGGAAAAACTTTCTACTATGGATTTTGAGAGACACAGCAAAAAGCCTACAGCTTGGGAATCTCTCTCCATGAGAAGGAGGGGTTCCCAGATTACTAACATAAGGGAGAAGGCTGGATTTGTGCATTAATGACTGGATAAAACCCCGGAGCCCTGAGCATGTGCATTCCATATTCACCTTATGGCTTAATTTACAATGCTGATTGGAGGTACACCCTAAAACACTGGCAACGTTTAAGGGAGACCCCCACTGACATTTCCTGCTTACGGTAAAGGGGTGAGCTTCTATAATGCAATGAAAAGACATGGGCAGACAGCCTTGGCACTTGCTAAGAAAAAAAAAACATAATGGCTGAATATTCATCAGACAGCAGATGTAGGGTGCTCCTGCTACCAATGCCCCCCCCAAATTAGCCAAAGTCCTCTCAATTGCTCAACCTTCTTTTTATATTTGCAACTGAAATGAAAACCTACACTGACCTCCGCTCTCCACCTTTCACTACTGTCCAAATCACTGAGCGACAACAAGGCAGAATTCCCGGAGAGTCACGAATGATCACTATGTGCAATGGCATGATACAATGCTAATCGTTCTGAATGGCACCCCATCACACCTGCCGACGGACGTGAGTTGCAGGGCAGGGTGTGGCAAAGCACTACTAAAACACAATCTGTAGCAAGGTGCGTTGGGATGCCATTCAGAAGGAATGGCACCACATCGCATCAGCGATATTAGCATGCATTGCTGCAAGAACAGGTATAAAAAGTATATTAAAGCTGGGGACAGCCAGCATTCTTAGGTGGCCAGCTAAAGCCAATGGATCAGTATGGCAGCCAGGCAACTAGGGATTTTCAGGAAAGGTCAACAATAGCAGCTTCCACAGTCTGCACCGTTCCTCTTAAAGATGTTGTAAACCTCAGGCATGAAATATAAACAAAGGATATCCCTCTATAGCGTGTACTTGTTTCCTGACACCAAGAGAAAGAAAAGGTGACAGGGGAGGGAGCTTCAGCACACAACCTGTGATTGACAGCCTTTGCTCTGTACTGGTGTGATGTGTGAAGGGAGGGGGGGGGGTCTCTCCCCTTCAATCAAGGCTCAGAGCTCTGCAGAGTGTAACCGCCCCCTGCTTTTCAGAGTGGAGAAATCATGTGTAAATTTTGCACATTGAAAGGATGTAAAGAAGAGGAGAAGAATGCAGATAAGCATGGTACAACATATGTAGAAGGGTTTGTTCATCTCTTTGTATAACCTGAGGCCAGTCACTTCATTGGGTATATTTGAGGGTTTACAAAACACTGTGAGCAATTTTTATCTGAAATGAATAAATGGAAACTGCCCCTGACTTGCTTGTAAAGATACAAGCTCTGAATTGTGATTATTGGAGCCCCGGCACTTCAATGGCTGCATGGTTGCTCCTGGTCAGTGACAATTTTTTTTTTTTTTTTTTTTTTAACAAAAATGATCTCTTAACAAGACACCTTATATCTTCAAAAACAGTGCCTATGAATATAGCCTGCCACTTTGAGTAGTGGAAAAGTCTCCAATCTAGGTGCCCGTTGTAACTTATTTGAAACTCTATAGCTATCCGATTCTGCCTGCTAAAAAAAAGCTCTGCTCTTAAAGTGAAATTATGCTTTGCATTTGCAGAAAGTAGAATAATGTGAAATGAAAGTAATTAATTGAAGGGCAACTTAACAGTACACTTTAAATAAAGTCAGCCCTGCCACAGCATATACTCGTCTTCTCTTCCCTTCCCCTCCCGCATTGCTCCTTTCCGCAATGAAGGGAATAAAAGACCTACAGTGGGTAAAATTATTGAACACGTCACAATTTTTCTAGGTAAATAGATTTATAAAAGGTGCTATTGACATGAAATTTTCACATGTAGGCAACAACCCATGCAATCCATACATACAAAGACACCAAAACAAAATACGCCCAGAAATGAAAGTGTTAATAAACCCACAACAGTTAAATCAGTCTGTATATGCAGAATAGCATGCTTGTTATAGTCACTGTGGAACTTAAGGGGTTAATCCGCTGCATTAGGTAAAAAGGCTGTTTTATCCTGTATGCACAGATCCTATCCTCCTGCACTGTCACTCTGGACAAGGCTAGATAATGCACAGGCAGGGTAGTCCTTCTGCACATGCTCAGTTTGGTCTCTATTGCTGGAGAGAACATTTCCTGTCTTGAGCTGAGTTAGCCAGGTCACATGGTATTGACATCACACATGTGGGTGTGTATAGAGATTCTAAAATGACAGCCCAGTCCCCCCCTCCTCCTCCATGCACAGTAACTAAAAAAAGAACACAGTGGGTGGGATGTCACATCTTGATTCATGGAAGATCCGCCTTCCATTACAGCATGAGTACACAGACTATAGTGGAAATCTCCTCCTACCTGAACTCTCAGCACTGGGACAGACCTGCAGTTTATCACGTGACTGTGGTATACAGATCAGCCAAAAAAGGTATATAGTGGCAATATTTTAAAAAAGATGATTTATAAGCTGTGGGCACTGGGGGGGTGGATTAACTATTTTCATATTACTGGGCTTAGTAACACTTTAAGTGTGTAATAAAATGGAATGACACAGGGAAAAAAGTACTGAACACATGAAGAAAGGGAGGCGCAAAAGGCATGGAAAGCCAAGACACCAGCTGAAATCTATCAGTAATTAGAAAGCAATCCTGCCCCCTCATCAGTGCAAATTAATATCAGCTGGTTCAGTCTCAACTGATGGCCTATAAAAAAGGGGTCTCAATACCAAGATGTCACACAAGAAACATCTCATGATGGGTAAAAGCAAGGAGCTCTCTCAAGACCTTTGCAACCTTATTGTTGCAAAACATACTGATGGCATTGGTCATAGAATTTCTAAACTTCTGAATGTTCCAGTGAGAACTGTTGGGGCCATAATCCAGAAGTGGAAAGAACATAATTTCACCATAAACCGGCCATGACCAGGTGCTCTTCGCAAGATTTCGGACAAAAGAGTGAAAAGTATCAACAAAAGAGTTGTCCAAGAGCCAAGGACCACTTGTGAAGAACTTCAGAAACACCTAAAATCAGCAGGTACAATTGTTTCAGAGAAAACAAGTAATGCACTCAACCACCATGGCCTGTATGCACGCTCACCATGCAAGACTCCATTGCTGAAAAAAAAAGCATGCTGAAGCTTGTGTAAAGTCTGCTGCACAACATATAGACAAGCCTGTGACATACTGGGAGAATATAGTTTGGTCAGATGAGACCAAAATTAAAATTGGATGCCATAATACACACCATGTTAGTAGTACAAATGGCACTGCACATCACCCAAAAACACCCCAAAACCAACAGTGAAGTTTGGAGGTGGGAACATCATAATGTGGGGCTGTTTTTCAGCATACATTACTGGCAAACTGCATATCATTGAAGGAAGGATGAATGGAAAAATGTACCAAAACATTCTTGATCAAAATCTGCTGCCATCTACCTGGATGATGATGAAACGAGGGTGGACATTTCAGCAAGACAATGATCCCAAACACAAAACCAAGGAAACTCTCAATTGCTTTCAAAGTAACATAATAAAGCTGCTAGAATGGCCCAGCCAATCACCTGACTTGAAGCCAATAGAAAATCTATGAAAAGAACTAAAGATCAGAGTTCATAGAAGAGGCCCATGGAACCTTCAGGATATGAAGACTGTGTGGAAGAATGGGCCAAAATCACACCGGAGCAATGCATGTGACTCGTTTCTCCATATAGGAGGAGTCTTAAAGTCATTCTATTACACATAACTTATTTCTGAACTTATTTGTTTTGGTTTCTTTGTATGTATGGATTGTATGAGTGGTTACCGACATGTGGTAAAATGTCATGCCAAAAGCACCTTTAGAAATAGATTTACCTGGAAAATTGGTGATGTGTTCAATACTTATTTTACCCGCTATATTTGAGATCCAAGCCCGTCATGGTCAGAGTTTATACGGGGCTGAGCACTCTCTCCCTGTCACTATGTGATGCACTGAAGCCTGAGCCAAAACACCTCACACTGTTTTGTTGGAGGAAACAGCACGAGTCACGTGATCTCCCATACCCAAAAGTAAACAATATTCCTCTTCAATCCTGGTGGTGAATGGAGAGCAGTGGAGCAAAGGAAGGATGAGTACAAGCCACTGTGGAGACCAGCACTGAAGTCAACCTGTAGCTTGGAGATGTACAGCTCTATATATTGAAGTCTATATATATGACTTACAATATACAAGGGTGATATAAGAACACATGGGGAGTAATGGGTTACATGTATTGGGGAACAGACAGAGCCAACGTAACCTGTTCCTAAAGAATAATATAATGGGTCACACAGAGTTGAGCGAACACCTGGATGTTCGGGTTCGGCGGGTCCGGCCGAACTTTGCAAAAAAGTCAGGTTTGGTACCTAACGTTACCCGAACTGGACCCCAGACCCCGAACCTCATTGGAGTCAATGGGGACCCGAACTTTTCGGCACAAAAATGGCTGTAAAAAAGTCCTGGCAAGTGCTAGAGGGCTGCAAAAGGAAGTAAAGTGGGGGAAAGAGTAGGACAAATGCCCTACAAACAAATGGGGATAGGGAAAATAACTTAAAATAAAATAATAAAAATAAAATGGGAAGGGGGGGTGGATGTGGAGTAGGAGCCTAGAGGTTGACTAGGCCGTGACTGTGGCAGTGTAGGTGGAGGAGGTAGCCAACACTTTTTGTTGTTTGTTTTTTTTTCTAATTGGGGTAGCCCCCAAAATATTGAGGCATATTCAAAAAAACAAGTATACCAATGGCTGTGTGAGGCCGGTCTAAATGTCTGTTCTGCACAAAGTACAGACAAGTCTTGTGGGATCCATGCCTGGTACATTTTAATAAACGTTAGCTTCTCCACATTGGCTGTGGACAGGCGGCTGTGCTTGTCTGTGATAACGCCCCCTGCCGTGCTAAACACACGTTCAGACAATACACTGGCTGCAGGGCAGGCCAGCACCTCCAAGGCATAAAGGCAAGCTCAGGCCATGTGCCCAATTTGGAGACCCAGAAGTTGAATGGGGCAGACCCATCAGTCAGTACGTGTAGGCGTGTGCACACATACTGTTCCACCATGCTGCAGAAATGCTGCCTCCTGCTAAGACCTTGCCTATCAGCTGGTGGTGTTGTTTGTTGTGGCGGGCTGCTGACAAAGCTTTGCCACATTTCGGCCATGCTAACCCTGCCTTCTGAGGTGCTGGCGGTGGCACAGCTGCGTTGGCGGCCTCTTCCTCCTCCTCTGCCTTGTGCTTCCACTGAGCCCCCGGTGTCATTTGGGAATGCCCCAAGCAGCGCCTCTACCAGTGTGCGCTTGTAGTCGCGCATCTTCCTCTCACGCTCCAGTGAGGGAATTAAGGACGGCACGTTGTCCTTGTAACGGGGATCCAGCAGGGTGGCCACCCAGTAATCAGAACAAGTTACAATGTGGGCAACTCGGCTGTCGTTGCGCAGGCACTGCAGCATGTAGTCAGCCGTGTGTGCCAGGCTGCCCAGAGGCAAAGACAAGCTGTCCTCTGTGGGAGGTGTATCATCTGTGTCCTCCGTATCCCCCCAGCCACGCTCCAGTGATGCCCACGAGCTGCGTTGGGTGCCACCCTGCTGCGGTTCCTCCTCTTCATGATGATCTTCCTAGCCCTCCTCATCCTCCAGAACTGGGCCCTGGCTTGAATATTTTTTACCTGGCCTATGCTGGTGCAGGAACCCACCCTCAGAGCCACTTGTGAATGACTGGCCCGATAACCGTGGAAATGACCCCTCTTCCTCCTCGTCCTGTGCCACATCCTCTTCCATCATGGCCCGAAGTGTTTTTTCAAGGAGACATAGAAGTGGGATAGTAACGCTGAGAACAGCGTCATCGGCACTGGCCATGTTGGTGGAGTACTCGAAACACTGCAATATGGTACACAGGTCTCGCATAGAGGCCCACTTATTGGTGGTGAAGTGGTGCTGTTCCGCAGAGCGACTGACCCGTGCGTGCTGCAGCTGAAACTCCACTATTGCCTGCTGCTGCTCGCACAGTCTCTCCAGCACGTGCAAGGTGGAGTTCCATCTTGTGGGTATGAGGCATAGGAGGCGGTGAGTGGGAAGGCTGAAGTTCCGCTGCATCGCAGACAGGCGAGCAGCAGCAGGGTGAGAACGCCGAAAGTGCGCACAGACGGCTCGCCCTTTATGCAGCAGCTCTGACATATCCGGGTAGTTTAGAAATTTCTGTACCACCAAATTCAGCACATGCGCCAGGCAAAGGGATGTGCGTCAAACCGGCTAGGCCCAGAGCCGCTACGAGATTTCGCCCATTGTCGCACACCACCAGGCCGGGCTTGAGGCTCAGTGGCAACAACCACTCATTGGTCTGTTGTTCAATGCCTGTCCAAAGGTCCTGCGCAGTGTGGGGTTTATCCCCCAAACATATCAGTTTTAAAACAGCCAGCTGTCGTTTCCCCCTGGATGTGCTGAAGTTGGTGGTGAAGGTGTTACGCTGAGCGGATGAGGAGGTGGTAGAGGAGGAAGCGCAGTAGGAGGAGAAGGCAACAGGAGGCAAAGACAAATGCCCTGCAATCCTGGGTGGCGGAAGGACAGGCGCCAAATGGCTAGCCGGCTCAGGCCCCCCCGCCACTACATTTGCCCAGTGTGCAGTTAGCGAGATATAGCGTCCCTGCCCGTGCTTACTGGTCCATGTATCAGTGGTTATGTGGACCTTGCCACAGATGGCGTTACGCAGTGCACACTTGATCTTGTCCCCGACTTGTTAGTGCAGGGAAAGGATGGCTCGCCTGGAAAAGTAGTTGCGGCTGGGAACCACATACTGTGGGACAGCCACCGCCATCAGGTTTTTAAAACTGTCCGTGTCCACCAGACAGAATGACAGCATTTCAAAGCCCAGGAATTTGGAAATGCTGGCATTCAAGGCCAGGGATCGCGGGTGGGTAGGGGGGTACTCTTTCTCTCCAGTGTTTGGGAGATGGAGAGCTGTAAGCTTCCATGGGACCCTTTGGAAATGCTTGGGGACGGTGGCGGTGCTGTCACATGCTCTGTTTGCTGGGTGGCAGGTGACACTGTCACTGTAGAGGTGGAGGAAGAGGCCGAGGCAGCAACAGAAGAGGAAGCAGGAGGAGGCCGAGACCTTTCTTGGATTTTGAGGTAATTATTCCAATGCAGCTTGTGCCTTGAATTTAGATGCCTGATCATGCAGGTTGTGGTCAGGTTTAGAACATTTATGCCTCAGCTCAGGGTATCATTGCACAGCCACTCGTGTCTTGTCGTCAGCACATTGTCTGAAGAACTGCCATGCGGGGGAACACCTTTGAGCTGTCTTTGGCATGCTAGGTCCCTGGGTGCAGTGGGTAGCAGCAGGCCTACTGTCTAGGGGATGCTCGCTCCGCTTTTGCAACCTGCTTCCTCTTTTGCTGTGCTGTTGCCTCTGTGCGACCACCACCTCTTCCTCCAAACTGCACACGTCACTCGCATGACCCTCATTCCATGTGGGGTTTAGGACCTCATCATCCTCCACATCATCTTCCACCCACCCTTCACCACTGCCCTCCTTGTCAGTCTGCACACTGAGGAAAAGCTGCAGCAGTTGACACCTGTGTTTCGTCATCATTAGAGACATGCTGTGCTCGTGTTTCCATGTCCTCATCCTGCAACAGAAGTGGTTGGGCATCGGTGCACTCAATGTTTTCCACTTCTGGGGCAGGGCTATGTGGATGGCCCACCGAAAGCATATCAGGAGAGTCATCAAAAAGCATAAGAGTCTCTAGCATGACTTGGGGCTCAGACAGCTTGGCTAATTTACAAGGGGCTGAGGTGAAAGACAGATGGCCATGGGGTTCAGGTGCCAACTCTGAGCTTTCATCAAGGGACCGGGAGGGAGACAATGTGAAGGAACTGGAGGCATTGTCAGCCACCCAATCTACTATCGCCTGTACTTGTTCTAGCCTCACCATTCGTTGAGCGGCATTCGGGCCCAACATATAACATTGAAGGTTCTGTCAGCTACTCGCACCTGAGGAAGGCTTTTCACTTGTGCGTGTAGCTGGCACAGATCGACCACATCCTCTCCTTCCAACAGGACCTTCACCAACACCAGCAGCACCACGACTACGACCCTTATTTGACCCTCCCCTCATTCTGCCTGCGATTGTACTATGTAGCACTATTTAAGTATTTATTAATACAAAAAAAAAATGAATAATAAATTCTTCTTCTTCTACAGGAGCAGCAGGAACCTGACCCTATAGGAGTAGGCAATAATTTTAGAACAATTATCTGTCCCTTACAGGACCAGCAGGAACCTCTCCGATTAGAACTAGGAGATGATTATAGAATAATAATAATCTGTCCCTTACAGCAGGGCTTGACAAATTTGCCTTGAATTTAGGAGCCAGCTAAAAAAGTTAGGAGCCAGTTTTTTTATAGCGTAGTGTTGGGTTGTCAGCGCATCCCCCCCCCCCCCGGGGTGACACTCATTCAATCCCAATCCCCGCGTTTAATGAACAGAATGGGGCCCCCCCCCCCCCTACGCGACTGTTGGGTTGTGATGCGATATTTTTTTGACCGAGGATTGAAAAAATCGACCGAGGATTTAAGTTCCGTTTAAACAGTTCGGGACGACATTCCCTGTCTAATAATAATAAGATATTAGTAGAGGATCAAGATTAGCCTCTCCAAGGACGACCAGGACATTCCCTGTCTATTAACAAGATTTTAATAACGGATGAGGATATCCCAGTCCAAGGACGACGAGGACATCTTCTTCTTCTTAAATAATAAGTAAAAAAAAAACATAATTATTTATGAATTTATCACGATGTATCATGTTAGCGTCCGTCTTACTCCCCTCCCAGTTTATTCCCAGCATCAGCACCACG
>BLSH010560428.1:161114-172108 GCA_018402905.1 Glandirana rugosa | reverse complement strand
TCAGCCCCCCCATGTCACAGTCCCCTCCCCCCCATGTCACATACATGTCTCAGGCATTGCTCCTTCAGCCTCTCCAGGGTCAGTTCCTCGGTCACCTCCTCCAGCCACTCGGCCCCCTCCATGGTGCAGACATGGAGTCTGATCACCCGGCCGGGGAAGATCTTCTCCTCCTGCACGAACATGGAGCGGCCCAAGGACAGGGGAGCAGCAGCCTGTCACAGGATCCCCCTCTTCTCTGTCACCGGAACCCCGCCCGGGGCATGCCGGGAAATGCAGCAGCCTAGGAGCCACCAGCAGGCGGCGAGAAAGAAGAGCCTTGGGGATGCTATATACGCAGCCACCGGCAGATGGCGGACAAGAGCAGCACAACTGCCTTGTTATAAGCGTAGCCCTGCAGAAGGTGTTGAGCGAGAGCAGCCGGTAGATGGCGAGGGAGAGCAGTATATAGTAATGATAATATGTAGTAGACAAGCAATGACAATCTCACATGAATCTGTCCCCCAATACAGAGAGCTAAGCTTGCTATTGGTCCATATCATAGGTGTGCCCAGCCTATGGCAGGGTGTACAACAGCTCAGACACATGCATGATGGTATCAGTGTTGCCAACCTCCCGCAGAGTTTTTTACTGGCAAAACATGGAACATTTACTGGCGGAGCACATTTTTTACTGGCAACCTGAAGAATAATTAAACTCCTATTAAAAACGAAGACAATTGATATTTAAACACAACATGGAAACACTGACAATACCCATATCAAGTAGTTTGCCCGATTTACACTTAAAAAATCAGCACAGCATGACAAATTATCAGACCCTGATATTTATAGACAGTTGTAAAGATCACTGATTTTTACAAACTGTCAGTAAATTTACTGGCGGTTGGCAACATTGGTCAATAGAGCAGTGGACAATGTCAGTAGGGCAGAGATTGGTGTCAGTAGGGCAGTGCATGGTGTCAGAAGTTTTTATTGTTATTAATTTATTATTTATTACAATTTTATTTTTTTATTTTTTTTTACACATTTTTATGAGCCCCATTAGGGGGCTTTGCTGAAATTTTAGGGGTTTAAACAGGGGGAATCTGCACCACACAAGGTGATTAGGGTGTGCCCAGGCACACCTGGCACAGCCTGTGTGCACGCCTATGGTACATATTATGTCTAGTGAGGGACATACCTACTTCATTCCAGAAAAAGATTATGGCACTTGGGTATAATATCACAAATAAAGGGGCAATAAAACATTTATATCAGCTTTCATTAAAGGGTAAGTTCACCTTTATAGAAAATCTGTAAGGGGAACTTACACTGGGCCCCCTCCCTATCCCCCCCGGTCCTGCTGTACTGGAGACCCGTGATTCCCCGGTCCGAGGATTTGAAATCCTCCTGGGTTTCTCTTCTTCATCACTGACAGGACCGGCTAGGCGGATTCTGATAGGTCATCGCCGTCCATGTGATGGCGCTGACCAATTAGAATGCCTCCTATCCGTACATGGTGAGAGGTGAAAGCCGCAGGGATTTCAAATCCCTGAACTGGTGAAGCAGCGACCCGGTGTCTGACATGGGGGAATTGCAGGACTCCGGTACAGCGGGACTGGGGGTATCCTGTGTAAGTTCACCTTACAGATTTTCTGTAAAGGTGAAGTTACACTTTAAAGATATTCTATGGTCACAGAATCAGCATTGTAATAAAAATACAAACAATAGTTCTATCTAAGTAACAATCCAATATAAGCTTACTTGAAAAATCTCCTTTCATGTTGTGAGTTCTGCCTGTCTGCTGGCCGTCTCTTTTCACAACTTCCTGGATTCGCTGCATGCTTAGTAGCTTCTCCTCAGCTGATTATTTTCCCATTTCTAAGGACTACATATCCCATGGTACATTGCTGCCTGCAAGCTGTGATCCCTCTACTGATTCCACCTCCTGAAACTTCTCCTCTCAGCACCTCTGTCGTAAAGATGGAAGACTCTGTGAAATGTGTGAAACAGCAGTGCTACCCACAGGGCATAGTGACTACGTGTCACAGAGTTCAAAGAAGTAAATGTGTGGGGATCTTCACAAAGATAGCTCACAAATAGAAGTGGGCTGGAAATAACTGAAATGCAATGTGAAAATGTATTTATGATTTTACACTTTGATCCTAGATACACTTTAACCCCTTCCTGTCCACGCTATAGACGAAAGACGGGCTACAGCGCGGGGCTGAATTGCTGGGAGGGCGTCCATGGATGTCCTCGTGAGCATGCATGCAGCCAATGACAGCTGATCACGTGATGTAAACAGAAGAAAAGCAGATCACCGGCTTCTGTCAGAGGGACGGTGGTCCCTCACATAGAGAGCCACAGCTGCTTCATCTGTGCCTGCCAGTGCCACCTGCCAATGCCACCTATTAGTACCACCTACCAGTGCCCACAGTGGCACTTACCTTTGCCCAACAGTGCCACCTATCAATGCCCACTAGTGCTGCCAATCAATGTCCATCAGTGTCTCATCATCAGTGCCACCAATCAGCGCTGCCTATTAGTGTCACCTAACAGTGCCAATCAGTGCCACCTATCAGTTCCCATCAGTGCTGCCTTATCAGTGCCCATCAGTGCAACCTATCAGTGCCGCCTCATCAACGAAGGAGAAAAATGACCTGTTTTCAAAATTTTATAACAAACCATGAAACTGTTTTTTTTCTTTTCAAAAATTTCAGTCTTTTTTCTTTTTTTTTAGCAAAAAATAAAAAAAAAACCCAGCAATAATTAATTATGGGAATTGTGGGGAAAAAAATGAAAAACATTTCATTTGGGTACAGTGTGGCATGACCAGGCAATTGTCATTCATAGTGTAACAGCGCTGATAGCTGAAGATTGGCCTGGGCAGGAAGGGGGTTTAGGTGCACAGCAGGCAAGTGGTTAATGTTCAACAATTTATTTATTTCAGGTACTTATATAGCGCAGTCAATTTACGCAGCGCTTTACATATACATATACCCTCAAGGAGAACATGCCAACTACAGGCAGGTAGTGTCATGGTTGGGATTTAAACCAGCGACCCTTTTGCTGCCAGGCGAGAGTGCTAATCACTACACTACTGGGCCGCCCCTTTTAGGTGTACAGCAAACAGGGCCCACTATACATTTTTGGGTCCAATCACATCTTTTTTTGGACTAAGACGCCACAACATAGGACATCTCATGAAAACAGAAAAAAGATATTTGGAGTACACAAGGGACTTTTTTTTGGTACCATAGAAAAACCACCATAACTACAATATATATAAAATGGTACAAAATTTATTGGTTAGCAATAAAAAATATTCATTAAAACAAATTCAGAAATTCTTCTATCCCCTTGAGTTCCTGCATGATAGTGGGCCGGACAAGCTATTGTATATTACTAGTGGTCACTAATAACCTGGTACCCCACAGTGGCCTCCATGTACAACGCATGTCATAGACAAAATACAACCAAAAAAGATTGTTCAAAAAATTATGAAATGAATGGTATACTATGTTGTCCTTATTAGGCAAATGGATAGTATGATTTAATAGCTGATGCCCACAGTCATGCAGCGAAGCTCATTCTTTACATGTTTCGCGTTATAAACATCAACGCTTCCTCAGAAGATAGAGGGGTATAGATGCGTGGTCTTCAATATAGAAAAAGTCTGTAATTATAAATAATCACAATTGAAATATTATGTTGTAGCATTGGTTTTACTATTCAATACAATTCTGTAATCAAGACTCACTTAGTTGACACTGCACAGGCAACGTGCCACAGTTCCACATATTCATCGGCCCTTGTGTCCACCATCTAGCCGCAGATGCGGGGACGTACTATCCATAAACCATATTCTATAATACAAATCCATACTGTTATTTAATAAGAAATACCATTGCAATATATGTCCTCCCCAGTAGGGGTCAGCCCAAACATTGATATATAAATGTAATACCGTATTTATTTGAGTATAACGCGCATAATTTTCTACCAAAAAAAGAAATCAAAGTTTGGGTGCGCGTTATAAACGAGGGCTGGGGTGGGGTGACGCAGTGGCGGCAAGTCACATGAGGACGCAGGCGAATTGTGAGTTCGCACTGCGCCTTTTCCGGGCTGCAGCCGCTCACTGTACGCGAGGGTGAAAAAAAAAAACGTCCCCTCGTCGCGTACAGTGGGCGGCCCGAACTGGGGGTGAGAATTCTTATTATCCGCTGTAACGTATGGTCGCCTCTTCATTTCCTTTCCTCTCCCACACGTTACGGTAGGCATTGCTGTTTTGCTGTTTTGCACAATTCAGTGTTCTTCATATTTTTATTGATATACTGGTACCCGTTAGATGGCAACTCAGGGTATCATTTTAAATAAATATTGTTACCGGTAATTTTATTTCGGTATTGTGTTCATAGTTTACGTTGTCAATAAATGATTTTTATCATGGCCGCACGTGTTCAACAACGTTTGTCACTTACAATGCTTGGTCTGAGCCGAGAAAAAGTGAAACAAAATTTTATACCGATTTTTAATCGAAAATTAGGGGTGCACGTTATACACGTGTGCGCGTTATACTCGAATAAATACGGTACTTCCAATAAAGACAAAGCATGATCCTCTTTATATTGTACCTGAAAAGTTTCGTTTTTAGATGTAGACTCTTATGGTTGAAGATATCCCATCTAAGTCCAGTGATGGATTATTGCTATAAGCACTCTGTTGTTCAAACGCACGGTATACAGGAAAGTGGGTTTGATAGTTCCCCTGTAATGTAAGTAAAATGCAGGGTTTCACTACCCATTTGTTTCAAAACAAGTACCCATAGTGTGGAAGGGGCCAAAAGAAAACATAGCGGTAGAGAGAGGGAAGGCATGGATAAGAACAACCATGAACCCCCCCATCCATGTATCTTATGTAGACCCGAACACTTATGGCGTCTGAGTGTTGTAATCTTGATGCCTGTGATTCCTTAGGGCGTTCGTCCGACACGAGCGTTTGAACCGCTCGGCTGTCAGCGCCAACTAAAGTACGTCCAGACCGTGACGTCAAAACGTGGGTCCCGCCCACTCCCTGATGACGCCTGACGGCCCGGCAATATACCCTACCACCTGCACATGCGCCGCTGTGAGGCGGCGCAATCTAGGGGGAATGCAACACCCCGAAGCCCTCCAAGGGGGGAGCCCCCCAGTGAGTTACGGTGGTGCCGCCCATGCCAAGGTCCGACCCATCCCATAGGACGGTGATGACCAGTCATGGACGGCGCTTTCAGCTGCACATCTGCCAATCCTCTAACCTGGCTCCCTTGTCCCATAGCCAGAGACAGGGAGGGAGGGAACCCGAGGAACATTGCCATCTGGTGAAGGCCCGAAAATAGAGCGGAACGGGACTAGACCCACACAGTGTCAATCTACGACTCTATGATACCAATATTTTGCAATTACATACATCTTGAAATTCAATAAACATACATAGCATATTTTCAATTTATTTACATTTATGTTGACAGATCCACCATAAACCAGCTGTAGATTCAACTCATATGGGGCTCATAAAAATGGTTTATACGAGCATATCTCATTTAGGCCTGGGGGATGGGTGGCATCTAAACGCTCTATCCATAGAGTTTCTCTCTGCAGTATTTTTTTGTCCCAGTCCTCCCCCCCCCCCCCCTTGGGTCCTGTGGGACTACTTCTAGCACCATAAATGAGACCCAGCTTACATCAAAGCCATGGTAGAGGTCTAAGTGACGACTTACTGGAGTGACCATTTTCCCTCCCGAGGAATAGTATATGTGGTCATGCATCCTTTTCCTAAATGGTCTAATAGTCTTTCCCATGTAGAATGCGCCACATCCGCAATTCATAAGGTATATGACACCTTGTGTGTCGCAATCTACGTGAAACCGGGGGTAAAAGGTTTGGCCATTAGGTACCCGGAATTTAGTGCCCTGGTTAACCCAGGGACACGTCACATTTACCACATTTATAGACGCCATGGGTCGGCTGTCTATTGTTTTGTCCGGCTACATAATGGCTAGCCGTAAGATAATTGCGAATCGAAGGTGCCCTACGGAAGACCATCTCAGGGACCTCTTTAACATACTTAGAAACATGAGGATCCTGTTGTAGAATATGCCAGTGTTTCCCTAGGATTCCCCGCAACTCCTGATGTTGTGTTGCGAATTGGGTAATGAACTTAACTGTTGTGTGTTGTGGACGCACAGGGGATTTGTAAAGCAGGGATTGTCGATCCTGTTGTAAGGCTCTATTATATGCTTTTCGCAAGAGGGTTTTACTATATCATCTGCGTAAAAGTCTTGATTGTAGATTTGCCTCTTGTTTATAAAAATCCTCTATTTGTGTGCAGTTGATTTCAAACGTATATATTGTGCATAGGGAATGCTACGTATAAGTGCAGGTTGATGAGCACTACTGGCATGCAGGAGTGTATTTCCTGCTGTTTGTTTTCAGTATAGATCCATGGCTAAGCACAAGTCCTGATCCACGAATATCTCGAGGTCTAAAAAGTTAATTCTGGAGGGATGCTATTACAGTGTAAAGGTCAGATTGAAGGAGTTTATGTTGATACTTTGTACAAATCTGATGAGTTCCTATTCTGGACCCGTCCAGATAATAAAAAAAGTGTTTTTCCTCTATCATTAATAGGGTGGTAGCACCCAAAGTACTCCCACAGTGGCCTTGTGATGTTCAGGGTATAGTAGCATGTATAGTAGCATGATGAACTATTTTCGTGTCTAACAGACAGATCTCAATAGTGTGATTCGATTTGATTCTGGGAAATGGATTTTGTGGGGGCGGCCTGGTCAGGCCTTATGTCCGAATTTCAAGCCCAATTTAGCAACACAGAATGAGGCAAACCTTACCCAGGGGCGGACCAAGTGGGGGGCGGGGGGGGGGGTGACCCGCCCCGGGTACCACATTTTGGGAGGGTGTTCAGTCACAGTGTGGCATCTCTAGTGGGGTACGCTCCCGCTCTGCACTTCTTGAGGGCGTCAAGAGCCCTGGCTGCTCTCTCTCTTTTTTAGGTGGATTGGAACACCCCTTCAGCACCGCAGTGGTATGGTCTGGTGACTGGTCTGCGTGCGTCCGTCCATGACAGCCGCTCCGACATATTGTCACTGAACTGACTGCTCCGCTTCCTTCTTCTGCTCCGCCTCCACCCACCCACCACTGCTGTGCTGTAATGCCAGGCCTGAGGCTGCCCGCCATCATGTGAGTACTGTCAGTGTAGTTTGGAATGTTCTCTGCCCGGCCCGCCTGACAACGTTTCTAGAGAGTGCCAGTGGTGTCCTCCTCTTGCTAGGCTAGCTGCCGAGTGCCAACCGCCCTGTGGATAAGCTGGCCTGAGCCCAGGCCAGTGCACGCGGGGGCGGGTGCGGAGGGGGGTGGTCTGCGTGGTGATGATGTTGCTGCTGCTGCATTGAAATGCATGACAGCACTGGCAGTGTGTGTGTCCTCCTCACACGAGAAGAGTTTGTGAAGCCAGGGGGTGCGTGTGTGTCCAGTTGCTTGGCTGCTCAGAGCTTGTGAGGGATATGATGAGGTGATTTGAAAATCTCCAACTACTTGAACAATTTCTTCTCATCTTCTCATGGCATGAGCTTAACCACTTTAATACTGGGCACTTAAACCCCCTTCCTTCCCGGACCAATTTTCAGCTTTCAGCGCTGTTGCAGTTTGAATGACAATTGCACGGTCATGCGACACTGTACCCATATGAAATTTTTATCATTTTTTTCACACAAATAGAGCTTTCTTTTGGTGGTATTTAATCACCCCTGGGTTTTTTATTTTTTGCTACTGATACTGCTATATTTCTTTGGTAAAAATAACCCAAATCTGAGTTTATTTGGTGTTGGCGGACAGATAGATGTGACGGGGACTGTGACAGATGTGACGGGGACATACAGATGTTTTGTGTATGGTGACAGATGTGACGGGGACAGACAGATGTTTGGGGACTGTGACAGATGTGACGGATATACAGATGTTTTGTGTATGGTGACAGATGTGACAGGGACATACAGATGTTTTGGGGACTGTGACAGATGTTTTGTGTATGGTGACAGATGTGATGGGGGTCATACAGATGTTTTGGGGGCTGTTTTATGGGGACACTTATATGTATGGGGACAGGGGTAACAGTGTGCTTGGTGCACTGTGTGGGGGCGATCTGTGCATGAAATCATCATCATGCAGAAAGCTGTCACAGAGCTGCAGCTCCCCCCCTTCCACCCCCCCCCCCCGCACTGAGCTCTCACTGAGCTCGGCGGGGGGAGAACTGTCACAGAGATCGTCTCTGTTTACAATGTGACTGCTGTGATTGGACACAGCCGTCACATGATCGGGAGGGCCAGTCACTGCGCCTGTATCCCGATCTCTGCTCAGCTGGATCTCCCTCTGCGAGCTCCCGTTCTGCAGGACGTAAATACACGTCCTGTCAAAACGGGGAAGCTCCCACCCGGCCGTATATGTGCAGTGGCTGGGTGAGAGGTGGTTAAAAAGCATTCTTCTTGACATGATCCTAAGAAATCACAATGTTGTTAATACATTTTCTTTTTGTCATTTGGACCTTTAGCCTGGGTTCAGACTAATGCGATCCTCAGAGATCGCAGGTGATTTGCACTCGAACTGCAGGTGCCAATCAAATGCGATCTCTGAGCAGTGCGAGTTCAGCCATACACTTATATGCCTGAACTCGCATTAGATTCGCAAAAATAAGTACATGTACCTTTTTTTTTCCCGCACTAGAATCGCATCACATGGGTGTTCTCACCCATGCAATCCGATTCATGTGCGAGTGCACAGTTCGCACTGCGATCTGTGAAGAAAACTGGGGGTGTCATTAACTTTGTAATGACACCCGCCAGCGGTACGCAGAAGGCAGTGTGAATGGACTGCGGGAGTGATGCGATGCAGGAACCAGCTCTATAATTGTGCCGGTTCCTGCATTGCACATATGTGAACCAGAGCTTAGGGCCGGTTCACACTGCACTGCAGCAATGCTGGAACCCTGCAAATCCACTGCAGATTCCTGCATCTCTTGTCACACTGCCCTATGCGAACTGAAGGGAGGTGTCAATAAATTGTTAACGACACCCCCTTTTCAGTTCGCATCTCGCAGTGCGAACTGCAAACTCGCACATCAGATCGCATGGTGTGAAGATTTAAAATTTATGTGGGTGTTTTTACATTTTTTTGGGGGGGTGCCAGATATAGGATCCGCCCCGGGTGCCAAATACTCTAGGTACACCCCTGACCTTACCCAATATATGGCCAAAATTGAAAAGACTTCTTAAGAAAAAATCCAATCTCTATTGGCACATAGAATTCTTCAAACAATATTTACAGGAGGAAGTTTGCCCAGAGTTCAAGTCTATCCCTCGTTTCTTGAGATATCGGCTGAGTTCAAGAAACTATGGGAAGGAACATTAACCAAATGTAGTCTGAAACTCATGGCCCTGTTGGTCTCCCAATATCAAAGGGACATGGATACTCTAGATAGTGAATTAAATACAACAAATGTGATATATGAAAAAATTAAAGATCACCCACAATTGGAGAACAAATATCAAGAACTTAAGGATTATCTCAATAGATTGAATAAAGACATTGTGTCAAAAAAACAATCTAAATTTATGAAAGATAAAACAGCATTCCTCAAGGGATTTGCCTACCACTGGCCATCTACATCCTCGGGACGGAGGTGGCCTAGAGGTAGAGGTCCACCGAGGGAACAACAAGGTTATACCACAGGGGATGAGGGTACAGAATCTGACTCATCTATGTCTTCTTCTATTCAACAGAATTCCAATGGATCCTCCACGTCCCGGCACGGACACAGTCACAAGGGTGCATGTAAGCGTGATTATTATGGTGAAGGGTATGACAATATGCACAATTCTAAACGTAAACCTGACACAACAAATACATTTAAACCTCCCAATACACAACGTGGTGGTCCCAATGGTGGTAGTTCTAGCACACTCAACACTCCCACACACGGCAGATCTACACACCTGGGCCCATTGGCAGCCCAGGCCCTTCAGATATTTAAAACTCACACAAACAACACAACACAACAACGGAAAAATTCCACCAGTAAAACCAACACCCCCCCAACACACAAGGGATTTTTTTTACCAGGAACCCAGCCCCCCATAATGCAGGGAGGCAGGGAACAATGGATCCTCACATCACTCGAGGGACAACCCCCACAGGGGAACAAGATCAAGGGCCAACCTTATCTCCGAACAGCACCCAGATGAATTAAGTATTATCAACCTCACCCCATATTCATTGTCAAGAGAAGAAATATAAGTCCTTCAGTTAGGCCTAAGTTTTTGCCCTTCCAACACTATAGATAAATACCAAACAATTAAGGATCTATATTTATTTTGAAGGAACCTGACCAACAGATTTATGTATGATCCTGATAGATTAAGAGCAAAACAGGATAAAGAGCTTACCGAGAACATGAAGGACCTTACAATGCAGGACTTTCGAGGGCTGAGAGACCTGATCCTCCTGTTGGAAGAAAATGAACCAAGTCAAGATCTGACCCCAACACCCCCTGATGGGGGAGAACGGGCTAAACCCACTAAATTTAAAAACAAATCCCAACGTTTCCCAGATCTATCCACTAATCCATATATTTGGGCCTTTCTCACTGCAGTAATGAGTGAAATTAAAACCTCCCACTTTAATCAGACCACTAGACAAAATCTTACACCCCTTCAGAAAAAAGGTCTACAGTCCCTTAAACAGAAGACCGATGTGGTGATCAAGGCCTCAGATAAGGGGGGTAATGTAGTACTGATGACGTGTTGCAATTATGAACAGATGTGGAAACGGATACTCCTCAATAGCGAATGGTATGCTATTATAAGTCCTGAACAACCCCTTCAATATGTGAACCAGTTTAAAGAATTAATTGGGATCGCATATACTAAAACTTTACACTCTTTCCGGGTTTATATACCTAATCACC
>BLSH010560428.1:85700-107509 GCA_018402905.1 Glandirana rugosa | reverse complement strand
AGTACTTCCTGGGCCTTCAGACACCAGGCTTCGGTGTCACAGGTGTGCAAGGCGGCCACTTGGGCCTCGGTTCACACTTTTACTAAGTTTTACAAAGTTGATGTGTTTGCATCTTCAGATGCTGCTTTTGGCCGCAAAGTTCTGCAGGCGGCAGTGTAGGCGCGACTGGCGCCTCCTCAGAGGTTCACTTGGGTACAGTTGTTTTTGCGTTTACCCACCCCTCTTTTTTTGACACAGCTTGGGGACGTCCCCACAAAGTCAAGAAGAGCTGCGTCTGTCAGTGAACGTAGGAGAAAAAGGGATTTTATTATAACTTACCGTAAAATCCTTTTCTCCGAGTTCACTGACAGACGCAGCACCCACCCCTCTGGGCTCTGTTTTGGTACGGCTTGTGTACAAACTGGAGAGCTCCTCTGTGAGGGGGGGTTTTAATGTAGGAAAGGAGGACGGCCCCCAGGGGAAGGGCCAGCTGAATTATTTCCCTGCCTAGTTAACTCCTGGTAAGACGAACATAAAACCCCACAAAGTCAAGAAGAGCTGCGTCTGTCAGTGAACTCGGAGAAAAGGATTTTACGGTAAGTTATAATAAAATCCCTTTTTTTCCCTGACGTCGGACCCAACGTTTTGCTTATTTTTAAAACCTACACCCATGTGTATGAAGCCTAATTAGTGCAGAGACTGCAATCCAGGCCTTCTCATCCAACATCAGTGCCTCACCTCACAAATGCGCTTCTGGAAGAATAGTCAAACATTCCCATAGACACTCCTAAACCTTGTGGACAGCCTTCCCAGAAGAGTTGAAGCTGTTATAGCTGTAAAGGGTGGACCAACTCAATATTGAACCCTACGGACTAATGCTAGCCATACACTTGTCGAAAAATCGTTCAACGATTTTGCCACCATGTAATGACAGAGATTTGATCGATTTTTAAATCCTTCAACTGACACAAATCTGTTTTTTTTTTTATTTGTTCAGTCACAAATGTCTGGCGCAAACTGTTCGGACTGAGAAACATATTAACCTGTCAATTTATCGTCCGTTCGGCCAAAGTTTTCCTTCGGTTTTTTGGCTCAAAAACGTCACAACTGATTTTTTTTTTTTTTTTTTTATATTTGTGCCCATTTACTGGACAATAAATGAACGAACTGTCCAAATGACAAATTTTCGAGAGATTTTTTTTTTTTTTGTCTAGTGTATGCCCACCATAAGACTAGGATGCCATTAAAGTTCATGTGTGTGTAAAGGCAGGTGTCCCAATACTTTTGGTAAGTGTGTGTGTGCGTGTTTTCAATAATTTTGGAATTTTGTCTTATTTCAGACTATTGCATACAGTATCCTGTGGGACCTAAAGTTTTTAATGAGGTAAGTTCAAGATTTGGAGATTTTTCCTAAATAGAAAGTGTTTCAGACCCTGCACATCAATGCAGATTGAATCATTACTCTGCCTCCTGTCTGTGTTTTATGAACTTCTGGTGACTCCCATGCAGAGCTCTCTCTTGTAAGCTCAACTAAGTACTTCCCCTCCCAGTTTATGGAACAGGCTTACCCACTGCATGGCTGATTTTAGTTGCTGTTAGTCTTTTCAATATAAAGACTTTACTGATTATTCTGGCTTATAAGGCACAGTGGTGTAGTGGGTAGCTCTTTTGCCTGGCAGCAAAAGGTTTCGCTGGTTTGAATCCCAACTACAACACTATTGCATATTCTCCCTGTGCCTGCGTGGGTTTACTCCGGGTGCTCCGGTTTCCTCCCACAATCCAAAGACATGCTGGTAGGTTAATTGGCTCCTGTCTAAATTGGCCCTAGCATATGTATGAATGTGAGTTAGGGACCTTAGATTGTAAGCTCCTTGGGGGTAGGGACTGATGTGAATGTACAATATATATGTAAAGAGCTGCGTAAATTGATGGTGCTATAGAAGTACCTGAAATAATAATAATAAAAGGTATGTAAAACCTAATAATGAAACAAAAGTGGTGCATTTCTATCCCTGTAGATTAAATCCTATAGCTGTAGGTGTTTATAGCGGAGATGTTATTTAAAACAGCTGGTTTTCGATCTTAAATTTGCATGAAGATGTACTCCTCCTGATATTTGAGCTGGATGATTGTCTCCAAATGCTGTAACCCCTGACCTGGGCCACACACTGGCTCTTGTGTACTCTTGTGTGGGTTGGGTGTTTTGACCAATCAGGTTACAGGGAGTGTAATGTCTGTTAAAAAAAAAAAAAAAATGAGGCTGCTATGTAACCTGAACCACCAAACTATTTAAAGGACCTGTCAACCTAAAATAAAAAGTTACTGTACAGAGTTCAGAGCTATGGATGCAGAAGTCCCTGCACCAATGCAGAAAGTGAGATTTCACTTTCATGTAGGGTTTTGGGTTTTGTTTTGTTTTTTTTACACTACAATGCATTGTGCCATTGCTATTTTTGGCTACAGAAGGCTTGCCTGAGACAGTTGGCAGACGTCTATTATGGGATTACAAATGGGAAGTGAGATGTGTCCTGAATAATACCCTCCTCTGCTAGGACCTTATGTTAAGTCTGTACTAGAGCTATTTCAGGACTGTTGTTGCTGACCACCTTCTGAAAATGCAAATCGATTGGATTTCTTAATCCTTACTGAAAAAGTGTGCCCTTTGGAAGATCAGAGCCACTAACTCTAAAGTATAGCCGGAGAAAGCATTTCGGCATTGTACATGATTCTCTTGGTACAGATGTACAGCAGTGTTTCGAGAGGAGAGTTGGATAGCAGAAAGAGCAGAGTACTCCAGCAGCACCAGATTTAACCACTTGAAGACCAGGCCTTTTCTGGCACGTTTAGTTTACATTTTTTTTTTTTTTTTTTACTAGAAAATTACTTCGAACCCCCAAACATTATATATTTTCAAAGCAGAGGCCTTAGCGAAGAAATTGGTGGGTGTTGCAATTTTTAATGTCACACGGTATTTGCGGAACGGGTTTTCAAATGCAGTTTTTCTGAAGAAATTTTTATTTTAAGCACAATAACACAATAATAAAGTGCCTGATCCCCTGCGCTACTATGTGCGGAAAACAAAAAAAATCAATAAATCCTTGTGTTGGGGGGGGCTGCGGCTACGTACCTATGTGTTCACACATATACTTAGCTGAGAGTGTAAATGAGAATGGTAAAGCACTACCCCTGTACTTCTATGCAAAGCAAGAAAATAGCACACAGCAGTGTATAATACTAGTGAGCAATATGAATCCAAAACTGTAAACGGAAAAATGTGGTCATCTCAAATGACAATTGTGATCAGACTGGGACTGCATGCCCAATATTTAATGTGACTGACATGTAGGCATATATAAACCAATCAGTGACAACGGACCTTATAGTAATCCAACGATAAACTTGAAAAAGAAGAAATTCCAATATATAAATGCAATTTTCTGTGAAGTCAATGTGGATTTACATGAATCGCCGCAAATGCCCCTCCACCTTCTAAACGATGCGCACAACTCCAGCTTAGACCTGCAAACAGGTCACTCCACGCCTTCCCCTTTTTAGGGGTATATATATCCACCAATGGCTAACAGAAATCCCTTTTCCCAATGTGCTCATTCCAATAGAAGATGGTCCATGCATCAGTACTCCAAAAAGTAGAAAGGCTAACAGCGTTGAATCGTATAAATAAACTTTAATAAAAATATAACATCACGTTTCTCTGTGCACTTCCATAGTGCATCTAGGCAATGGACTATGGGGGTGTGCAGTCCCTTGTAAACATCACTAGGATGTGGTATGCCTTGACTCCAAACAGTCAGGGCATAAACGTCCTCTATGTGCGCGGCGATGATGTCACTAGGCCCTGTCTTGTGCGTTTTTGTCACAGGTTACATGACTTCCTCAGGGAGTCTCCGCCTGTGACTACAGAAAGAACTCGTTGGGAGGTGGGCCTAGTGATGTCATCGCACACATACAGCAGGTTTATGCCCTGCCTGTTTGAATCCAAGGCTTACCACGTCCTAGTGACTTTTAAAGGGGTTGCCCACCCTCATTGTGTCGAGTCCATTGCCTAGGTGCACTAGTGGAAGTGCACAGAGAATGTGAGCTTTGTCTTGTATTTTTATTAAATTTTTTTTAAAAGATTATGTTATGCAGATTAAATGCATACCAAACAGAGGAGGTCTGGTGCTAATGATCTGACGTACGTGGGGATACCTCACATGTGTTGGATGATCGCTGTTTGTGTGTGTGCAGGACTGACTCGTGCATTTGCATTCGCTTTCGAGCACGGGCGGGGGGGTGCTTTAGAAATTTTTTTTTTTTTTTTTTTTTAAACTGCCGCTTAAAAAAAATTTTGAACACTTTTTTTTTTATTCTCACCGGTAATATAAATATCCCCTTTGATAGCAATAGGCAGTAACGGATACTCTTTATGACGTGATCTGGGGTCTATCCCAAATCCCTCCTCTGCTTTTAAAAGCATTTGATCACACCAAGATCGGTGGGATCAGATGCCTTTCATTTTTAAAAATGGTGCTGTTTCTATCTGGTTTCCTATACCATTAGAGGCAAACAGAACTGTTCTGGTCTCTATTTGTCTCTATGATCAGCTTGCGGAAGTGCTGGCTGGTTGATCGGCTCTACCAAAGGGAAAGGAGAGCCCGGAAAGCTGCAGCATCCCCTCCCACTGCATGTAAAAGCAATCCAGCAGCTATTTTGGCACTATGATCGTTTATCCAAGAGAGCTGACTGTCCTAAAAAAAATATTTAAAAAAAATTAAAAAAAACTATCCTGGGATAAACTCTGCTGTAGGGATCATCCTGGTATAACCACTTGAAGTCCAGCGTTGTACCGATACGTTGCTGGCCGTCAAGTGGTTAAAGAGAGGAGAGTTGGCTAGTGAAAGCAGCATATAACAGCATATAAAATATTAATTAGAGAAGAGCTGGAAGAAGAAGCAGGTCCTTTAACAGCACAGATTATTTAAAGTGTCAATGAATGCTGTTCATACTCGCCCAGCCACAATGAGATTCGTTTTCTGTATTCTACAAAAAAACAGGTTGATCCTACTGCTCTCTATCTCCACCTGTCCATGACCTTGATTCAGCTATTGATTTTGCAGCTGTAGTGGCAACTCTGCACATGCTCTGTTTTCAGTGAGTTTCTATGCTGAGCACTTCATCCAGATCACATCTGAGCAGCCCATGTGACTATCGAGGCACACAAGTAAGCCTGTATACAGTGGTAAATGACAGCTCCCTCCCTCTTTCTCCATGCCCACTAACCTGCTAAACACAATGGGGGAGTGGGATATTACATGTAGATAATTGGAGGCTACACCTTCCTCTAAGACACAGGCTGGAGGAGCAATACACAGCCTGTGATTGACAGAAATCTGCCCACACCATACTAATTCCACAAAATAATGATTTGATTTAGTTTAGTGATCTTAATTATTTTTATTCTGTATTCCAAAGGCTGTTTTCTTTTTCCTTTTACAAAAGGTTTTATTGGCTTTAAAACCTACACACATCAGAGCCGATGGGATGACAATTGCATAACATACAGAATGTACACAAGTGGGGATTGTGAACATAACATTGACGTGGATACATACAACTAAAAAAATAAGTAAATCCGAACGTCATAATGAACAAAAATGACACTCCCATCTGAATGGAGTGACGCTTTTAAGGTTAGTTGAAATATCAAGCCAGAGAAATTGCAAATCCACATTGGGAATGTAGAATAATAAAAAAACATTTTTTTTTTTTCCTGTTGAACATGTGACCATTAGCAGAGGACTAGAAGCTCCTCCTGCTTTGTTTCCCTGCAGACAGGCTAGGAAAGATCTGGGTCATATGACAGATATATATCGTTTAGAAAAAAAGGTACTTAGATGTTGTGGTAGTTTGTGGGGTTTTTTTTCTTGTTTTTTTTTTTAACAAAGTGCCATCATCCACATACAGAAATAGAAAGGAGAATGTAAAATAACACCTTGGCGACCACCCACCGTAGATTTACTGGAGCGGGGCGGCTGTTCTGTGCCAGATCACGTACATGGTACGTGATCTGACACTTCTGGGTCTGGGGCACACGCCGCCGGCGACCCAATCCCGCAGTGATTGGATGCAGCGGGAGCTGATCAGTGGGTCCACCGACCCGCCGATTGTTCAGGAGAATGTAAACAAGGCAGATCGCTGTTCTGTGGATGAGAATCTGCTGATCCAGTGTTCCTGCAAAGCAGGAACACTGATCTTTGCGTTCCCCCAGTCAAAGCACTTCCCCACCCACAGTTAGAAAGCACTCCCAGGGAACACATTTAACCCTTTGATCGCCAAAGATGTTAACCCCTTCTTTACCAGTGTCATTAGTACAGTAACTACATATTTTTAGCACATTTTTTTTAAATGTATTATTTTTAGCAAATTTTTTTTTTTATTAGTCACTGGTCCTCAAAAAGTGTAAGTTCGGTGTCTGGTTTGTCCGCCGCAATATCACAGGCTGGCTAGAAGTTGCTGATTGCCGCCATTTACTAGTAAAAAATAAAAATATACCATAGTTAGTAGATGCTGTAACATTTGCACAAACCAATCAATATAAATGTATTAGGATTTTTTTTTTATTACCAAAAATGTAGCAGAATACATATTTGCCTAAAATTTAAGAAATTTTTAATTTTTTTTTTTTTTTTCAAAATTGTCTAGCTTTTTTCGCATATAGTGCAAAAAATAAAAACCGCAGAGGTGATCAAATGCTACCAAAAAGCTCTATTTGTGGGGGAAAAAACGGACATAAATTTTATTTGGCTACACTGTCGCACACCCACCCAATTGTCAGTTAAAGTAACAGTGCCGTATCGCAAAAGATGGCCAGGTCTGGAAGGGGGGTAAACCTTCCGGAGCTGCAGTGATTAAACGGTGTGTGTTAAACACCACTTTAAAAAGAGAGTTGGCACAGCACATTGTTTATCAGGAAAGTGGCTTTTACAGATCATCTTATAGGCAGTGTTGTCACAATTGTGGTTTTCCTTTTTCTAGGAACTTGGCTCTGGGTGGAGGATTATTGCTGCTTCTGGCGGAGTCTCGATCGGAAGGGAAGAGCATGTTTGCAGGTGTGCCCACCATGGGGGAGAGCTCTCCTAAGCAGTACATGCAGCTGGGGGGCCGTGTGCTGCTCGTCCTCATGTTCATGACTCTTCTACACTTTGACGCAAGCTTCGTCTCCGTAAGTGTTTGTGAATTGCCTTCTTTCCTTATACCTTAGAAAAAAAGCCACAGAACTGCTCTGTGCTCAACCCCAAAGTTTCAGGACGTGACAGGTGCTTTACATTTTTCAAAAAGGTAAATGAGAGTGATTCCCCCAGACCCCGCACAATTTAAATAGTGTGTTGTCAATGCCATCTCCAGTATTTCTACTCTAACAGCTCCTCTTTATTTTAAAAGGGGGTGAATATAACATTGCATCATTAAGAATAGTGGTCTGTGGCCTTTTTTATGTCTAGTAATCAATATTTAACGCTACATTAAACCAATCTATATATTTATTTATTTTTCCACCCTCCAGATCCTACAAAACATTGTTGGTACAGCTCTCATCATCCTGGTGGCCATTGGCTTCAAGACAAAGTTGGCTGCTCTGACCTTGGTGGTGTGGCTCTTTGCCATTAATGTTTACTTCAATGCCTTCTGGAACATCCCCGCCTACAAGCCAATGCATGACTTCCTAAAATACGACTTCTTTCAGACCATGTCGGTCATCGGCGGACTGCTTCTGGTGGTGGCCCTGGGACCTGGTGGGGTGTCCATGGACGAAAAGAAAAAGGAGTGGTAGTGTTACTGGCGCCTGAAGTCTTATAGAATTTTCTGGATGAAAGCAGAGTCCTGTTCAACATCTCTTCCCCCTCACCATCTCTTTGGCACCACCACCTCCATCTTGTACCATCGCCACCAGCAGCCAGCTGTATTATGAACCATCTCTCGCACACCACCAGCTCTTTGGAACTGGCTTTGTGGTTCCATTACAGGCTGGTTTAGAAAAGGTTACAAGATAGTCTTAAAATGCAGTATCATGAGTTTTAAGGAGAGATATCTGCTTCTCTTTAATGTAGTATTTTTGTTTTTGTTTTTTGTTTTTTTGTTTGTTTTTTTTTTTTATGTGAAATTTTCAGAGTCAGGAATCATTGATTTGCAGCCATGTTTAGCCTCTGGTTCTGAAATGCTTACATAATCCTTCATGTGACAGGCATCCATTTTGTGCAGTACTAAGATGAGAACGGTTATCGTACTTGGTTTCTACACTTCGGTTGGCGCACAAGTCTCTGGTTAATTTAACCCTTTGTTTGCCCCCAGAAGCTGACACTGTATGTTGTCCATGGACTCTTGAGTGATCCCTCCCATCTCTCTGTGCATCTGGCCAATCAGAAGAGATTTGTGCTGTGAATTATGTCATTAAATTTAAATCGTACCTCATCTTGAAACAAGCACCTTTTTTTATTTTCAGAGTAGATGGCCATTTTTTTTTTTTTTCTTTTTCACCCTTCTCCCTTCCCCTTCCTGTTTGGCCACTCTACACAATCAGTTGCCAAAACATGAGTTTCTTAGACATTTTTAGAAGTTTATTATTTTGTGTTTCATTTTGTCTTCTAGGCTTATTTTATAGTAAAATGTCAACGGTTTGGCGTAAAATGAAATATCTTAAATTTTGAGTGTTGCCTTTTCTCTGTTCATGAATGTATTTGCATCTATATTGACACCACCCCCTCCTGGATCTCACAACTTTGGCATACAGCCTTATCACTGAGCCCTTGAGTTTTATGTCCTTGCCTCTTTATTTATTGTTGAAGAAATATTGAGTACAGAGTGAGACTTAATCTGTTTACTTCTATGTCAGGGCTCCTGATCTGTGTTTTCAATACCATGACTTCTACTATTAAAGGCATGGAGTTAGAACGACATCCATTTGACTAGCATTTTCAGAAAAAAGTTTGCAGTGCTACCCTTTGTCAGTTTAACATGACAGCAATTTTATCTGCCAAGAGATTTGCATTATTGGTCCAGAGATTTACAAATCCTTTCCATACAACTATGCCAAGAAGATGACGCCCGCACCCTGTGACTGGACAGTGAAGAAACCTCATGCATCCTTTTGCTCTCTTACTGCCAGCTTGCTCCTCATCAGCACATTTGCATGCAGAAAGCCTGATTTGTTACTTGAGCTGCCGCTCCTTCTCCCAGTCTGAGAGCTGCTGTACAGGGGATTGCCAAGAGACTAATGCCAAGCCAAAGTCAGGTATTTACACTAGTTGAAGTGAAAAAGCACATTTAATAATTTATTAATAAATGCCTAGCTGTATTAAATTGTGTCTGCCTATAGTTCAGCTGACCTAAAGTCAGAATCCTGGTATCTTATTGCTTGGTTTGGTCTAAATTTAGTATGCAAATTAACTTCCTGACATTGCAGAAAGCTAGATATGTGTCCCATCCCTCTTCAAAATAATCACTATTAACTGTGTAGCTTATGTGGATGCCAAGAAGGGTAAGTTGCCATTTAATTCATGGAATTTTTTTGCCATAAATCAGGCTGTTACACTTTGATGCACTGATGAGGTAGTCTAGTCGCACATAGACAAAAAAAATCAAATGTATGCACATATAATAAGCAAGTAGTGGCCAGTGCAAGATAAATATATTTTTGTATCTTCATACAATTGTTATTTCTTGATGCTACAATACAGGAAACAAACCTATTCAGATTACTGGGTTATAGGCTGGTTCCTTCAGGTGTTTGGACACTGGCAAAGAAATGCTTTGAGGACACCCATATAACCATTCTGACTCCCAGCAATTCTCAATGCTTTGCTAGTGTCTTAAGGTGTTGGATGTTTTCTCTCTAGTGAGTGAACTGTGAATGTTGGCTATACTTTTTTTTTATTGAATTTTTTTCAATCAAATCTTGTCGCTGTGGCCGGGGCTTAGTAGCATCTTGCAGGGTTTCTAGATTGGTGGCCCACAGGGGGAGCTTCAGCGACTGTACCTGCACCCTCCCAGAGAAGACATGGGGCTGGCCTGTAATGTTTGTTTGGGTGCTGGAACCTGCATTTAGGTGCCTATTTTGGCATTTAGTGTAGCATGTTGGATTAGCGAGTGTACTGTGAATTTTGGCTTATACCTATTGAATTTCGTCAATCAAATATTGTCAATGTGTCCTGGGCTTAGCATCTTGCAGGTTTATCAGATTGGTGTCCCACAGGGGCAGCTTCAGTGACCGTACTCCCAGGGAAGATGCGGTGGACTGTAATGTTTCTTCTGGTGCTGGATCCTGCATTTAGGCACCTATTTTGGCATTTAGCATGTCGGATTAACCACAGGGTGCTATACTGGTCTAGGGCAGAGATGATCTACAATGGTGTGACCCAATCCCTAAACACCCCCTCAGTGAGGGGGTTTGCCCTTCTGATGCACCGGTGACCCCTTCTCCCTGATATCTTTCCTCTTCTAAAATTCCTGTGATCTGACTTTGATGGCTTTGCTGTTGAAGCTCAAGTCCTGAAAGATTGGGACCAGGCTGATTCCATCATTCCCATTCTTTTAATTGTCAGAGAATTGACTTCTGGAAAATAATTTTGCTGCACCTGGAAGGCTTATTTTGTCTAGCGTGAACAGACAGTTAGCCCTTGCTAGTACTCTGTGGAATGTATCCTGCCCAGGATTTCTTCTGTTGGAACTGGCTGAATAATTGGCACTGAGCTTGATCAAGGACTTGGTTATGGTTTTTCAACTACTATTGGCATCTCACTTACTGGTACAGGTTTTTGTGCAGGCGTGTAGCTCATATGGTTCCCCATAGATCTTCTCTGGGTGACTTTTCAGCACTGCCGACTCCTTCCTTTTGAATCTATTAGGGATATACCCTTGGCTGACCTGCTTGCAAGGTGATTTTTCTGATCGCTATCACCTCTGCCAGAAGGGTATCAGAACTGACTACCTTTTATCTGGTAAGGAGCCTTTCCTGATAATTCACAAGAATAAGGTGATCCTTCAGTATCCATTTTGCCTAAAGTATTGTCTTTTTACCTCAATCAGGACATCGTACTTCTATCCTCCTTTTTGTCTTGCTCTGAAACACCCTTGGGTGTGACGCTTCACTTTTTGGATGTGGTTCAAGTGGTTATTGAGGCCATGGCAGCAAGGTAGACTAAGACAGTTGGACTCCCTCTTTGTGCTTCTGGCTGGATCTCGCAGTGGGCTCCCTGTATCTTGTTCCCCCATTGCTAGTTGGATCTGTCAAGTTGTGGTTCAGGCCCCTTGTTGAAGAATAGGGTTCCTCCTTTTCCAGTGTCAATTCATTGTACGCAGGGGTGTAAAACCGGTGGTCCTCCAGCTGTTGTGGAACTACAAGTGCCATCATGCCAGCTGCCTGTGGGTGTCATGCTTGTAAAGGCCAGCCTTGCAATGCCTCATGGGATTTATAGTTCTCCAACAGCTGGAGGGCTGTCACCTTGACACCTATGTACTAGAGCAGGGGTCTCCAAACTATGGCCCTCCAGTTCAGGAACTACATTTCCCACCATGCCTAGTCATGTCTGTGAATGTCAGTTTTTTACAATGCCTCATGGAATGTGTAGTTCTGCAACAGCTGGAGGGCTCTAGTTTGGAGATCCCTGTCCTAGAGCATCTTGGTATTTTCAGCATCAAGCTTCTGTGCTTTGGTTCACCCATTTATTGATTGCTGATCTGCCTGTGTCCTATACTGTATGGTAAAAAAAAAATAAAAAGGTATTACTCTTCCGTTCACTGACAGATGCAGCCTTCTTATGACACGTGGGGTTATGCTCATATTACTAGGAGTAGACTAGGCAAAAATAAAACAAAAGCATAGGTTGGCCCCTCCCAGGGGGCCGTCCTCACCTTAGCATATAATCACCCTGCTCTGCATAGCACATCAGTTTTTAAATTGCCTAGTGCAAGGAGTAGACCTGGTACCCTATGGGATCTGCGGTCTCCTGAAGATTTTTTTTCTGACGAAGACTGCTATCAAGAAGCTGGCTGGTGGTATAGAGGATATCTAGAATCCAAAAACTTTCCCCAGTCTGGCCGACACTATGCGAGCTACCCTTAGCGGGGGCCCGCCGCATAGCGCCCCTTCCGTGCGGGCGGCCAGTGGCTAAAACCCACTAGAGCCCAGTGACTGGTTTTGTTCCTGTCCAGGGGCCTGGCCAGCAGCTTGCCTCCCCCCGCAGTACCGCTCCTTGCACTGACCGTTAGGGGCACTGCATTAAGTGGTTCGCCGCCATTCGGTGTGGATCACCATTCGTTCGTCTGCCGACCACACCATTTTGCTATAAGCTCTGCTTGTGTTAATGGCAGCATCCATTGGTAACCACATGTGGTTTTCAGCCTGTCCTCTGGCGGCCCCCAGTGGTCGTTTTTGGTATTACAGGAAGTGATATAAACGGAATTAGTACTTCCGGTTTCACTTGGACAACGTGGCTGACACTCTGTGGTGCAGGCTCTTGAAGTGCAGTGGATTTTTGGGCATTGCTCATTCCGGTCACAAGTGCTGAGGCATTTAAAACAGCAAGTATAGCTGGTCTCCCTGGGTGCTGGTAGCGGTGGGTGCAATCCTCCTGGGTCTCCCTGGCTGATTGGTGGGGTAGTGGTCACACAGTGTGGGTGCCGGAAGGCTGGGATGTCAGAGGCCGGCAAGGCTATGGCAGGTGTACCTGCGGATCAACAATCCACCCTGGGAACCTTGGTGTCCCTGGAACAGCTGAGGGCGGTATTTGGGGAGTTCTTTCCCCGGGCGGGGGACCCGGTTCCGGGGGACCCCAAAAAACGCCCACCCCCCCTCTTTCCACAGGGGAGGATTCGGATCCAGAAAGCACCTCAGTGGTCACACCTGTGGACCTATCAGAGGGTGAACTGCCCTCAGAAGGCGAAGGTGATCGGGAGGCTCCTTTTTCGCGTGATAAAGCGATAGTGGCCGCTCTGATCACTGATATCCGCGACTCCATGCGGCTTGACCAAGCACATATATTTGTGGATCACTTAAACCCCCTAGGTCCCCTAGGGCTTACCCTTATGATCAGGTGTTTGAACAGGCGGTGTTCAAGGAATGGCTACGGCCACCAAATTGCTTTGCTTTTCCTTAAAGCTTTGCTGTTCGCTATCCCTTTGAGGATAGCTTTAATAAGAGATGGGCTTCCCCAACGGTGGACCCCCCAGTGGCCCGTCTGAATAAGGCAACGACCATTCCCTTGGAGGGGTCTCCGTCTTTTAAGGAGGCGGCCGATCGCCACACGGAGGCAGTGTCTAAGGCACTGTTCTTGTTGGCTGGGTCAGCCATGCAGCCGGCTCTAGCGGCTGCGATGGCGGCACAATCTCTTCACGAGCACGCTGCCACACTGCACACTGGTTTAACTTGTGAATGTGCACAGGCTGAGGTGCAGCGGGCAGAACATTTGGAAGAGGGTCTCCGCTACATATGCCATGCTGCTTTGGACCTTCTTCCCATATTGTCAAAAATGTCTGTTTTTGCAATGGTTATCAGGCGGGTGCTGTGGCTCCGCTCTTGGTCGGGCGACCAGGCTTCAAAGAAAGCTCTTGCAGATCTTCCCTTTCAGGGAGGGCGTCTGTTTGGCCCACAGTTGAATGAAATCATCAAAGATTTCACGGGAGGGAAGAGTACTTTCCTTCCAGAGCCAAAGCGGTGGGATTTTCGCCGTAGGCAGCGCCCTGTTTCTTCAGGTCAGAAGAAGTTTTTTAGGGCACCCGGCTTAGCGGGTAAGGGCTACATGTCCAGTAAGGCTTCTGCTGGGCCCAGTAAAAGGCTCTGGCAGCATAAGTCCAAAAAAGCGAAGGATAAATCAACCTCCGCATGATGGGTTGCCCCCGCCCGACTCACGGGTGGGGGGGCGGTTTCTGGGGTTCGCAGACAGATGGACTGCCCACATCACCGATCGGTGGGTACTGGAGGTGGTGTCGTCCGGGTACAGGATAAAATTAGTCTCTCTGCCCCCAGAAAGGTTCTTCCCTTCAAACTTGAGACTCACTCAGGGGGTCGGGAGGCGCTTCTAGGCGCCGTTCGGGCGCTTGCCGAACAGGGGGTGATTGAACCGGTACCCATGGCGGAAAGATTTCACAGGTTTTACTCAAACCTCTTTGTGGTGCCCAAAAAGGGCGGTGTCAGGCCAGTTCTGGACCTGAAGGCATTAAACCGGTTCGTAAAGACTAAGAAATTCAGGATGGAGTCCATCCGCTCGGTCGTGGCCGCCCTGCACCAAGGGGAATTCATGGCGCCCTGGATATCAGGGACGTGTATCTCCATGTTCCAGTTTATCACAGTCACCAGCGTTCTCTACGCTTCGCAGTGGGGGACCTGCATTACCAGTTTGTGGCACTTCCCTTCGGGCTAGCTTCATCTCCCTGAGTGTTCACCAAGACAGAGGTATCGCGGTAGTAGCATACCTCGACGATTTACTCCCGAGAGCAGAGTCTGTTGCGGCTCTGGAGGAGAACGTGACAATCACGGTGTCCATGTTAAAAGAGTTCGGTTGGCTGATCAACCTGCAGAAATCATCATTGACTCCATCCTGCCGGCTGGAATACCTGGGTCTGATTCTGGACACTGTGCAGGCAAGGGTGTTTTTACCACCAAACTAACTCCTGACACTTCAGGCAGCAGTGCGACCCCTGTTATCACGCCAGTGGTCCTCCTTACGGTTCTGAATGCGAGTGTTGGGGCTCATGGTGTCGACTTTCGAAGCGATACCTTACGCCCAGAGTCACACTCGGCTCTTGCAGAAGGCGATTTTGTCGCAATGGGACTAATTCCCCCAATCCCCCCCTATCCCTAGACAGACTGATCAGGTTGGATCATCAGTCCCGAGGATCCTTGATTTGGTGGATTCGGGCTCCGGCCCTAAAGTTGGGAAAATGTTTTCTCCCCCTCGATTGGTCGATAGGCTGGCATCCGTCGTTACTATCGGGCTGGGGAGGGGTCCCAGGGTTGTTGGTCAGTGCAGGAAGCTTGTCTTCCAATAAATGTACTGGAACTGAGAGCGATCAGACTTTGTCTGTCACGTTGGTCAGAAAGGCTGCGAGGCCTCCCTGTCCAGGTTCAGTCGGACAATGCCACGGCTGTGGCATATGTGAACCATCAGGGCGGAACAAGAAGCTTGGCAGCAGCCGCGAAGGCGACTCTGATCTTTCGGTGGGCAGAACTTCTTCACGTGCCAGCTCTCTCTGCAATCTACATCCCAGGCGTGGAAAACTGGCAGGCGGACTTTCTCAGCCTCCGGACTCTGGATCAGGGGGAATGGTCCCTACATCCAGAAATGTTCTGCCAGATTTGGCTCAAGTGGGGCACACCAGAGGTGGACCTCATGGCCTCCAGGTTCAATCACAAGGTACAGACCTTTTGTGTGCAGAACAAAAGATCTGTTGGCGGTCGCCTCGGACGCACTGGTAGCACCCTGAGGTCGGTATCGGCTTCTGTACATCTTTCCTCCTCTAAAGCTTCTACCGCTGGTTCTGCGCAGGATAGAAGCGGAGGGAATCCCGACAATCCTGGTAGCTCCGGATCGGCCTCGGCGTCCTTGGTACGTCTACGTAGTACGGATGGTGACAGATGTTCCGTGGCATCTTCCACTTTGCGAAGACCTACTGTCTCGGGCCCATCTTGCACCCTGCTTTACCCTCGCTGGCTTTGACGGCTTGGCTATTGAGTCCCAGGTGTTGAGGGATAGGGGTGTCTCGGACTCCGTGATCCCTACTATGATTGAAGCACGTAAAGGTACCTCAGGTAAGATTTATCATAGGACCTGGAAGGCCTATATTACCTGGTGTGAGGCAGGGGGTTGGAACCCCCGCTCTTGTATAGTGTCCAGAGTACTGACTTTTGCAGCAAGGACTGGACAAGAACCTGGCGTTAAGTACGCTTAAGGGTCAGATTTCGGCCCTGGCGGTTCTTTTGCAACGGCCCTTGACGTCTCATTCAATGATCCGTACATTTGTACAAGGGTTACATCATGTGGCTCCTCGGATACGGTCGCCTCTGGCACCATGGGATTTGAATCTGGTGATTTCTGTGCTGCAGAAACCACCATATGAAAAGATTAGGGACATTCCCTTGCGACTGTTGTCGCAGAAAGTGGCTTTTCTGGTTGCTGTCACATCCGCTAGGCGGGTGTCTGAGTTAGCAGCGTTATCCTGCAAGTCGCCTTATTTGGTCCTTCACAAGGACAAGGCTGTTTTGCGACATTCCCCTTCGTTTCTTCCGAAGGTGGTTTCTTCTTTTCATTTAAATGAGGATATTGTTCTTCCCTCATTGTGCCCGCACCCGTCGCATCCCAAAGAAGTTGAACTGCATTCTTTGGATGTGGTGAGGGCTTTGTGGGTGTATTTGTTTTTTTACAGCTTCTTTTCAGAAGTCTGATTCTTTATTTGTGCTGACGGAAGGGTCGCGCAAAGGCACGGCGGCTTCGTCAGCTACCATTTCTCATTGGATAAGGAAGACCATGACTCGTGCATATGAGATTCGGGGCAAGGTTCCCCCGTTTCCAGTCATGGCTCATTCCACCAGGGCAGTTAGTACTTCCTGGGCGTTTAGACACCAGGCCTCGGTGTCTCAGGTGTGTAAAGTGGCTACTTGGGCCTCAGTGCACACGTTTTACAAAATTGATGTTTCAGCATCTTCGGATGCTGCTTTTGGCTGCAAAGTATTACAAGCGGCAGTGTAGGCGTGATATTTGCGCCGCCTGAGAGGGCTTTTTCTGTTGGGTACAGTTGTTCTAGTTTGCCCACCCCTCTTGATTGGCACAGCTTTGGGACGTCCCCACGTGTCATAAGAAGGCTGCGTCTGGGATTTTATTATAACTTACCGTAAAATCCTTTTCTCTGAGTTCACTGACAGACGCAGCACCTACCCCTCTGTGTTGAGTTTGTACGGCTTGTTACGAACTGATGTGCTATGTAGAGCAGGGGGATTATCTGCTAAGGTGAGGATGGCCCCCTGGGAGGGGCCAACCTATGCTTTTGTTTTGCCTAGTAATATGAGCATAACCCCATGTCAAAAAAGGCTGCGTCTGTCAGTGAACTCAGAGAAAAGGATTTTACGGTAAGTTTTTTATAATTAAATCCCTTTATTTTGGAGAACAGCACACAGGTCCCTCTCCCCTATGTGGTCTCGATTGCTGTGAGCAGGAGGTGTTATATGGGGGAATCCATCTATACGGTTTTTTGTTTTGATCTTTTTGTTTTTGTTAAAAATCCATGTCCAATCACTTGAAGGTACCTGCTTATAATCCAGTCACCAATCTGCTTGTGTCCTGTCCGCCAAGAAATTAATTTTACAGTGAAGTCAAAAATACCATTTTTTTTTTTTTTTTTTTTTTTTTTTTTTATATGTACAACATTACAATGCAATTTTATATACACACATGGTGCTTGTGTATAGTCCTTCAAATACAGTCATTCAGCATGTAGACTTCAGGAAAACCTGTCAAGCTAGAGCTAAAGCAGTGGACATTGCTAGTATGTGTTGGAAGGAGAAAACACCATATTTGTGTTGCTACCCACTGCCATTTGGAACAGAAGTACTACTTCCAGGTCAATAATTTTATTAGCTCTAAGACAAAGCTGACCACTTGGACCCTTCAAAAACAAGTCATTAATGGCAGTATCTGTATTTCTTTAATGACTAGTACAAAAAATTGTCCTCATACATGAACTTTCCAGCAAAGGATTGTTCATACAACACATGTTCTTTTGGATTTGTTCAGATCGTCTTATGTGTTTAGAGCAATGGCAGAGAATAGTGTTCTGTTCTATCCCAAGAAAATAAGCACTTCAGTTGGAGAAGAATGTACAGTATACCTGAAAAGCTTGGACCTCAACCGTAAAACAATGAGGTTTGTGTTCCACTGTATGTGCTATATACAATCACTCTTAGTGCTTTGGAGGACAATTTTCTTGTAGAAGTAATATTTTATTAATTGGGAAAGGGTTAGATTAAAATTCATCATGCATAACATGATACCAACAATATGTCTTAAGTGTACAGTACAGGACCCAAGCTTAATATCCATAGACTGTGGGGTATAGGCTGGTACGTTCAGGTGATTGGATGCTGGCAAAACGTTTCCGGAGGTGTACATGTGTATACATTCCACCCCACTCCATCAGACCTCCGTTTTTTTTTTTTTTTCTTTTTGGTGCTGCTGTCCTGTTGTGGTGGATCTCTTCTACATGTATGTGTAACTAGTTTATTATTTAGCTTTGGATTCTTCAATCATTGTCATTGCTCCTTGTTGTCCTCTAATGTAACAACAGAAACAGTGTGTCTGGATCCGTGCAACCTCTGTAAAACTTTGGGAATCGCCCAAACCCCACACTGTGGGGATGGCCTGTAATGTTGCTTTGGTTACGGATTCCCGTTTTGAGCGCACGCTTTAGAACGTGTAGTTAGCTGCAGTCTGATCATGGTCCAGCCCTATTCAACCCAAACCTGAAGATCCCTCCTGGGGAATGCCCACTGGGATAGGTGCTGCTTGGACCCTGATTAGGGACAGGTAAGATAGGTTTACTCTGTACTAGACTTTTACTGTAGCCTCATTTAAGACAGGCTTCCTGAATATTAATTGTGTTGATGTATAGCTATCAGGAAACCTTTCTGTTGGAACATTATTCATTTTGGAGTTTTAAACTTTTCAAACTTTGTGGTAAAAATGCCATCAGAATTTAATCTTTGCTGCATGACTGTTACATCACACTACAGGTTGCATTTTTACCATCAGGTCCTTTTTATATGGTACTCAAGCACAGCCTTCTGCCCTTTTTCATACAGGATGCTCAACACCTGGGTTGCTGTATTCTCCTTCACAAACATTTTGCATCCTACTCTTTGAGTACCCTACAGGGGAATGCCCTTCTGGATAGCCATGGTGAAAACCAGGCATAAGAGAACCAAAGTAAACATTCAGGTTAGGGTTGCACTGATACCACTTTTTTAAGGCTGAGTACAAGTACTGATACTTTTTTTTTTTTTGGTGTCTTGTGACAGTGGCACTAATATGCAGCACTGATGATGTGTGGACTGTCAGTAGTTTATTTAATTTATTTTACAATTTTAAAGCGTAACTCCACTTTTGTTGAGAAAAAAGAAAACATTCCTCTCTGTGTGATCTATGTACATTGCAAGGATTATAACAAACTTTTTTGCAGATTCTTACCTTTTGTTATTTTGAAGGAATCCATGTGTCTTTCTCTGTAACGCTGTTCTGAGTGGGTCTAATGGTAGGGGTTTCATAATTATCAGTCAGGTGTGCACCTCCTGGGCACTAATGATGAAATCTGCTGGGCCTGCATATCTTTTAGATGTGCTCTTATTAAATGTATCTTTCCAAAAATGACATTTTTGTTGCAGGGGATGCCTGAAATGTGACTTGTACCTTAGTGCAGACTTCTGGGCAAATTGGTGAGCCAATCACACAAGCAGGAAATTATGTTTCTGGGGAGTGGTCAGTACACACTCTGTGTACAGAACAACTCCAGGTAGCCATTTTGCAATGCTTTCTCTGAAAATTATATCAGCTGCAGATAGGAAAGGTAATTTTTAATAACATTCAATTACATTACATATGCTTTTTCTTTATTTGTAATCCCCCCCCCCCCCCATGAAAGTGGAGTCACCCTTTAACTTTTTTTTTTTTTTTTAATCCCAGTTTGGGGGGGAGGGGGGCGCCTTCTCTTTGGTGAGATATCAGGGGGGTGTCTGTTTATTTGACATCTCCTCTCTGAATCAGAGAAAGGGACTGAGGACACAGATTCCCCAGTCTCTTTATCTGCAGCCTCAGATGCACTGAAAATGAATGGACAGGAGACAGGGGCTCTTGTTCATACATAAACTGAAGCATTGTAAACATGGGACTTCATGCATTTTACACTTCACAGCATAGACAATTGCCTTCAGATGCCCCCAAAGATAAAAGTCTAAGGGGGTCAGATCGGGAGACCTTGGGGGTCATTCAACTGGCCCACGACGACCAATCCACTTTCCAGGAAACTGTTCATCTAGGAATGCTCGGACCTGACACCCATAATGTGGTGGTGCACCATCTTGCTGGAACTATGATGTCGGTGATGGGAAATTGCTGGCCATCAAGTCGGCTTTGGAGGAATGGCGGTTTCCTCCTGGAAGGAGCAGCTCACCCGGTATTGGTTTTTACTGACCATAAAAAAAAAAACATATGCTGTGAAGATACGAGATGTGCAGCACCTGAAACTACGGATACTGGAAGCCTGTGCTAGCATTTCTCCTGCGGTGTTGCTATCAGTGTGTGAAGAGTGGGAGAAGAGGGTTGCATTGACAATCCAACACAATGGGCAGCACATTGAACACATTTTATAAGTGGTCAGAAACTTGTAAATAACTCATGAAAGAATAAAGTTACGTTAAAACCAAGCACACCATTGTTTTTCTTGTGAAATTCCCAATAAGTTTGATGGTGTCACATGACACTCTTCCTATTGAAAAAACAAAAGTTGGATTCAAAATGGCTGCCATGGTCCCCACCCATCTTGAAAAGTTTCCCCCCTCACATATACTAATGTGCCACAAACGGGAAGTTAATGTACCCAACCATTCCCATTTTATTAAGGTGTATCCATATAAATGACCCACCCTGTAGATGACAGACCCTTGGTCTTTTGTAACCCTGCAGATAGTTTCAGCATTTTTTTTTTTAATTTTATATTGCACATCGGAGGTTCTCTAAACTGACTTGAGCCATTTTTATTTTTTTGAGTGTGAAACATCATGATCCCTTTGCAGTTCTCAATTCTGTGTAAAGGTATGGTCAGTACACCAATGATTTCTGTGGCAACAGAATAAAGAAAGATGAGACAAGACAGCAATAACACTGTTAGAGGTTCTAACTCTTCCAAGTGTTTATATAACCTTGCTTCCTGTTAGAGAGATCTTCCATCATTATCTTTCTCAGCCAACAATCCTAAAATTTGTTTGAAGTTGGCTTTTAATAGCATCCACTCAGAAGGGATCTTTTCATTGATAGTCTTCTTCCATGGGAAAGCCATATGAAGCCTTGTCCTGATCTCAAATCAGCTATGCAGAGCTAGGATAGTTGGCGGGAAGTGATTCTGCAGGCACTTACGGAACTAGGTAGGAATCTAGGATGGCCTTCACCCGAAAAGGCTCACTGAAAGGCTCATTCACACCGTTGCATTGCATTAGCTCGTGCACCTTAAGGGTACTTTCACACGAGCGGAGCGCCTGTTTTGACCGAAGACAAAAAATGTGCCTGTACCATTTCTAGCATATTGCACTAATGCTTGTAATGTGCAATGCTGCAAAAAAAGAGAATAAACCCTAACTAGTCTGTGTTTTTTTTTTTTTTTTTTTTTTTTTTTTTTTTTTTTTTTTTTTTTTGTACGTATATAATAAAAAAAGGACGTCCTCTGACCTTTCGTTACATGGGTACTAGTCACCACGTTGCAGTCCGAAGACGTCTGTTCTGGACGTCGAAAGTCGGCCATGGAGGGTATCCCCTATAGTCAAACTTTAGACGTCCCGAACACTTGCTTTATGTTCCCGTTAGTATTCGTGGAACATCAAGTGAGTCTTGATGTTCGGTTACCGGTTCGGTCAGTTTACGGTTACCATAACCAGAACTTTCCAAAGAAACTGTCTCCTAGACAAGTGACGAACTAGTGTCAGGGGATAATTCAAGGTTTACTCTCGACGTACTACAGTTTTCAGTGTTAGACTTTAGTCGACACGATTTTTTTTTTTTTTTTTTTTTTTTTTTTTTTTTTTT
>BLSH010560428.1:50964-65986 GCA_018402905.1 Glandirana rugosa | reverse complement strand
GGGTGTGAGGGATGCTCTGAGTGGGGGAATAGAAATCTTGTGCTCCGCTGCCCAGACACAGGAGCGCCCAGCGCTGATCTTCCCGGGACAGGCAGGCACATGCGGTGCCCGGGCAGAGGGGCTCTGGAGTAAATCGTGCCGAGTGATGGGGGTGGAGGGGGTCACTGTATGTCGGGTGCTGCCTGCTTTGGATCAGGGCTGTGATGACACCAGTGAGGTTCAATCAGTGACTGTAATATAATATAATAAAATACAGATATAATGTGATGCTCCATGTATACACCCCGGAGAGCAATCCTTTCCTGGCATCGCTGGTTATATGTAGAATGGATATTCTCTATGGCAGAACACATTTAGGGGATCCATAGAGAGCTCTGGAATAAATTCAGGTCTGATTTCTGTAAATTCTGTGAATCGGTTTTCTATAGCCTGATCACTCTGGAATAAATCCTGTTATATTTTGTCTTGGGGCACTGAAATAAATGGGGTCACCATACAATAACTGTGTACTGGCTGGCTGCAATACCTGTGTACTGGCTGCAATACCTGTGCACTGGGCTGCAATACCTGTGTACTGGCTGCAATACCTGTGCACTGGGCTGCAATACCTGTGTACTGGCTGCAATAACTGTGCACTGGGCTGCAATACCTGTGTACTGGCTGCAATAACTGTGCACTGGGCTGCAATACCTGTGTACTGGCTGCAATACCTGTGTACTGGCTGTAATAACTGTGCACTGGGCTGCAATACCTGTGTACTGGCTGCAATAACTGTGCACTGGGCTGCAATACCTGTGCACTGGCTGCAATACTTGTGTACTGGCTGCAATAACTGTGTACTGGGCTGCAATACCTGTGTACTGGCTGCAATAACTGTGCACTGGGCTGCAATACCTGTGTACTGGCTGCAATAACTGTGTACTGGGCTGCAATACCTGTGTACTGGCTACAATAACTGTGTACTGGGCTGCAATACCTGTGTACTGGCTGCAATAACTGTGTACTGGCTGGCTGCAATAACTGTGCACTGGGCTGCAATACCTGTGTACTGGCTGCAATACCTGTGTACTGGCTGCAATACCTGTGCACTGGGCTGCAATACCTGTGTACTGGCTGCAATAACTGTGCACTGGGCTGCAATACCTGTGTACTGGCTGCAATACCTGTGTACTGACTGGCTGCAATAGCTGTGCACTGGGCTGCAATACCGGTGTACTGGCTGCAATACCTGTGCACTGGGCTGCAATACCTGTGTACTGGCTGCATACTGTGTTACTGGTTGTAATATACCCCACCTGTGATGCTGAGCTGTGTACTCCTGACACAATATGTGGAATACAGGGGCCTGAGTGGGTGCATTCTATAAGAGGCTTATGAGAAGTGGGAGGGGGTCAAAAAAGAAGGGCGGGGCCTGGCACCCCCCATCCTAAAACTTCAGCAGCTGCCACTGATGGGGTGCTGTGTTCTTTAGATGGGGTCACTCTGGAATTACTGCTACACTGAAGTTCCTGTCCCAGGCATGAATTCTGCAGTCACTCAGGAATAGATATATCCAAGCTGGGGTTACTCTTATACCCCTCATAGTACTATTGTTATCACTACTATTTTTTTTTTTACTCTGGATTGGATCACTCTGGGATAAATACTATGTCATGTTTTTTTTTTACATGAGGGGCCACCATCCCACAGATTCTCACAGTTTTTGTCTACAGGAAAGCAGAACAATTCCCTCATCCAAAAGCATTCAGGTTAAGTTTTCCCTGACAGTGGAAGCAATTCATTCCCCACAAAGGCAGTAAGATCACTTTTGGGTCATAATATTTCCATCTGTACTATCCATTAAGAATGACAAACATGAGGAAGGGGGTACATCCCCGAAACCTGCCAGCCTGCAGACATCACCAAGTGCTCAGTCATCCATTGCCACATTGATTGACCATCAGAGAGTATCATGCGTATTTCTTCTGTCGCTTGTGAGTATTTATTTGGCTGCTTGGTTTCCTTTAATAAACCTTAGGTAATGCACTAGGCATTTGCGTCCCCTGTGTGTTCTTTTGCAGATATTGTCCTGAGAACAAAGGGCACACATTTAATTGTTTATCCTTGAAGAAGTCAGAGAGTAGGAATGGGCCCTGCTCACAGCAAGCTTTTTTAAAGCGGTTGTATGCTCATATAAAAAAAAAAAAAACCTGTAAGGCAAAGGCATAATGAGCTAGTATGTACCGCTTACTAGCTCATTATGAAATACTTACCTCAGAACGAAGATCGGACAAGGCTGCCCAGTCTCCACAGAGGGAGCAGACATCTTCCCTCAGAGGATCCTTCTGCGTTTGCGGCTCTGGCGCTGTGAGTGGCCGGAGCTGCGTGACATCACTCCCGCGCATGCGCGCAGGAGCCCTTCTTTCCGGCAAGGTCCGGCGCTATGCGCTGGGCCTTCACCGGGACATCACTGCGCATGCGCCGCAGACATCAGCGGCTGCATGCAAGGTGAATACCTCCTGAACCATATAGGTTTAGGAGATATTCATTTTACCTACAGGTAAGCCTTTTTATACGCTTACCTGTAGGTAAAAATTAGATTTTAGGGCATACAACCGCTTTAAGTTAGAAACCCACACTGCAGATTACCAGTCCTCAGATTTGGTTGCTTCCTTTTATCATTTAGACCCCTTTCACACTGAGGCGCTTTTCAGACTCTTTCACACTAAATATAGCGCCTAATGGGTGCTTGTACACTGGGGCGGTGTGGTGAAAAAAGTCCTTCAGGCAGCATCTTTGGAGCATGTTTGGAGCGCTTAACCAGTTCCCAACCAGCTCGCGTACATTTACTGCTGCACTGTGGCAGCGTAGCGCGAATCACCGTTTAGAAATGGCGATTCGCGCAGACGCAGCTAGGGGGCGGGAGCGTGCCACTGGCGGTGCGTTCTCGTGCCGGCCGCGCGCTCCCTGAGTGTGGCCGCGGGCCAGGCGGACTCGATGTCCACCGGTGGCCTGTGATTGCCTGATACAGAAGAAAAGCAGGGAACCGCTTTTACCGTTTTACCGCTCTGTCAGATGGCATGACAGGGATCTACTGATCACTGTCACTGGGATCAGTTAGATCTGTCATGCCCCTGGCAGCCCAGCCCCCATACAGTTAGAACATGGTGAGGGAACACAGTTAACCCCTTGATCGCCCCCTGCAGGTTAACCCCTTCCTTGCCAGTGACATTTATACAGTAATCAGTGGCTATTTTTAGCTCTGATCGCTGTATAAATGTCAATGGTCCCAAAAAAAGTGTAAAAAAATGTCAGATCTGTCCGCCGCAATATCGCAGTCCCTCTAAAAATCGCCGATTGCCGCCATTACTAGTAAAAAAAAAAGTAAAAATGCCATAAATTAATTCTCATAGTTTGTAAACGTGGCAACTTTTGCGCAAACCATTTAATATACGCCTATTTCGATTTCTTTTACCACAAATATGTAGAAGAATATATATCGGCCAAAACTGATGAATAAATTTGTTTGTTTTTTTTTTTTTTTTTGGACATGTATTATAGCAAAAAGTAAAAAATATTGGGGTTTTTTCAAAATTGTCACTTTTTTTGTTTATAGCGCAAAAAATAAAAACCCAGAGGAGATCAAATACCACCAAAAGAAAACTCTATTTGTGGGAAAAAAAGATGTAAATTTTGTTTGGGTACAGCGTCGCACGACCGTGCAATTGTCAGTTAAAGCGACGCAGTGCCGAGTTGGAAAAAGTGCTCTGGTCAGGAAGAGGGAAAACCCTTCTGGGTCTGAAGTGGCTAAAAAAGCACCTCAAAAACACCCCTCTCTATTGAAATGAATGGGAAGCGCTTCAAAAGCACCTGAAAAGCACCACCAAAGTGCATCAAAAGCGCAGCAAAATGGTTCTTTTTTTTGTTTTAAAAAAGCACACCGATATTGTCTCAAGCGCCCGATGTATTATGGGCAGTTTTTTAAGTGCCTTAGTGTGAAGGGGGCCTTATATTCTACTGCTGGTTCTGCCAGTTACATGCTACCAGGTCTAGGAAGACAATGTACTGTACCAAGACAAAAAAAGGACTACAGTACACCACCCCTCTCCTGTTGTCCATAACATAAATCCTTTATCTCTGTAACTTCAGTGGAGTAAACTGAGATCTCACACAATGTTATCAGCTTTCCCAGGTTCTCCAAAGCAATGCTTTTTTAAGTAATGCATATCAGAAGAGGGGGAGGTGTGTAAAGTCCAAATGAGGATCTTAGGGTGACATCGCTGTTCCTTCATACATTATGGGGATGGAGTGTTGTCACCCTAAGACAGGAAATGTGTTATTCCCATTCACCAGGTGACAATAAAGGAAAATACCCCATACCTAGGGACTGGTAAGCTGCAATATATTACATTTTTGGTTTTGGTTTTAGATACGCTTTAAGATTTGGCAAACTGAAAGGTGATAGTACATACCTACAAAGCTGTGCCTGTTACACATAGAAAAGCAATCACAGATTTCTAAAATAAAAGTTAACAGTTAAGGAAAAAAAGGAAAACAGTGAGAGTTTAGATTAGTTCCCTGGCTTCAGGCGGCATGGAAGATGCCAGCACAGAGGGAGGGGGGTGCCAGGGTGAAAGAGTTTGTGGTCCAGGGATTTTTTTTTTTTAAACAGAGAGGAGACATGGAAGGAGTGACAACTATAATGAAATGTTATAAGGGAAAAGTGTAGAGTGATATTAATCCTAGTGCTATGTATATGTATAGGGGGCGGTCGGATGTACAGGCATGTACGTTTTGGTAGAGGGACCAGCTGCGTTAGGAAATGTTGCAGTTTTCAATAAAGTTTTTATTTTAGAGCAGCCTTTCTCATTAATGTGGAGGAATTCTTGAAATAACGTTCTGGTCTCAGAGAACCCCTGCTAATAATTACTATATTTACAGATTATGAAACATTGGCATGGTGATCAGTGGGAAGAATGATCCTTAGTGCCCATTCACATAGGGGCGACTTGCAATCCGACTTGAGTTGCCTCAAGTCGCCCCAAGTCGCTTGACATCTGAAATCCCATTGAAATGAATGGGAGCCATCTTAATATACGCGACTGAAGTCGCTCCGACTTCAAGGCGACTTCTGAAAAGGTTCCTGTACTACTTCTAGGCGACTTCTATCCGACTTGTGCCCATAGGATTCAATAGAAGTCGCCTCCAAGTCGGATCCCCCATCTACATGGAAGCGACTAAAAGAAAAGAATTTATCCAGGGCAACCACCTCCCTCCCCGCTCTGATTGGCCACAGGCAAAGTCGCCTGGCATAGTCAAGCTTGAAGTTGCCTGCAAGTTGCCTGCAAGTTGCCTCCAAGTTGCCTCCAAGTAGCCTGCAAGTAGCCTAGCAAAGTCGTGCCTGAAGTCGGATCGCCCCTGTGTGAATGCAGCCTTACTGTTGGGGTTAGTGGGAAGAATCCTCCCTTAGGCTTGGTTCACACCTGAAGCAATCTGACTTGCAGGGCGAATCGAGTCGCCCCGCTCTAGGCGACATCAGTGCGACTTGCAGGCAACTTCTATTATAGAAGACAACGCAAGTCCCCTGAAGTTGCCTCAAAAGTAGTACAGGAACCTTTTTCTAAGTTGGAGCGACTTAAGTCGCTCTTATTTAGAAGGGGTTCCATTGCAATGCATGGAGGTGACTCAAGTCGCCTGACAAGTCGCCTATGTGTGAATTGGCACTTACAGATAGCAAAAGAAGATCATTGATGCCAGTGGTAGTAGTGGTTGCTAGGAATCCTCTGGAGCAGTGTTTCTCAACTTCAGTCCTCAAGGCACCCCAACAAATAGATGGTTGAACTAGATGGACTTGTGTCTTTTTTCAACCTGACTAACTATGTAATTATGTAAGGTCATCTTTTCATTCAGGCTGTCCATTATTTTGCACAGGTGATTTGATCAGTTTCGCTGCCTTAGTAATTACCACAGCCGTTTCATCTGAGGGAAATCCTGAAAACATGATGTCTTGGGGGCGCCTTAGCCACTTGCCGAACCAGCTGTCGCAGTTTTACTGCGGCAGGTTGGCTTGGCTGCACAAACCGCCGTCATGGTATGTCGGCCTCGCATGCATGATTTGTGGGCGCTTACTATGCCAGTGACATTTATTTTATACAGTAATCAGTGGCTATTTTTAGCTCGGATCGCTGTATAAATGTCATTGGTCCCAACAAAAATGTCAAAAGTGTCGGATCTGTCTGCCGCAATGTCGCAGTCTGGATAAAAATGTCTGATTACAGCCATTACTAGTAAAAAACAAAAATAATAAAAATGCCATAAATCTATCCCCTATTTTGTAGATGCTATCAATATACGCTTATTGCATTTTTTACCAAAAATATGTAGAAGAATACATATCGGCCTAAACTGATGAAAATTTGGATTTTTACATTTTTTTTGGATATGTATGATAGCAAAAAGTAAAAAATATAGATTTTTTTTCAAAATTGTCACTCTTTTTTTGTTTATGGCACAAAAATAAAAACTGCAGAGGTGATCAAGTACCACCAAAACAAGCTTCTATTAGGTAGTTGCATTAATATGGACACTTCCATGTATTGTAATTAGTGGATTGCCACATATCCATACTCTGCCTTTTGGGATTCCAAAGTGTAACACCAACCAAAACTTTCTTTAGAGGGTTACAATCTCTGTCAGGTCTTTATACAATCCCATCAGTGAGATTTCCCCATACATTCAGTCTCCAGGGACACTAGAGGACCAAACCTCACTATAATAAGTGCAATCCAAGTTTTGACAGTTGTCACCATTGGACGAATATCTTCTATACCTGTTCTAGAATTTTTTGGATTTATCATCATTTTGTGTCCCAGTAATAATGGTTACCAGGAGAAGTAGAGAAGGTGAAACTTTCCAGCAGGGACACCATCTGAAATTGAAAATAATCAACAGCACCCTCAACCCTTCCCCACTCCATCCAAAAGTAAGACAAGTTTTTGCTGGAGTTCTACTTTAAGGCTCTATCTTCTGGTATGTGTGAAGTTGGGAGTGGATGTGTTCCTGGACTGTATGTAGTTATTCTGCCTTTGCTGAGATATTTTTTCCCCCCGGCTTGTGGCCGAGACAGCCTGGTTGAAGATTTGTTTTTTCAACTCCCCTGCCAAGAAAAAAAAAAAAAAAAAGCACACGGTCTGCACCACACTGGAAAAGGAATATAAGATAAACTGGCTATTATTTACCAGTAGAGGGACATGATGAGAGAACAACTCAGGAACTTTCTTATTTTTCTTCTTTTTCAATTCCTTCTTATCTGTTTTTGGGTCGTATTTATAAAGTGAGTGATTTTCAACACCAGATGTCTGCCGGAAGACGAGACACATTTGTGAATCCCATTTACCACCTTGATCTATTTGTGTTTGTCGAATGGAGTCTCTTCTGGCAATGATCTTGTAAAATTTGCTGGCCCCAATGCCCCAAACATTGTAAAATAGAAAATTCCAAATAAAGTTGAATTCAGGGATATGCCCTGCAGTGGTGCCAGGGCCAAATTAACATAGGGGCTATTGGAGCTGCAGCTCCAGGCCCCTTCCTTAAGATAGGCCCAGCCCAATGGTGTGAGTGAGTCACTAATACTGCCCCGCCTTGCTCTGTATACAGTGTACACATGATTGATATGTTAATTGCGGCAGCATATTTAATTTGTTTTATCAAAAAGTTGTTTCCATTTTCATTTTATTTATTTCCATAAAAAGGCCCACCAAAATCCTCAGCACCAGCCCGCGATGCTCTTAATCCGGCCCTGAGTGGTGCATTCCCTCTCCCCGGCACTGCAACAGCTTGTTAGGTTTAGGGCTAGAGGAATGAGGTGAAATGCTTACCTTACTCCTTGCTCAGGCAGTGTGCATGGGGGGCATTGCAATTTCTATTTTTTTTTTACCAAGGGTATTTTCTAGCTTCAGGCCAGGTTTACATAGGTGTTATCACCGCATCCACTTTGCATTACATGCGAGTGTGACCAGCTCTCAATAGAGCCGGTTCACACATGTCCAGGACGGCTGCGGTGCGAATTCCAAAAGGGTCCTGTGCATTTTTGGGTCCGGCTCAGGCAGGAATTCAGGCAAAAATTTGGAACCTGAATCGCACCTGAACTAATGAACAGAAGCACACCATACTGGCAACTGCGGCTGCACATGTGAACCCGGCCTAAAACCCAAAAACAAACATTTATTATATTGAACTCACCAATTCTTAGATGTAATGGCTGCATTAGGTTTCTTTTTTCTGAAAAGTAAATGTGGTGCTAACTCAGAACAATTGAGTAGTAATAAATGTGCAATGGTGAAAAACTGATCATCAAATAACACACATATGAAGACAACTTAAATATAGTATTGCATCAAGTCCATAACTAAAGTCCATTCAGTGAAAATATTAATCCAAAAAATATTAAAAATAGTCCAAAAAATTAAAGTGCAAAAAAGTGCATGTGCAAAAATTATTGGAAAAAGGATATCTCAAACATTACAGTGCAAAAAAATGCATGTGCAAACAATATATTGCAATATTGATAGTAGAAGGGAAGCAATCCAGTGCAGGAGAAAACATCAATTCTTAAATAATGTGGTCACACGTTCTTCCACCATCCACAATCCACCAGGAGTGTGCCCCAGCCTCTCACTTTAGGCAAAGACTCCAGCGGGTCTAGCAGCACTTGTAAAATAAAAGAACGTGTGACCACATTATTTATGATATTTGATGATCAGTTTTACCATTGCAAATTGATTACTACTCAATTGTTCTGAGATAGCGCCACATTTACTTTTCATACACTGTTTATGTGGGGATACTTTTCTAATGTTGGCTGCTACTCTTCTAGTACTGCCACTTTGGTTTGCGCATTCGTTTTCTATCTTTTTATTTAACCACTTCAATACTATGCACTTAGAACACTTTACTACCAGACCAATTTTCAGTTTTCAGTGCTGTTGCGCTTTGAATGACAATTGCGCGGTTGTGCGACGCTGTACCCAAACAAAGTTTTTATCATTTTGTTCCCACAAATAGAGCTTTCTTTTGGTGGTATTTGATCACCCCTGCGGTTTTTATTTTTTGCGCTACAAATAAAAAAAGACCGAAAATTTTGAATAAAAAAAAAAATTCTCTATTTTTGTCACAAAACTTTGTAAATAAGTACATTTTCTCCATCACTGGTGGGCACTGATGAGGCTACACTGACTGGCACTGATATGGCAGTACTGACTGGCACTGATGAGGTGGCACTGATGAGGTGACACTAAAGATGAGGCACTTATATGCAGCGATGATGAGCACTGTTAGGCGGCACTGATAAGCAGCACTGACGGGTACTGAGAGGTGGCACTGATATACAGCACTGATGGGCACTGATATGCAGCACTGACGGACACTGCTAAGCGGCACTGATGGGCACTAATAGACAGCACTGATTGGCACTCATAGGCGGCACTGGGCACTGATAGGTGGCACTGATGGGCTCTGATAGGTGGGCACTGGTAGGTGGCAATGGTGGGCACTGATGTGTGGCACTGGTATGCATTGATAGGGGCACTGGTGGGCACTGATAGGGGCACTGGTGGGCACTGGTGGGCATATACATTAATAGGGGCTCATTCCCTGGTGGTCTAGGGTGGCATCTGAAGGTGGCACTGAGTGAAGGTGGACCTGAGCAGTATGTCACTTACCTGGTGGTCTTGGGGGGTCTCCCTGGTGGTCCAGATCGGCTCCCTGGTGGTCCCTGGTCGGCTCCCTGGTGGTCCTGGGTGGGCGCATCCCTGGTGGTCCCTGGGCAGGCTCCCTGGTGGTCTAGGGTGGCGATCCAAGGGAGGGCTGTGCTGATAAATCATCAGCACAAACCCTCCCTGTCAGGGATGCAGCCGATCGGCTCTCCCCTCATCAGGTCTGCCGATAAACGGCTTTCCTGTATTACACTGTGACCAGCCGTGATTGGTCACGGCTGGTCACATGGTAAAGTGCTTCGGATCGAAGCACTTTACCGAGATCGGCATTGCGGGGGGTCAGACTGACCCCCCACACCACCGATCGCCGCGATGTGCGCCCCACAGGGCGCGCGGCGGCTTGTTATCCTGAGGACGTCATATGACGTCCAGTCAGGATAACTCAGCCACTTCCCGGCCGTCATTCTGCATACGGCGGTTGGGAAGTGGTTAAAGGTTTCTTTTTTAGCTTTTTTTTCTTTTACTTAACCATATTCCACTGACTGGGATGCTTTCAATGATCAACTTTTATTTATACATGTAAAACCTTTACCCCCCCCAAAAAAAAAAATGTTGCTGTAACTGCAGTGTGAGCTGGAGTTTGGCTTCAATTTGTTAGTGTATCTAAAGCCCCGTACACACGTGACGACGATCGCATACAACAGGTCGTACTAACAACCGTTGTATGCGATATCGATCATTCGTATGAGCGATTTGAACAGTCGAACATACGACGGTCGTACAAGGGAGTTGTATGAGCAGACTAGAAAACTTGGTCTTACCAACAAGCGCTCATACGACCGTTGTATCGTGTGTACAGAGCAGTTGGTACAACAAAGTTGTATTGTGCAAAACACGCATGCTCCAAAGTCAGGAATGGCTGGATGCTAATTACATGCACCTGAACGTTGTTCTGCGGTCGTACGATCGTGTAGTGCAGTCAGTATGTTACATACAACAGCCAACATACGATTTGACGCGATCGTATGTGAGATCGTCATCCCATGTGTACGGGGCTTAAATCTGCTAGTACATCTAACACCCATTCCCTCACACTAGCAATAATGCTGTTCTAAGGTGCTGTCCTAAGGTGCCACTGTGCTCCTTCCCCCAGAGTGGGGGAACTCTAATACAGGAGGTGTGTTACTGGCCAGATCACAGAGGGAATAAAAAGCCTAAAAAAAAGCCTAACATTTTTGATTTAGGGTTTAATACCACTTTAAATCACAGAAGAAAAACATTTTGTCAACCAGTAATTATTTGTAGTTAAATCTTTTAATTTGTTTAAAGGGGTTCTAAAGTCAATTTTTTTTTACCTTAATGCATTCTCTGCATTAATTTAAAAAACTCCCCCCTCCCCCAAATCCTAAGCACTTACCTACCTCCTCTCAGTGATCCAGTGCTGTCCCACCTGCAGAACCGCTCTCCCCTAATTCCTGGTCTCACAGGAGACACAGGCAGCAGTGGGAGCCATAGGCTCCTGCAGCTGTCAGTCAGACTGCTCTGAGGAGGGCAGGACTTACTGGCACTTTGTGTGACTATGGATGAACACAGCCCAGATCGGAAGCAATCAGCACACAGGGGGCACCCGCCGGAAAGAGGAGCGGACAGTGCCAGTGGGGGACTGCAGAAGAGGAAGTAAGGGACTGCTCTGCTTTACCATTGCACAGAGCTAATCATTACACAATATCATTTTTATTTTAATGAAAAAAAATGTAGCCTTTACAATCACTTTAACGCCATTCTCTTCCCTTAACTTTTCTTTTGTTGCGCCAAATTAAAAAGCTCTGTGGGCGAAGGGCACACTTTGGCATCCTCACCTTGGGTGCCAAGTTACTTTGTGCCAGCACTGGTTACCCAGGCAGCAATTGAAGGGAAATTTCTCCAGTGAAGACAGCAATAAAACTTGATATAAGCTCTAATTCCTACCCACTCTATCAAAAACGTAAACACAATTTTTGGCTTGAGTTGGGCTTTACATTCTAGCGGCAGTGCCAGCAGCGGGCAGCCTGGGAGGTGTAGCGTAGTTGGCTGGAGGAAAGGAGAGTGACAAAGCCCAGAGGGAACAAGGCCAGGAAATAAGCATGCTGCTATTGTTGGTGCCCGATTATCTGCCCTGGTTTGCAATTCCAGATGGATTCGCCGTTCAGTATGAGCTTCAGGCTTTCCAGAAAATACTGATGATTGTTGTGAGTCTCTTTCAGTAGTCTGTAGTCCCAGGTAAATGTGCTTGAATTATGTTTCTTCTAATAATATTTTTGTGTTGCAGTTGTCAGGAGCAATGGGAAGAAAATGTGTCAGCTATTACCAACCCAGTACAATTCAAAAAAAGGGAAAAAATAATAATATATGAGATCCTGCCACAGCACACCGTCCTTATCAATGTACATGGTTATTAGCTGAAGGTTCAGACATATAGATAACCACAGCACTCAATTTTCCATTTTCTTCCTATATTTTATTGTAACATATGTAGCAATATATACTGTATACTGTAGTCATTGAAATTTTTTTGATAGTTGAAATATGCTTCTTTTCTTTCTTTTTTTCCCTTTATTTATAGGATGCATAATTTGGAGACTGTATTTAGGGTTATTTAGTTTCTTTCTTTTAGTGTACTTTGTATATGCATTTTTTCCGCTGACATCTTGAAGCAGCTGGCTTCCAGGTCTCGATCGCCGGCCACTTGCATTGGCTGGGCCAAGATGACGTCACTCCCGTGCATGAGACAGTGCATTTAGCTGAATTTGTACACTGTACAGGGGCGGACAGGCAGGTTTAAAAATTCTGCCTGTTAACCGATGTATACATTTCCCATAAAGTTCCACTTTAATTGTAATTTGCATTACAATTAAAAAAAACACTAATAAGGGGTGTTTTTTGGCCTAGGAAGAGGTTCAGGATATGCTTCTTTGACTTTTTTTTCTCACATGTAGGGATGGGCCCGCTGTTTGAGTCCAACATAAGTTTGACTCGAATATCGGGCGATCACCCGTTTGCCAAATCTCGAACATTATGGGGCATTCGTGCCAAATTTGAGCGCCCGATAATGTAGTGCGAGACCGTGGGAAATTACAGTGCTGCCCATAATTATTCATACCCCTGGCAAATTTTGACTTAAAGTTACTTTTATTCAACCAGCAAGTAATTTTTTGACAGGAAATGGCATAGGTGTCTCCCAAAAGATAATAAGACGATGTACACGAGCCATTATTGTGGAAAACAAACATTTCTCAGCTTTTATTTACATTTGAGCAAAAATTGTCCAGTCCAAAATTATTCATACAAAACAGGGAAGGAGAGACACCGCTCTAGGTGAGTGATAAGAAATCCCAGTCACTGTGTGCGGGTCCGGTTCACGAACCACACCATGTGGTAATCAATGAAAGAGTAGTAGACAGCACTGTCACAATCAGGACAAGTAAATCCCCAAAAAAAGTCTTTGGAAAAAAATGCCCAAATCAGCGCTCAGGATGAAACAATAAAACAGTATATGTAACAACTTTTACACAAATAACCACATATAAAATGTGAACCAGCAGCCGCCTATATATAAGAACAGTCCATATTGTATAGCACCTTATTGTTGAAAGTTCATATAACTTCAAATATGATAAAGTGCAAGCAGCGCTAGATAAAAATGAAAATAAAAATAAAAATAAAAACAACAGTCCAATGTGCCTTCTTAGTGTTGACCATTGGGGGCAGGATCCTGCTCGAATTTTGTCCACCACCACACCACGTGAGTAAACAAACAGAGGGGCGAGCCCCCCTATGTGGAAAGACTCACCAAAGGCAAGCAGTATAACAGCAATAAGGTTTTAAGATTATTCTCCAAAATCCTGCATCCGATCTCATCGAATCTTATAATGTATGGGAGACTGCGGATATGGTGATGGTGTCATGCCCTCAGACGAAGTGATGACGAAACGTGTCAGCGCGTGACCAAGCGGCTGTCAGTCTGCGCCAGCTGGGTCAGCTCCAAGCCCGGGAACGCCGCCGTTATCAGTGCGAGTGGTGAGACGGAGCTGTACAACAGCTGGTTACATATTTTCGCCATTATTGATTTTAGAGTCTGTCCATTCCAGCATCACCATATCCGCAGTCTCCCATACATTATAAGATTCGATGAGATCGGATGCAGGATTTTGGAGAATAACCTTAAAACCTTATTGCTGTTATACTGCTTGCCTTTGGTGAGTCTTTCCACATAGGGGGGCTCGCCCCTCTGTTTGTTTACTCACGTGGTGTGGTGGTGGACAAAATTCAAGCAGGATCCTGCCCCCAATGGTCAACACTAAGAAGGCACATTGGACTGTTGTTTTTATTCTTATTTTTATTTGTATTTTCATTTTTATCTAGCGCTGCTTGCACTTTATCATATTTGAAGTTATATGAACTTTCAACAATAAGGTGCTATACAATATAGTAGACAGCACTCGGATGGATGGACAGGAAAGATGGACGCGTTTCACGAAAATACAATTCGCTTAATCATCATCTGGCAAAAGTCTGGTCATATTGATTTAAATATGTTCCTATCTCAGGTGAAAATAGAGACCAGTTAATTGCATCATGCTCACATTCAATCCCTATCACCTGCAAGCACTAACACAAGCATAGGTGAAAGGGGGCATGTATATATTCAAGATATAACACCATTAACCACTTGACAACTGGGCACTTAAACCCCCTTAACAACCAGACCAATTTTCAGCTTTCAACGCTCTCACACTTTGAATGACAATTACTCAGTCATGCAACATTGCACCCATATGAAATTTGCGTCCTTTTTTTCACACAAATAGAGCTTTCTTTTGGTGGTATTTAATAATCTCTGGGTTTTTTTTTTTTTGCGCTATAATTAAAAAAAGACCGAAAATTTTGTAAAAAAATGAATTTTTCTTCGTTTCTGTTATAAAATTTTGCAAATTAGTAATTTTTACCAACAATTCCCCCAAATTCACGGGTCAACAGTTCACCAATTACCACAATATAGAACTTATATATGTACGGGGGAAAGTGGATACGAACACAATCACGAACGTCCACTATCCCTAACTTACACTCGTACTACGTTAATTGACCAGAGATAAAAGTGGACTCTATCCTTGTATAAATTTAGTTATACTGGTCTGAAAACGGTCTACTACTAATTCGCTTAACATAAAAGCACTTTGCGCAGGTAGAAAGGACAGGTAGGTAGGCTCACGACAGATGATATAACATATCGTGGAATAACAACTTTCAAGTATATTGAAGTTTATACTATTTCACGTTCGTCGCGATCT
>BLSH010560428.1:39325-49335 GCA_018402905.1 Glandirana rugosa | reverse complement strand
GTGGGTGGGTGGTAAATAGATGGTGGGGGGGAGTATTTTGTGACCTGGCAGCGCTGTGGGCATTACACATCGCCCACAGCGCTGCAGCGTGTCCTCTCTCCCCCCTCTCTCCTCTCACACTGCACCGATCGGTGCGGAGAGGAGAGACAAGCCGGCGCTTCCGCCGGCTTGTTTACATGTGATCACGCCGTCATTTGACGGCGCGATCACGTGGTGAAAGGCCGCGCACAGCGGCCATTCACCACGATCCGTGATCAGTCGGGTCCCCCGGACCCGACGGTCACGGATGTTCCCGTGTGCGCGCCCCAGGGGGCGCGCGGGAACCGCGATTCTGGGAGGACGTCAATAGACGTCCTCCCAGAATTAAGCAACCGCCCTGTAGACGTCAATTGTCTATGGGGCGGTTGTTAAGCAGTTAAAATAAATAACAAAACATTTTCACATCGTGAATGATACAGTCATCCCCAACACAGGATAAAATGTGAAAAAGAAAAAACAGAAAAAACAAAACACGGAAAATAATAAACACAAAAACGAGCCTCCCAGTCGGTCATATATAAATCTGTTGGTGTATGTGTGAGCTGCCAATTTGAATAAATCTTTGAAGAGAAAATTGATCTACAAAATTATATAGTTCTGGATAAACATGCAGCTATCATCCAAATATAGACCTATATCTATAGAATACCCACAAAATTGTGAACATAATTAAAACCACTGAAGGAAAGAAAAAGCTCTATACTCCCATCCAATCGGTATTTAGCAGAAACACTGCACTATACGTCAAAGAAAAATCCCAATACCTTCTAAAGACTGTAAAAAAGTAAAAATTATGTGGTTAAATGGGAAGAGCTCAATATCCTATTCGGACCCGCTAAAGTTGGATACAAATAATGTATAAATAGTGTACACAAACTCTACATATTGATTCTTATCCATATTATTATTATATTCTACATTATCCTTAGTATTGGATACTTTTTATGAGAAAATATATATATCAAAAAACCGTTTAGCCAATATATAAATAGAGCCAAAACACTTATCTAACCTAGAAGGATCCCCAGCCCACATAGGAATTTTTTGACTTTAAAATCCTACTTAGATCATCAAAAAAGATGACTGTCTGTATTGAAATTGTATTCGATTTATTTTATTTGTGTTAGTGCTTGCAGGTGATAGGGATTGAATGTGAGCATGATGCAATTAACTGGTCTCTATTTTCACCTGGGATAGGAACATATTTAAATCAGTATGACCAGACTTTTGCCAGATGATGATTAAGCAAATTGTATTTTCGTGAAACGCGTCCATCATTCCTGTCCATCCATCCTATTGCTTTGCCGTTGGACATGTCTTTTGACATTTTTGTATGTATTTGGACTTCCATTGTACACTTATGCTTTGAATAAACTGGATTACCATTTCCCAAAATTTTTCATACCCTTCACAAACTGTCACAGTCTGTGGGAAAATCAAAAGTTCTATACCATTCCAAATAGTCCAAGCTGTTCTAAAGCATCCTAATTACCCTGATTAATTGGGAACAGCTGCTTTAATCAACTCAACAGGTGAAAAACAGCAGCTCTCTGCAGTTGGTTTGTGGACAGTCATGGCTAAGACAAAGGAGCTCAGTGAGGACCTGCGGTTGCGCATTGTGGCTGCTCACAAGTCAGGAAAGGGCTACAAGGCCATTTCTAAATGTTTTCAAGTTCCAGTGGCTACAGTGCAAAGTATTATTAAAAAAGACAAGATGTTCCACACTGTGGAAAATCTCAGAGGACGTGGTCGGAAGCCAAAAGTGACACCTGTGCTGGCCAGGAGGATAGTTAGAGAGGTGAAAAAGAATCCAAGGATCACCGCCAAGGCCATCCTGGTGAATCTGGGCTCTGCTGGTGGCAATGTCTCAAGGCAGACAATCCAACGGACACTGCACACTGATGGGTTCCACGGATGCAGACCAAGAAGGATGCCACTTCTCCAGATAAGGCACACAAAAGCTTGTTTGGCCTTTGCAAAAGCTCATCTGGACAAGGAAGAAGACTTCTGGTCTTCTGTGTTATGGTCAGATGAAACAAAAATTGAATTGTTTGGTCACAATGATGTTTCCTTCATTTGGCGTAAAAAAGGAGAAGCCTTCAACCCACAGAACACCATCCCCACTGTCAAACATGGTGGTGGGAACCTAATGCTTTGGGGGTGTTTTTCAGCCAATGGATCAGGGAACCTAATCACCATAAACTGCACCATGAAAATAGAGCAATACATGAGGATTCTCAATGACAACATCAGGCAATCTGCAGAGAAACTCGGCCTTGGGCACCAGTGGACATATCAGCATGACAATGACCCAAAACACACAGCAAAAGTGGTGAAGAAATGGTTAGCAGACAACAACATTAACGTTTTGGAGTGGCCCAGCCAGAGTCCAGACTTGAATCCAATTGAGAATTTGTGGGGGGAGCTAAAGATCAGGGTGATGGCAAGAAGACCATCCAACTTGAAAGATTTGGAGCTCATTGCTAAAGATGAATGGGCAAAAATACCTGTGGAGACATGCAAAAAGCTGGTCTGCAATTATAGGAAGCGTTTGACTGCTGCAATAAAGTCTTTTCTATTAATTATTGAGAAGGGTATGAATAATTTTGCACTGGACACTTTTTGCTCAAATGAAAATAAAAGCTGAGAAATGTTTGTTTTCCACAATAATGCCTCTTGTACATCGTCTTATTATCTTTTGGGAGACACCTATGTCATTTCCCATCAAAAAATGACTTGCTGGTTGAATAAAAGTAACTTTAAGTCAAAATTTGCCAGGGGTATGAATAATTATGGGCAGCACTGTATACCCACTGATTGTCCAAAGCATGCCCAAGGTGCTCTGGGGGGGGACCCCAAAGCACCCTCCCTGTGTTAAGGGCATGTGGCCTGGTACGGTTCGGGGGGGGGCGCTCGCTCGTCCCCCCTCCTGCCCTGCCAGGCTGCGTGCTCGGATAAGGGTCTGGTATGGATTTTGGGGGGACCCCCACAACATTTAAAAATATATATATATTGTCGTGGGGTACCCCTTAAAGTCCATACCAGACTTGAAGGGCCTGGTTCGGACTTTGGGGGGGGGGCACACCCATGCAATTTTTTTTTACATTTTGTTGTGAGGTTCACCTTAAAATCCATACCAGACCCCACGCAATTTTTTTCAGTGATTTTTATCTATATTGCCGGGAACCGGCAATACATTACAGCCGGAAGCGATTTTAAATGAAAATTTTTCCTTTACAAATGTAATTTTGCGGTGGCACTGTTCTAAACATCACACAGATGCACCACTTTACAGGCATACTAAGGGGACCCCCAGGCACGATGTTTAAAGGAATATTTCATTTTTACTTTTTTCACTTAATCATTATTAAAATCACTGCTCCTGAAAAAACAATTGTTTTGAAAAGTTTTTTGCATTGATACATGCCCCTGGGGCAGTACCCGGGTCCCCATACACTTTTTATGGCAATAATTTGCATAAAAGCCTTTAAAATGAGCGGTTTTGATTTTTCATGATCGAGTCCTATTGATTTTGATAGGGTTTGCGTGTTCGCAAACACGTTTTGTCTGTTCGTGGCCCATCCCTAATTACATGCTTATTTAACTTTTTTTCCTCTCATGATTGTATTAATTGTATATTTATTTTATTGCCTTTGCATTATTCATGGAGATGTTTGACAGCAAACAGTTACAACTCATTTTTTTCCCATTTTTATTATCTTGTATTCAGATATACAGTATCTCACAAAAGTAAGTACACCCCTCACATTTTTGTAAATATTTTATTATATCTTTTCATGTGACAACACTGAAGAAATGACACTTTGCTGCAATGTAAAGTAGTGAGTGTACAACTGTGTAAATTTGCTGTCCCCTCATATAACTCAACAGACAGCCATTAATGTCTAAACCGCGTGAAAATGTCCAAATTGGGTCCAAAGTGTCAATATTTTGTGTGGCCTCCATTATTTTTCAGCACTGCCTTAACCCTCTTGGGCATGAAGTTCACCAGAGCTTCACAGGTTGCCACTGGAGTCCTCTTCCACTCCTCGATGACAACATCACAGAGCTGGTGAATGTTAGAGACCTTGCGCTCCTCCACCTTCCATTTCAGGATGCCCCACAGAAGCTCAATAGGGTTTAGGTCTGGAGTCATGCTTGGCCAGTCCATCACCTTTACCCTCAGCTTCTTTAGCAAGGCAGTGGTCGTCTTGCAGGTGTGTTTTGGGTCGTTATCATGTTGGAATACTGTCCTGCTGCCCAGTCTCTGAAGGGAGAGGATCATGCTTTGCTTCAATGTGTCACAGTACATGTTGGCATTAATGTTTCCCTCAATGAACTGTACCTCCTCAGTGCTGGCAGCACTCATGCAGCCCCAGACCATGACATTCCCACCACCATGCTTGATTGTAGGCAAGACACACTTGTCTTTGTACTCCTCGCTTGGTTGCCGCCACACACGCTTGACACCATCTGAACCAAATAAGTTTATCTTGGTCTCATCAGACCACAGAACATGGTTCCAGTAATCCATGTCCTTAGTCTGTTTGTCTTCAGCAAACTGTTTGCAGGCTTTCTTGTGCATCATCTTTAGAAGAGGCTTCATTCTGGGACGACAGCCATGCAGACCAATTTGATGCAGTGTGTGGCGTATGGTCTGAGCACTGACAGGCTGACCCCCCACCCCTTCAACCTCTGCAGCAATGCTGGCAGCAATCATACGTCTATTTTCCAAAGACAACCTCTGGATATGACACTGAGCACATACAGTACACTCAACTTCTTTGGTCAACCATGGCGAGGCCTGTTCTGAGTGTAACCTGTCCTGTTAAACCGCTGTATGGTCCTGGCCACCGTGCTGCAGCTCAGTTTCAGGGTCTTGGGAATCTTCTTATAGCCTAGGCCATCTTTATGTAGTGCAACAATTCTTTTTTTCAGATCCTCAGAGCGTTCTTTGCCATGAGGTGCCATGTTGAACTTCCAGTGACCAGTATGAGTAAGTGAGAGCGATAACACCACATTTAACACACCTGCTCCCCATTCACACATGAGACCTTGTAACACTGAGTCACATGACACCGGGGAGGGAAAATGGCTAATTGGGCCCAATTTGGACATTTTCATTTAGGGATGTACTCACTTTTGTTGCCAGCAGTTTATACATTAATGGCTCTGTGTTGAGTTATTTTGAGGGGACAACAAAATGACACTGTGTTACAAGCTGTACACTCACTACTTTACATTGTAGCAACATTTAACCACTTAAATACAGGACGTTTATACCCCCTTCCTGCCAGACCGATTTTCAGCTTTCAATGCTCTCACACTTTGAATGACAATTACTCTCTCGTGCTACACTGTACCCAAACAAAATGTTTACCTTTTTTTTCCACACAAATAGAGCTTTCTTTTGGTGGTATTTAATAACCTCTGGGTTTTTTTATTTTTTGCGACATAAGTGAAAAATGTGAGAACATTTTGAAAAAAAAACACCTCTTTTTAGTTTCTGTGTTAAAATTTTGCAAATAAGTAATTTTTGTTCATAAATTTGGGCAAAAACCTATACTGCTACCTATCTTTGGTAAAAAAAAAAAACCCAAATAAGTGTATATTATTTGGTCTGTGTGAAAGTTATAGAGTCTACAAGCTATGGTGCCAATCATTGAAAATTGATCACACCTGATGTACTGCTGGCCTATCTCATTTAATGAGGCCCTGAAATGTCAGGAATGTACAAATACCCCCCAAATGACCCCTTTTTGAAAAGTAGACATTCCAAGGTATTTAGTATGAGGCATGGCAAGTTTTTTGAAGTTGTACTTTTTTCCCACAATTCTTGGGAAAATTAAGAATTTTTTTTTTTTTTGCACAAAACTGTCATAACAACAAGTTATTTCTCACACACAGCATATGCATACTTCCAATTACACCCCAAAATACATTCTGCTACTCACCCCGAGTATGGCGATACCACATGTGTGAGACTTTTTCACAGCCTGGCCACATAGGTCCAACATGCAGGGAGCACCATCATGCATTCTAGGGGCAGAATTTTCACATCTAATTTCCTAAAGACCAATTACACTTTTGAAGGCCCTGGAGCACCAGGACCCACAAAATGTCCCCATTTTGGAAAGCAAACACCCCAACGTATAATCTATGAGGCATTATGAGTCTTTTGAATGGTTCATTTTTTTCCACAAGGCTTTGAAAAACGTGGAAAGAAAATGAAAACGCTTTTATTATTACACAAAGTGGTCAATTTATAAGATATATTTCTAACACATAGCATGTACATAGCAAAAATTACCCCCAAAAATATATTCTGCTACTCGTCCTGAGTATGGTGATGCCACATGTGAGAGACCTTTACACAGCCTGGCCACATAGAGAGGTCCAACATGCAGGGAGCACAGTCAGGCATTCTAGGAGCAGAAATTTCACATCTAATTTCCTAACGACCTATTACACTTTTGAAGGCCCTGGAGCACCAGGACAATGGAATTACCCACAAAATGGAAAAGCAAACACCCCAACGTATAATCTATGAGGCATTATGAGTCTTTTGAATAGTTCATTTTTTTTCACAAGTCTTCGAAAAAGTGGAAAGAAAATGGAAACGCTTTTATTTTTACACAAAGTGGTCAATTTATAAGATATTTCTAAGGCTGGGTTCACACCTATGCGAACTGGATGCGGCTTAAACCGCATCCAATTCACAGGACACTTGAAAACACATTGTTTTCAATGTATCCGGTTCACATATGTGCGGTGCATTCACACTCCGCATTGCACAAAAAAATGTGCTTTTTTTGTGCAATGCGGTGCGAATTCCCAGCCCTTTGAGTTCAATGCGAGCGCATCTAACACGGAGATACACTCCGCACTGAACGGGGATATTTTCCCTTGCTCGTGGCCCCTCCCCCGTCTCTCCCCCCGCAGCTGCTGCACTGTGGGAACGGACAGGAGTCGCCAAACGGAGGCTCCGCCCCTTCCCGGCAGCAGACAGGCTGGAATTCGCACCGGACTGGTATGAATCCAGCCTAACACATAGCATGTACATAGCAAAAGTTAACCCCCAAAATATATTCTGCTACTCGTTCCGAGTATGGCAATACCACATGTGTGAGCCTTTTTCACACCCTGGCCACATACAGAGGCCGAACATGCAGGGAGCACCGTCAGGCGTTCTAGGAGCATAAATTACACATAAAATTTCATTCATACCTATCACACTTTTGAAGGCCCTGGAGCACCAGGACAGTGAAATTACCCCCAAAATGACCCCATTTTGGAAAGCAAACACCCAAGGTATATTCTATGAGGCATGGGCGGCAGGTGACAGGTACTCGGGTACTCAGATGGGGTGGTGACAGGTACTTGGGTACTCAGGTGGGCAGGTGACAGGTACTCGGGTACACAGATGGGCTGGTGACAAGTACTTGGGTACTCAGATGGGCAGGTGACAGGTACTCTGGTATGCTGATGGGCTGGTGACAGGTACTCGGGTACGCTGATGGTCTGGTGACAGGTAATCGGGTACTCTAATGGGCAGGTGACAGGTACTCGAGTACTGTGCTGGGCTGGTGACAGGTACTCAGGTTCTCTGATGGGCAGGTGACAGGTACTCGGGTACTCTGATGGGCTGGTGACAGGTACTTGGGTACTCAGATGGGCAGGTGACAGGTACTCTGGTACCCTGATGGTCTGGTGACAAGTACTCGGGTACTCTTATGGGCAGGTGACAGGTACTCGGGTACTCTGATGGGCAGGTGACAGGTACTCGGGTACTCTGATGGTCTGGTGACAGGTACTCGGGTACTTGAAAAAAGGGGAGGGGACTGTGGGATTTTAATGGTACCGACATAGGCTTACAACATCAATTTGTTAAAACAATATTTTTTATTAAGTGAAAAAGTTATTTTCTTTTTACATTAAAAAACAGGTTTATGCACATAGGCAATTGCAATACACGTAGGCAATACAGAATGTCATACGGTCTGTAGCATTGTATTTCTCAACATGTTTCGCAGCTGATCCGCTTCATCAGGAGAGTATCACAAGTACTTAGGACCAAACACTAAAAGTAACAACAAAGTGTTAGTTTACATAACAAATAGCCACATGCTTAATATATATAATGACTCAACATTTATATTGTTGACACAGTAGTGTGCTGGTATCTCTATCACAATGATACATTTACTGCCAGCAGCGCTTACCATGCAAGCATTACCACGGAAGCAAAGCGCTGAAGGCATCGGATATTCCCCCAGGCGAGCATGGGAGGGTATACTGTATTGAATGATAAAATGACATATTACTGACTCCGAACAATGAATATTATACCTTTCAAGGTTAAAAAAAAATTTCACTAATTAGTTGTCAATAACTTTAGTGAGTTCAGTACAAAGACTTAGTACAGATAGTCAGATTGATGTACCTTTCTAAATAAGCCAGATGCTGACGTTTATTCTTGTGGGTTTAAAAAAGCCAAAGGAAGAAAGCTTATTTCAGATGGTCTGGGCGGCAATGAGAACAAGCGGTGGGTAGGTGATTGGCATAGGCCACAAAGGCCCACACTCAGCTTAGGTGAAGTAGATATCTGAAACTAGATGTAGAGAATATATATATGTAAAGGTTGTCACTTTAGAAAATAATTAACTATAGATGTAAAGTACAGATTAATGGTTAACAATGAGAATTATATATCCAATATTATATTACCTGCCCTAAGGAACCTGTCTCTGAATCCAAAGACAGGAGAAACCCAATAGAGAGGCACATCATAGCCCATCGTGAGGCGCCACCACTGCACTTTGCGGCTTTGTCTCCTCCCCTCATGACGAGCATCCCTTCGGTAACACGATGTGCACAAGTCGGCGGTGCGTATGCGTGTTAGGCAGCCGGACCTTGATGACGTCATCACCCGGCGGCCGGGCCGGGTGAAACGCCCAGGGTTGGAGGGTATAAGAGGCCGCACACAGCGGCCTTTTAGATTGCTGGCGGCATTGGAGACAAGTAGATCGGTGGATGAATTAAGGTACAGACAGAATGATAACCTCATTTTACATGAATACTGTAGTGATACAACATCACTCTTTGAAAAAGATATTCTCTTACAAAAAGGTGGCATCCATATTGAGACGAACATCTATCATTGGGTCTCGTAGTTTCCTCCCCCCTAAGGGGTTTTGTGAATGATCCTTATACACGTCTGGTTCCAGGTAGTATTATAAATAGTACTGCCTGTATGTATTTGCATAAACTGACAGGATATTAATAGATATATGATTGTGTTTTTTAGGGTTTAATTCTATCCAGAAGCCCTCTATAAATCCCGAGTAGCCCATGAGGATATCCCCTTTTTAATTTATAATTCCCCACGGAGCAGAGACATTTCTGTAACTGCATACCGGTGAGTCACGAGTCACTATCAATTCACTTTATAAGGCTAAGGACTCTATCTTATAATCATACCTACTTAGATCAATGAAGTATGTGTACTTATCCTCCAAAAACCTGCTTCATTAGGTATTGCATTCTCTTTCTCTTTTTTATATATATCTTTTTTGCCTCTCTATTGGGTTTCTCCTGTCTTTGGATTCAGAGACAGATCCCTTAGGGAAGGTAATATAATATATATAATTCTCATTGTTAACCATTAATCTGTACTTTACATCTATAGTTACTTATATTCTAAAGTGACAACCTTTATATATATATATTCTCTACATCTAGTTTCAGATATCTACTTCACCTAAGCTGAGTGTGGGCCTTTGTGGCCTATGCCAATCACCTACCCACAGCTTGTTCTCATTGCCGCCCAGACCATCTGAAATAAGCTTTCTTCCTTTGGGTTTTTTAAACCCACAAGAATAAACGTCAGCATCTGGCTTATTTAGAAAGGTACATCAATCTGACTATCTGTACTAAGTCTTTGTACTGAACTCACTAAAGTTATTGACAAC
>BLSH010560428.1:0-18359 GCA_018402905.1 Glandirana rugosa | reverse complement strand
GACAGACTATAGAAGACAAGCAGTGCTGCAACTCCTGGTTGAGGGTTGAGAACATGGCATTGGACAGGACCACACCAAGTTCATCTGGCTTTTAGATGCTATGCACCTCATACAATTCTTTAATAACTTTAAAAACCTGTAATTTTTTTTAAATCTTACATTGATTAATTATAATTTGATCTTATTATTGTACAAGTTTGGTTCACTGTAATTATCATGAGCTATACATACATATAATATGCTCCCAGAGAGGAATTCTGGAATGAAGTGGTGCAAACCTGTGATTTTTGCACATTCTGAATGTACAACCTCAATTCCAAAAAATTTGGGACGCTGTGTAAAATCTACATAAAAACAGAATGCAGTGATTTGCAAATCTCATAAACCCATAGTTTATTCACAATAGAAAATAAAACACATATCAATTGTTTAAACTGAGAAAATGTGCAGTTTTAAGAAAAAAAAAATAAGGTAATTTTGAAATTGATGGCAGAATCATGTTTTAAAAATGCTGGGACCTGGCAGCAAAAAGCTGGAAAACTAAGTGGTACCAACAAGGAAGAGCTGGAAGAACATTTTGCAAGTAATAAGGTTAACTGGCAACAGGTCGGTAACATGATATAAAAAGAGCATCTTAGAGAGTCAGAGTGTCTAGTAAGGATGGACAGATGTTTACCAATCTGTGAAAAGCTGCATCTAAACATTTTCAAACAAATTCAGAATAATGTTCTTCAACATAAAATTGCAAAGACTTTAAATATATTATCATCTACGGTACGTAATATCATCAAAAGATTCAGAGAATCTGGAGAAGTCTCTGTGCACACCTGACAAGGCTGATGATCTTTGGGCCCGCATTAAAAACAGACATGATTCTGTGATGGACATCACTGCATGGGCTCGAGAATACTGCCAAAAGTTACTGCCTGTGAACACAGTTCATCGTGCCATCCAAAAATGCAAAGTAAAGCTCTTTCATTCAAAGAAGAAGCCATATCTGAACATGATCCAGAAATGCCGCCTTCTTCCGTGTTCCAAAGCACATTTAACCACCTCAATACCGGACACTTTTACCCCCTTTCTGCCCAGGTCTTTTTAACGTTATCAGCACTGTCACACTTTGAATGACAGTAACATAGCCATGCAAAACTGTGCCCAAATGAAATTTGTTTCATTTTTTTTGAGACAGAGCTTAATTTTGGTGTATTTAATCACAACTGGGCTTTTTATTTTTTGCTATATAAACAGTAAAATATAAAATATTAAAAAAAACATGTTTTTCTTTGTTTCTGGGTTTGCTGTTATAAAACTTTGCAAATAAATTATCTTTCTTCATAAATGTAAGCCACAATATATTCTGATACATTTCTTTGGTAAAAATAACCCAAATTAGTGTATATTATTTAGTCCCTGTGAATGTTATAGAGTCCACAAACTATGGTATATATATTTGAAAATTGATCAGTCCTGATGTACAGACTGCCATCTCATTTCTTGAGGCTCTAAAATGAGAGGACAATACAAATATCCCCCAAATTACCTCCTTTTTGGAAATAGTCCAATGTATTTAGTAAGAGGCATGGCAAGTTTATTTAAGTTGTAATTTTTTTTTCACAATTTTTTGAAAATTAAGAAATTAAGGAAAATTAATTTTCTTCACAAAGTTGTCATTATACCAAGTTATGTATCACGTACCTGGTCGGAGGCCGAACCGATGAGGGGGCTTCCATTGTGGCTGAGTGCTGAGCAACCCTGAAGGTGGAGGCAGGGAGTGCTGCACCCAAAGAAGTACGGGTTGCCAGCTGCGGAGTTGCCTGAGGATCAGAGTAGATGAGGCACCAGAAGGAGACTTGACCACGCAGCAGTGTCGGCAAGGTAGAAGACACTCTACAAGGGCATGCGAAGTCTTGACCGTGCAGAGGTACCAATAACATAGGTGTCACTCTAGATACACTGGCGGATCTTGACAGGTGAGTGGAACAGGAAGTTGAGTCAGGAGCCAGAACCAGGGTCATGCACAGTAGGTCAGTCAGGAACAGGAGCAAAAGCGTGGTCAAGATTGAGCCAGGGTCATACACAGTAAGCAGACAGTGAGCGAAGTCCGTCTAAACAAGCCGGGGTCAGAGCCAAGAGAGAAGCTAAGACAGGTCCAAGGGCAAGCCAGGTCAGCAATGGGGAATCCAAAAATACAACAACACAGAAGCACAGGATACAGGGGGGCTGACGATCATTCAGCAACATTTTTACTTTACTGCTGCCTTTAAATAGGCCACTGGGCAGCAGAATTTGTCATGTTTTGCGTGCGCCGCGGCACACAGGCATGCACGATTGCACGCGTACATGCACGGGCGCATTGCCAAGTACCCATGCACATCGTCTGTGCGCATTTCCCTACACATTCGTGTGACCATGATGAGTGTTGGCAAACATGCCAGTTCTTCTGTGGGTCATTTCTGACATTACGTCTCACATACAGCATATGCATCCTTAGAATTACCCCCAAAACACATTCTGGTATGCCTCCCGAGTATGGGGATACCACATGTGTGAGAATTGTTCACAGCCTAGCCACACAGAGAGGACTAAAATCCAAGGAGCACCTTTGGGCTTTCAAGGAGCATAAATTTCACATAGATTAAGCATCTCATTTCCTGACTACCTATGACATTTTTGGAGGCCCTGGAGCACCAGGACAGTGGAAACATCCACAAAATTGCTCAGTTTTGGAAAGCAAACATTCCAAGGTATTTCATAAGTGGCATAATGGGTCTTTTGAAAATGTCATTTTTTTCCACAAGTTTTTGGAAAACACAGGAAAGAAAACTAAAATGCATTTTTTTACACAAAATTATCAATTAATAAGATTTGTCTATCACTCATCAAAGGCATTCTTAGAATTATACCCCAAAACACATTCTGCTACTCCTCCCGAGTATGGGGATTCCACATGTGTGAAACTTTTTGACAGCGTAGCCACAAAGAGGGGACCAAAATCCAAAAAGCACATTCAGACTTTTTAAGGGCCTTTATTTATACATCTATCTTCCTGACTACCTATCACATTTTTGGAGGCCCTGGAGCACCAGGACAGTGGAAACACCCATAAAATGAACATATTTTGGAAAGCAAACACCCCGAGATATTTTCTGAGAGGCAAAAGGAAGTCTTCTAAAGACTACATTTTTTTTGCCATAAGTTTTTGGAGAATGAATGAAAATTAAATTTTTGACAATTTAATAAAATATTTCTCACATACAGCATGGGCATACAACCCAAAACACATTCTGCTACTCCTGGCGATGTGAAATCTTTTCACTGTCTGGACTGATTGCGTACTGGACACTGTGTCTTGTGTATCAAACAAATCAACCAATTGTATCAAAACCAATGTACTGTCTTGGTCGCCTCTATACGAGTGGTCAGGGAATATAGCTTAGTGTAGCATCACCTATAGCAGTCCCTGTTCCTATAAGCCAAGCAAGCCTGAACTACTGGTACATGCAGGGCCGGCCCTACCATGGGTCCCAGTGGGTCCATTGGACCCAGGCAGCACTTTGAGAGGGGCAGCAAATTGAACCATGGCCGCCTCTCCTTCTCTTCTATTTATCCAGAAAATTGACAACCAAGATTTTTTTCAAGCAGATTTGTGTGTCTTGATGACAACTGCCCCCTGGGCCGCTCTGCCTGACCTTATACTACCCTAGCCCTCTCTTATACTACCCTAGCCTGTCTATAATCTACTCCAGCCTGCCCCTATACTGCCCTAGCCTGCCCCTATACTGCCTTAGCCTGTCCATATACTACCCTAGCCTGTGTATATACTACTCTAGCCTGTCTATATACTACCCTAGCCTGTCCATATACTACCCTAGCCTGTCCATATACTACCCTAGCCTGCCCCTATACTACTCTAGCATGTCCATATACCACCCTAGCCTGTCTATATACTCCCATAGCCTGTCCCTTAGAATTGAACATAATGTTATGTCATATAATTTTGCATATAGACAAGGTGCTGTTGCATGTAAATCTGACTACCTGATAATTTTAGTTTTAATTATCATGATATAAAATAATGGATGTGTGGTGGGCGTGATTTTTTCTTTTGGGAGGTGGGGGGGCAGCATTTCATTCTTGAACCCAGGCAGCACAATGTCTTGGGCCAGCTCTGGGTACATGGCTGCCCCCAGGAATGCCACGTTCACAGGCCAGAAAGTAAAGGAGGCTGAAGAAAGGAAGAAGAAAATAGTTTATATGGTTCCAGGAGTGCAGTTGTCCAGAAGAGATAGCTGGGACTGGTGTCTCTCAAGAACATGGTCAATTGGAAGTGCAGATGATTCAGGCGCAGGCAGAGACATGGTCAGCATATGGGCAAAGAATCGGTCCAGGACACCGGCAGAAACATGGTCAGTAAACAGGCCAATCAGGAACACTGATTCTAACTACACTGGTCTGGCAACAGCGTGGCTGGTGTGGTGGTGATTGGAGAACTGTGACTGGCTGCACTAGGATAGTAAAACCTGCCATGGCTGCAATGCTTAGCTTCACAGATGTGGCAGTAATTATACCCCCTGTACACCCACTGATTGTGAATCATTTAAAAGAATGGGGTTGCTTGTGTGGGACCCAAGGGGCTAAAGCAGGTGGTGAGGAGGCGATACAGTGCCTTCTCACCACCTGTCAAATGCTCCCTGAAGAGCAATTTGAACATGAATAGCTCTTCAGAGAGCATCACACATGGACAAATCCTTATGGTGACACAATGACTGCTGTGGCGGTGATCAGGGACAATGTAATGGGGTGGCGGTCATCAGGGACAAAGTGTTTCAAAACACTATGACCTTAAACGCAATAGGGACCCGAGTGGTACGATTTCCCTTGGTATTGACAAATATATTCCCCACTGGTGTGGGAGTAATGCCAGACATTCCATATCTAGATCCGAAACGAATCCCCCTCCATAGGGAATATATCCTCCCCCTGGGATACTGCCTTGGTTCTTTTACTTGATACTGCTCCATGTATATCTAATAGATTTTTTTCCAATAATTGAAAATCCAATATTTCTTCTTAGAAGTTATTTTTCTGATGTTTATTTCTGGGTCCTTTTAAGATTTTTGAGGATGTTTTAGTGATGGTTTCATTATTTAAGGAAAGGAGATTGACTTCTATTTTTAATATATTGTTTAACTGTGACCTGTAAATTTAGTTTTTAACCACTAGATGGCACACCCTATATATTATTTGTAACTCTCACCAGGTGAGCGGAATTTGGTTTGTTATGGTGATGTGTAACATCACCTGACCATTGACGTGACTACCGGATTTGGCCCTTTCTCACAGGTCACATGCAGGGGCGTAACAATAGGGGTTGCAGGGTTTGCAATTGCAACCGGGCCCCATGGTCCAGAGGACCTGTGTGCCTCCCTTGTACACCTGAATAGGAGGGATGGCGGGGGTGGCATTTAGAGGAACCAATCTCCTCCATTTTCCTCTATCCAGGTTACTTGTCTTCTGCTGTTCCCAGGGTCCCTGTGTGCTTCCCTGGTCCCCCCACAGAGTTGCTGTCTTCCCCCCTCCTCTCTCCTGCCAGCTGCTGTAGAAGATGTGTCATGATGGAGAGATGGGAACGGGTTGGTAAATTTGTAATTTACCAGCTCCTTCCTTTTCTGAATGAACAGAGTAATTGATTGGTACCAATTGGTCATTCTTAACTGAAGCATAGTAAACTGTTTTTTAATATACTTCAGTTTCTGAATGAATGGGAGGCTTGGTGCACAGCTATTCCTGTCAATTCATTCTGTGCAGCTGAGGCTACACAGATGGAGATTGAGGGCTGTGGTTTGTTTAGACCCCTGATATCTCATCAAAGCCCCCCAACAGAGCTCCTGTCACGTACCTGGTGGAAGAGTCTGGCTTATGCAGTAGGCAATCTCCCTTACAACCCTGACTTGGGAACCCCTGGTAGAGCAGACAGGTGGCTCGGGAGTGCAGGATGGCATGAGGGTCAGACTGGGTCACTGGTGTTGGTAGGAAGTCCGCTGGTGCACTCGTGCACAGGAAGCGTGGTCGTACAGGCTGGGTCGTGAAACGGGCTGGCGGTGAGGTACAGGAGGAGCAGGCAGGTGGATGGTCGGGTCCAAGCAGGGTCGTCAACAGGCGGGCAGAAAAGGTATCTGAGGATCAGGTAGGAGAGTGGTCATAGACAAGCCGGGGGTCGGTGCAGGCAGAAAACAGCAGGGTCAGGCAAGCCGGGTCACAGGAACAGATAATCAGATACTGGTTGCTCAGGAACACACACTAAACGCTGTAGATCAGACAGCACTTGCTGCAGGGTGTGTTCAGTTGAAATAGAGCAGTTTGGCGCAGTTTCCGGTGCGTGCGCGCGCACAGGAGCATAGAACGCCCAGGCGCGCGCATAGGCGCTAAAGTCCAAAAAGATGCAGGATCTCTCCTAACATTGCCCCCCCCCCCCCAAGGGGCATCCTCCGGATGCCCAGCCGGGCCTTTAGTTCGGGGTGATTCCTCCAGAAAGTTCTGACACGATCCTTGGCATGGATGTGTTCCTCGGGTTCCCAAGAGTTCTCTTCAGGTCAGTACCCCTTCCACTTGATCAAGAACTGTGTCACACCCCTTCTCACTCTGCAGTCGAGGATTGCCTCGATCTCGTATTCTTCCTCGCCATCCACTGTAACTGGCTCAGGTGTGGCCGATCTCCTCCCCGGAAAGTAGTCCTTGGTTACTGGTTTCAACAGAGATACATGAAAAACTGGGTGTACCCGAAGAGAAGGAGGGAGGCTCAACTCATATGCCACCCTGTTGATCTTTTTCTTGACAGTGAAGGGGCCAATGAACTTTGGTCCCAGCTTCTTTGAGGGGCAGGACAGTTTTAAGTTCTTAGTGGCTAACCAAGCTTGGTCGCCCGGCTGCAGGTCCAGCTCCCCTCGCCTCCCCTTGTCAAAGGCTCGCTTGCTAGATTCCGCAGGCCAGCATAGTGTCTCCCGCAGAAGCTTGTTGGTTTCCACCAGGAAGGCAGCCATGTCCTGAACAGCAGGCACTGTGCTTTTTGAGACCAGGTCAGGCAAGAAGGAGGGATGGTAACCGAGGTTCGCCCAGAACGGTGACTGATTGGTGGCTGAGGTATTGTTCTAAGGTTTGGTTTGTTCTCTCTGTCTGGCCATTCGCCTGGGGATGATAAGCAGAGGAGAACGCCAACTCAATTCCCAACAGAGAACAGAGGGTCCTCCAGACCCGAGAGGTGAACTGCACCCCACGATCAGATATGATGTTGACCGGGATTCCTAATGAAGGTTTCTGCAGTTTGGATAGCTGTAGGAGTGCCCTTCATGGGGATGAAATGTGCCATCTTGGTGAGACAGTCTACTACCACAAAGATGGTCGAAAAACCTGCAGACTGGGGGCAGTTCTACTATGCAATCCAGAGACACATGCGACCATGGTCGCTCCAGGACAGGTAGTGGATTTAGCAACCCCCAGGTCTTAGTCCTATCGACCTTGTTGTGAGCACAGGTGGGGCAGGCCTTGACATATTCCCTGCAGTCCTTGTCAACCCAAGGCCACCAGAAGGTGCGTGCAAGTAGTTCTTCAGTCTTACGGCCACCGAAATGTCCTGCTAATTTATTATCATGGCATAGCTCCAGGACTGCCAGACATTGTTCTTCAGGGACAAAAACTTTTGCACCGAGCCACCACAAGCCGTCATGCTGGGTCAGCCTTGGGTTCTGAGGGATGAAGGACCTGGCAAGGGACCGTCTAATTTGAGAGAGGAGGTCCTCCTGGGTTAATAAGAAGCTCCCCTGTCTTGTGAAACATCCTGGAGAGAGCATCCGGTTTCACATTTTACGACCCGGGCCTGTACGTAACATGGAGCTGGAATCATGAGAAGAATAGGGCCCAGTGTGCCTGATGAGGCTTTAATCTCTTGGCGGTATGCAGGTTTTCCAAGTTCTTGTAATCGGTGTACACAAGAACCGGATGCGCGGTTCCCTCCAACAAATACCGCCATTCCTGCAGGGCGGCTTTGATAGCCAGCAATTCCCTGCCTCCCACATCGTAGTTTCTCTCCGGAGGCTTTGGGTTTAAGATGAATCTGGTGCTGAGCTGCGAAATTCAGATCCACAAAACAACTGCAGGCCCCAGAGTCTATGATGGCCCGGTCTGAGTGCGTGCGCGCAGGCGCTGGAAACTGCGCCAAATGGTGCTACTTAATCCCCCTGCACCTGTCAGCAAGTGCTGTCCGTTCTACAGCGTCTGAGTTCCTGTGAGCTACAGCTCTGTTCCTGTAACCTGTTCCTGTGTTTGTCACCTGTTTTTTCACCTGATTATCTGCCTGCACCGACCCCGGCTATCCACGACCATCCGATCGTCTGACCCCTTTGTACTTCTGCTGCCAGTCTATTAACGAACTTTGCTTGGACTTTGACCACTCTTTTGCCTGACCCCTTGTACCGCACAGCCCGCCAGTTGCTGACCCAGCCTGCACGACCACCCTTCTGATCTGCATGGCCACCTGGAGCTTCACACCACCACCAGTGACAATCCAGCCCTCGTGCCATCCCGCACTCCGGGACTTCCTGTCTACTCTACCAGGGGTCCCTGAATCAGGTGCGCAAGAGCGGTTGTTCCCTGCATAAGCCAGACTCCACCACCAGGACTGTGACACCTATGATCAGCTTTCTGGTAAGCCCCCATCTTTATTGGTGAAGGATATCACTGTGGTGAAGTTTGATTCACTGAAGGCTTTTATGCACACAGCATCAGATGCACCTTATGGATTTTTTGCATAGAAGCATTTTTTATTGTTACCTATGAACTATCTCTATATGAAATTTCTTTGCACAGGAGCACTTTTTTTTGCTGGAATTTTTGATATATTGACTGTATTTTTATTCTTGTTTATTATCCTGGAAGAGGATTTTTTTTATATTTTATTTTTCACTTATTATTTGAGCGCTGCACTGTTTTTGGTATCAGCCATTTTGGCTTTGTGTTTTTATGGTAGTGTTCAGCTGCTATATATGAATTTAACACACTAGCGCAGATTTTTTCTCACTACTTTGTCTAGTGTTGGGTGTGGCTTTGAGGGTAAAGACAGAAGTCATGAGAAACTGAACTGGTAGGCTGCCCTGGTGCATTATGAACACAGGAGGTTGCCCTCTTGGTATGAACACCCTTCATAGAATGCTTTGCATTTTCTCAATAGATGCAATACAATCTCTGATTGGATGCAGAGGAGAGCATGACATCACCATGTTACCTCTCCACCTCTTCCAATCAGAGAACGATTTAAATGCATTGAAAAAAATGCAAAGCACTCTCTGAATGGCATGTGCCGTTCGGGTGATCTCCTGTGTTCAGAATGCAGCAGGGCAGCCACTCGGCATGGGACCAGGAAGCTAGTAGAAATCAATGGAGCAGCCTTGTCTACTACACTGGTTTCTACCTTCCACAAGGATCTCACTGGTATGGTATGTGCTTAGTTACATTGGTCCAAGGTGGACCAATGTAATTACATAAAAATGTCCATACCTAGAATTCAGGTAATCAGATAAATGGCTAAAATCTGATTTTCTGCGTAAACACAAGTGAGAGCCGGTTCACACAGGGGCGATCTGACTTCAGAGGTGACACGTAGCCCCCCCACACCGCGCGACTTCAGTGCGGCTCGCAAACCAATTCTGTAATAGAAGGCAATGCAAGTCGCCCCCAAAGTCGTACAGGAACCTTCTTCGGACTTGAGTCGCTCCTATTAGAACAATTCCATTAGACTGCTTGGAGTGTGACTTGTCGGGCAAACTCACCCCTGTGTGAACCGGGTCTAACTGTTTCACACAAGATAACTTGTTTTTATTTTGGGTTTACTGAAAAGATTGACAGTGATCATAATGAAAAGCATTTTTTTTCCAAACATTATAAAATGTATAGAATACCAGACATTTTATGTAACACTGGTCAGTGTTTTAAAGGCAGTGATGCAGTGTCACGCCAAAAAAGAGAAATGTAAGAACTTTTTAAGGGAAAGGAAAAACACGAAAAAAGGTGTAAAATGTTTGTCAACAACATAATACACTGTAACATGTAAAATGCTTGCACAGGAGCTTCTGAATACCACACTGCATGCAAGTGTAGAAATAGGACCCAGGCCACAAAGGGCTCATTGATGTGATGGGGAGGTCGACTCACTTACATGCTTAAAGTAGAACTATAGGCACATTTTTTTTTCATTTTGGATAGAGTAAGGGAGAATTATAACCAGTGTCAGATTTGTTTTTTTGCCATCTGTGTCCCATTGGGGAGATTTCCCTTCACTTCCTGTCCCATAGCCAAACAGGAAGTCAGAGAAAATCTCTGCAAATTAAGGGAATCTCTTAGGGACCCCTAGGTCACCAGAACTAGTGTCCCAATTGGAAGATTTCCCCTTTATTACTGTTCTGGGGATAACCCAAATGTTTTACATTCACTTTCAATGATAATGGTAAACAGGACAAATAGAAAGGGTGAGTCTCCTTAACAGGGGTACAGATGGCAATAAAACTGACAAGCGTTCTAATTCCTCTCCATTCTCTCCAAAACTAAAAAAAAGTTTTTCAAATTTCTGCTTTATTTAGTCTGAATGTTACCAGGCCAAATTATCTCTAAGCCTGCATTCACATAGGGGCGACCCGACTTCGCTAGGTGAATTCAGCGTGACTTTCAGCGCGACTCCCAGCGCGACTTCAAGGACCTCAGGCGACTTTACAACATGACTTTTGCCAGGCGACTTTGCCTTGACCAATCAGAGAAGGGAGGGGCCTGCCTAAAAATATATTCTATTCTTTTAACTGTAAAGTCGCTTCCATGTAGATGGGGATCCGACTTGGAGGCGACTTCTATTGAATCCTATGGGCACAAGTCGGATAGAAGTCGCCTAGAAGTAATACAGGAACCTTTTCAGAAGTTGCCTTGAAGTCGGAGCGACTTCAGTCGTGTATATTAAGACGGCTCCCATTCATTTCAATGGGATTTCAAATGTCAAGCGACTTGGAGCGACTTGAGGCAACTCAAGTCGGATCGCAAGTCGCCCCTGCGTGAACGGGCATTTATGCATGTGGCCTTTTGTTTGCACCTGAGCTGCTTTACTTCCTCTTACAAGTAATTGTGAATGCAAGTTCAACTCAAAGCAGCTTCGTTCACATTAAAAGTACCTGGAAGCGTATTGCATTTGAATTGGTTCCTGGTCTCATAGCTGTTTAAATGAACCCTCTGTGTCCACTCTAGTGGAATATCTGTTCAAATGACTCCCTCTAGTGGGCAAGATGCTAAGTGCCAAAATTTCACAGAAAAATTTGAGAAACATATATGGTACAAGCAGGCGTTGCTGTGCTTTTCGGTTTCCATACCCCGATTGACTGACTCCGCACAGGGATGTATCATCTATGTAGATAAGGTGTTCTGTCTTTTCTCTAACTTTCATGATCAACATACTTGCTGATCAAAGCTTTTTAGGTCACAGTGACAGATCAAAAACCAGATAACAAGCATTATCAGAAGGAGGAGTCAACAATGGAAGCCACTATATTTCTCTCATGACATACATACATTAAAGCAGTAGTAAACCGTCAGAAAAGCCCCCTGCAGGTTTAAGCCATAATGTACTAGTATGCACCACACTTTTTTTGGAAAAGCTCATTGAAATGTGCAGTCTGTGACATTAAAGCGGAGTTCCACCCAAAAGTGGAACTTCCGCTTTAAGTCCTCCTCCCCAGCTCCAGATGCTGAAACGGAGCTTTTGGGGAGGAGGGGGGGTGCGGATACCCTATTTTTAGGGGTACTTCCGCCCCGGTCGCCTTAGGCGATCGGAAGTGGAAGGACTCCTTCCCCCTCCCTCCCGAAGTCTTCTGGGACACAGGACAGGTCCTAGAAGACTTCGGGACCAATCACAATGCGCAGCGCCGCGGCCGGGTGCCCACAGTAGCAATGCCGGCGCCGCGGAGGCGAGGGGGAGAGGAGCGAGGCTCCGTGCGGCTCCATCGCTGGGCCGGGAGACAGGTAAGTGTCGGTTTATTAAAAGTCAGCAGCTACACTTTTTGTAGCTGCTGACTTTTAATAAACCCAAGGAAAGGTGGAACTCCGCTTTAATTGGATAGTATTGGTTATCAATAAGAAACACAGCTTTGTTGGGGCATCGCTTCTCAAGAGCTTCCATCATTTCATTCCAGTCTTTGTGCAGTCTTGGGAAAATTATCTCATAAAGGTTTATTGAACAGATTAAAGAGATTGGGGGAGTACCCTATGATGGCTATAGGGTACTGTGTGTAAATTGTGCCACATCCTGGTTGAATATTGGAGAAAGGGACTGTTTGAGAAAATTGACTTTTCAGGCACAGGCAGTAAAATGACTAGCGTGACCCCTAGTGTTAACACTGTAGTATACAGAGGCACCATAATTCGTAATGTGATTTGCAATTCCGTAGGGTGATTCTCTGTTGGGGGGGGGGGGGGGTTCACTTGATTCTCTCAGTAGAATTCCTGCTTGCTCTACATGTTTCACAACCGCAGTTCACTTCCTCAGGAGCTTTGCTTAGTTCTATCAGACAAAATGTACGAAGGTTAAAAACGTTTACATATAACCATAGCAGAGAACTTCTTGTCATATTAATAATACTCATTTGTAACCGGATATGGCCACCCACCTGCGCTGCTCTGTATAGACACCCTCGCCAAATCAACCACCCAGGGCTCAGGTCAATACAGCCTAGCATCAGGCACATCCATTGGAATGTGGGGACATTTATTAATATGACAAGAAGTTCTCTGCTATGGTTATATGTGACTGTTTTTAATGTGTGTACATTTTGTCTGATAGAACTAAGCAAAGCTCCTGAGGAAGCGAACTGGGGTTCGCAAAACATGTAGGGCAAGCAGGAATTCTACTGAGAGAATCAAGTGAACCCCCTCCTAACAGAGAATTACCCTACTGAATTGCAAATCGCATTACAAATTACGGTGCCTCTGTATACTACGGTGTTAACACTAGGGGTCACACCATCAGTTTTTGTCTCAGTAGTTGACTTTAAATATGTCTGTATTTGTCCATAATTTTGTACTTTGTTAAAGCAAACTAATAAAATTGTATATTTTTTTACTATCTGTGCCTGAAAAGTCAATTTTCTCGACTTTTGTACATGTTCCGATACATACAATCATTCAGTGTCACAAATTGACCATAGTAGCCAACCTGGTTGCCATAATTCATGCCTTGGTGCTAAGCATCAGATGTCTGAAGATACTTGTCTATAGGTCAAGCGATTATCTCTACCAATCCCTCTGTGACGTAGCAATCAAAACTTTTCCCATGGTCTTGCTGCAGCTGTTGTTATAGATAACAACTTTCTGAGCCCCCAACATTTGGTACATCTCTATAGATTGTATAACTGGTAGGACGTGCTCGCTATTTCCAAACATGGTTGAGATACACACAGTAAAGTTAACCAAGAAAGACTTAGGAACCTGATTTTTCATTTCAAATATGGGAATAGACTTTCTGTCCTTTGTGTTAGACCAGGGATAAGCAATTAGCGGACCTCCAGCTGTTGCAGAACTACAAATCCCATGAGGCATTGCAAGACTGACAGCCACAAGCATGACACCCAGAGGCAGAGGCATGATGGGACTTGTAGTCCTGCAACATCTGGAGGTCTGCTAATGCATATCCCTGTGTTAGACCAATGGACTGAGATATACCTTGAAATACAATTCAAAGGTTCTGTACAGATCACATCTGCTGGACCTTAATGGAACCTAAAGGTTAAAGAATGTACATTGATTTGGGCTTTAACTGAAGTAAAGTCATCAAAATGTAAGCAATAATACCAACAATATAAGTCCTTCACATCCTCATAATGAAGAAGTGTAATTACTTGCACTCTCTTGGACTGTCTACCATCGTAATAAGCTGATATGACAAATGTTTTATTGTCTTCCAGGGGTGTAATGGGACCATCATTAACATCAGGTAGAACCTTCATAGCTATTTCTGACTCTTTGGATTTTTTTAAATAGGCATACGAGACCAAAACAATTATTATATAGGCAACCAGCAATTTTCTTCTTGAGATATTGATGACATTTGTTAAACATCTGACCATCTTGAACTTCTGAAAAAGAGAAAGAATGCCTATTTATTGTGATGCATGCTCTTTATTCATAACATATTCTTTACTTAGGGTAAATTCTCAATTATATGTTAAGAGCACTCAGAGCCAGCATAGGTATATAGATGGATTAAAGAAGCAATAAATTATGAGGTTTTGATTGCTTACTCCGTTTAGGGGATTCTTGCCCTTTATCTTGGTAACAAGGACAGAAAGTGAGGGGAAATTCCCCATTGAAACCCAGAATTGTTTTTTTTTCCCACCATTTCTTTAACTTAATACTGGTTTTAAAAATAGCAAACATGATAATTAAGACGTAGGATTAAGGTTTCAGTGTAGAATGACACTTTTGGTAGATAAATAGTATATTTATCATGCAGATTTGTACATCAAACCAAAACGAGGGACAACTGAGGAGGAAAGAAGGACAGGGGGTTTTGGTTCCAAAAGAGGGACAGTCCAATGAAATGAGGGACAGCTGGGAGGTATGAAAAACAACATAAACACAGCAACCTTTATAACACCAGTGATCACATGTGCAATGTACAAATCACCCAACTAACCATCTACGTACAAAACTACTATATATACAGACAGGGGAAGACAGGAAATAAGGAAAAGCAGGGCCAAGCAGGAAGAACAGGGGGTAAAACATTTTAGAAACAAGGCCAGAATTGTGGTTAGGTTCAAGGGGAGCAGGTAATAGTGGCAGGATAACATCTGAAAGTAGATGTAAGCAGCAGAATCATGATTACAGGGTTCAAGGAACACCAACGAGGAGCTTAGGCATGCAAGTAAAATGCTAAAGGATCAGTGTTCTGCTGTTTCTCCTCATCAGGATTTACTTCCTCTTTAAAACACTATGATAATACTTACCAGTCCTACCACTCATGATAGCAGTCTTCACCCTCTTTTGGAGCCACCTACTGCTAGGATTTTCAGCACCCAACACTTTCAGATGAGTTGGATGCTTGTGTCCCCCACTGCAGGCTGTGGTTCCACCCATCTGCTGTTACGTCAGCAAACCATCTAGCATTCTGTGGGTTAAACCATAGCATGCGTTGATGATTGGAATAAACTACCAACAGAGGTTGTGAGACAGTCAACAGTAAATGGCTTCAAACATGCTTGGGATAAACATAAATCCATAGTCAGACAACAAGGTTAATGTAAAAAAAAAATAATAAATAAATAAATAAATAAAAAGGGGCAGACTCGATGGACTACTCAGTCTTTTTCTGCCGTCACTTTTCTATGTTTCTATGTTTCTATGCAACAGGGAATGCAGGCTTTTGACACACCAGGAAGTGTAGCACTGGATGCTGAAGATCATAGCGAATGATTAAGGCCCCATTGGTGGGGCGAAACATGTCAGAGGAGCATAGCCAGGAGAAGTTCAGGCTGAAGTCATATCTTTACTGTTTTATATAGCCACTGGGTTCTGGTGTGCGATGTTTCCACCTTCTGTCTTCAGGCATTTTATATAGCATCAAACCTCTGTGATACTCATTTATCATTTTATTGTGTCTGGAAAAAATATATATATATGTAAATTAATTTAAAGGCTGGCCAGTGTTTTGAAGGCAGTGATACAGTAGCACTGTAAACAAGAGAGAAGTCAGAACTTTTTTAAGGGAAGAGTAAAGTACGAAAAAAAGGCATGTAAAATGTTTGTCAACAACATAATATGTAAAATGCACATTCTGTATAAGAGCTTCTGAAAATCACACTGCATGCAATTCAAGTTTTACAAATAGGGCCCAGGCTTTGATGTGAAGGGGTGGTGGATTCTCATGTGTAATTTTGCTTCAGCGCCTCTACCTGTCGATGTACCTTGAAATATGAATGTTCAACATAAATGATTGTGTTTATTCGATGGAGAAGGGTGGTGGAGGCATGCTGGATTCACCCCTAGTGTTGGCTTACCAAGAGGAAACAAGAGTTATTGGACAAGTGTTACCACCACAACTTACAGTATTTCTTCTTCTTGATTCAGCTGTTTTATGATATCATACCATGGCAACGTGTAGCTAGATCTAGGCTATTATGAGTGTGGGAAAGCCTGTAAATCCCATACGTTCCCACACCCACAGCAAAAATGTGCTACTGTTTTTGCAGATGTGCGGGGGTGACATTAATATTCATGAATTCAGCTGTGTATGCGCAGCTCAGTTTATACTTCCAACAAGGTCCTAGTATGTCTGGATGAAGACTCCCATGCATGTGCAGGAGTGATGTCATCCTACGCCAGCCAATCAAGATGGTCAAAGACCGGTACCAGGAAGAAGCTGGGGAGAAGATTCTGGCATTGGCGAGGGACATTGTTGACCTTAGACCAATGGAAAACAGGTATTCTGCTTTAATGTGCCTGAATGTTACCAAGCCAATTATCTCTTATGCATGCGGCCATTTGTTTGCACCTGAGCTGCTTTACTTCTCCATACAAGTAACTGTGAATGCAAAATCAACTCAAATTGCATTTGGATGGCTTCCCAGCCTAATGTTTGTGTAAATAAGCCCTCTGTGTATACTACAGCCTTTTTCAACTAGGGCGCCTGAGTTTTTTTTTTCTTTCCAACACGTGCAAAGCTCTTCAGCCCACTATACATGAAGGCCATGATACACTTTTATCATGCTGGTTCCGGAGCTAGATTCGAAGGACTGGGAGGACATTTGGGAGTATCCCATGAAGCAGTTGGTCTCTGCCAGAGATCGACTGATTCAATTTACAATTCTCCATAGAGTATACTTAACTCCTCAAAAACTGCACAGGATCTTCAATTGACACCCATCTCATTGTTGGCATTGTCCAGAAGATCCTGTTCCATTTATACATGTGTTTTGTAAATAACCTGTTATTAGGTCCTTTTGGACAGATATCTCTAAGTGCATTTGTTGGGTCCCGACCGTCCCGGTGCCCTTATCCATTGATGTATGTATACTGGGTCTTGTTCATTTGTTGGTCACATCCAGAGCTATGAGAACTCTGTTGGAATTGCTGTTATTCTATGCTCGTAAGTATATTTTCCTACACTGGAAATCCCTGCAGGCTCCTACACTTAATTTCTGGAAATCCATTGTGATGGATTTCCATATGCGTCTAGAGGATGTCCTACTAAGTTCTCCAAGGTCTGGAACATCTGGACTAAATCCAAGGTGACAGTGGCTTCCATCACTATGTCTCCATAAAAAAATTTGTGTTACTTCTTAGGTACAAGTTATGGCTACTTTCAGAGCGTTGTGGGACAAATCCTCTAATTATGTTATTCTTATGCCCTCAGTAGTGCACACGTGCTTGTTTGTTTGATGTACTAATTGTGTTTGTGTGTTATGATGTTATATTGTATTGTTTAAACCTGGATATGCCCAATAGGCTCTGTTTTTTAACTCAATAAAACAACTGTACAGTATTTTAAAGAATGCCTTGACTGAAAACAGGTTGAGAAACACTGGTCTAGTACAATATCTATTCAAATGACTCCATCTAGTAGACAATATGCTAAGTGCCAACATTTCACAGAAAAATGAGAGAAACACACAAGCAGGCATTGCTGCCCTTCTTGGTTTTCATAACGTGATTCAATGATTCTCGACAGGGATGTAGATAAGGTGACTTTCATGATCAATGTACTTGTTGATCTAAGGGTCTGAGGTCACAGAGACAGAATAACAGACAGGCAACTAGCATTATCAGAAGGAGAGGTCAGCAATGGCAACTCCGATTTCTCTCATGATAGACACACAGTAATAAAGGGAAAGCATCTGACTGATGGCAGAATGAGGAATGCCAGGTTTTGTAGAATGCTAGGGGACACTTCAACAGAGAGGTTGTCCTATGAGTTGCACTCTCATTAGCAGAAGAGGCAGGGCCGCAGAGGCGTAGCTTGAAGCTTGTGGGCCCTGATGGAAAAGTTGGCCTGGAACCCTTCACCACCATCCGCCACTTCCACTACTCGCCAAGATATTCAAAGTGGCTAAAGAGTTATTTCAAATCTTTATTTACATATATTAATTTACAATTACATCATTTTTAGCAGACACAAATACAACATCACTTGCAATTTTTCTGCTAAATCAAAAAGATAAAACTGGTTTGAGGTAATATATTAGCTAAACATATGAATGAAGTCTCTTGGGGCTCATTAACATGGGTGCTGTGCAGGGCCGGCCCAAGACATTGTGCTGCCTGGGTCCAAGAGTAAAATG
>BLSH010560415.1:30530-42340 GCA_018402905.1 Glandirana rugosa | reverse complement strand
CTCTCTTACGTTTCCCTTCACTAATTATCGTAGCCAATAAAGCTACAGAGGAACTAGTCAAACCGTATATCGGATTTATAAAATACCGTGGAGTAGGGTTAACAGTTATCTTATCCCTCCTAAAGCAAGGGGACCCCCCTAATACGCCACGACACTTTAACTAGTTTTGGTTATTTCAATAAACATATTTTGTTATTTAGAAATAAAACTGTTATATCATTAGTTAATTAATATGTGTTTGTTATTTTAGTTTCACAAGGTTTATAATGTACCTTCCTCGTGTCGGTGTGTAAGATGACCGAAGTCAGTCGACAATAGGGTTGGCCATTTCACAGCACCGCATAATCCCCCCAGGGGAACGAAATCCTCCCTATTCTATTGACAATTGGGATGAGGTGCCATAAAATATTTAGGCTATATGCCAAACTGATCAAGGAGACATCGAAATAACCGATGCTATTAATCACTTCCCTTTGCATTCTCTCCTGTTTTCTATCCAGGTACATACTGTATGATTCCATTAATGCCAAAAGACCTTAGTTTGTAAATTAGGATTTAATGTTGTACTATATCAAATTCATCTAGGTAGTACTGTAGACAATCCATACATCTCTTAATGCATATATTGGGCACATTGCCTCTACTATATATTTTGGGCACATTGCCTCTACTAAAAAATGTAACATATTAACTGGAAACAAATACATGATTCACAAATTATGAAAATTGGCTCCATACAATACAATCTCTGCAGCATAAGACAACTTGAATAATAATTAATACGGAATAGATCGGCTCTACGTGTTTCGTGAAGTTATGATCCACTCATCATGAGCATGCACGTGTATGCAACTGTAATTAATAGATATATGGAAATATTATATATATATAAAAAAAGTTGCCTATACGTGCATGCTCCTGATGAGTGGATCATAACTTCACAAAATGCGTAGAGCCGATATATGCCGTATTAATTATTATTCAAGTTGTGTTATGCTGCAGAGATTGTATTGTATGGAGACAATTTTCATCATTTGTGAATCATGTATTTGTTTCCAGTTCATATGTTACATTTTTTAGTAGAGGCAATGTGCCCAAAATATATAGTAGAGGCAATGTGCCCAATATATGTATTAAGAGATGTATGGATTGTCTACAGTACTACCTAGATGAAAGTTGCCTCAATAAAAACGCATGTTTTTACAACCCGTGTGTCTCATTTAAAGTCCCAAAAAAAAAAACCCTTTTTGTATATCACCCAACCCGGGATGGAAGCTGATGGCAATTGTGACCACTGCTTCATTTAAAGTCCCATTTACTTCACTTCTTAATTATCACTTAGATTTCATCCAACCTCTATATCATTTATGAACAGGTTAACTAGAATTAGTCCCATAACAGAGCCCGGGGGCAGCCAGCCTACTACTCTAGACTATCCAGAAAATATGCTATTAATCACTTCCCTTTGCATTCTCTCCTGTTTTCTATCCAGGTACATACTGTATGATTCCATTAATGCCAAAAGACCTTAGTTTCTAAATTAGGATTTAATGTTGTGCTATATCAAATACCTTAGTGACTTCTAGATAAACTATGTCTACAGGCACCATACATCCTCATAGAATGTTAAGAGGTTGGTCTGGCAAGAATGGTCTTTCATAAATCCGTTTAGATTACTGCTCATAATACTATTTTCTTCAGCAAATGATTGGATTTATTAATTATCATGCCTTCCAATTGTTTACATACTATTAATGTTAGGCTGACTGGTCTGTAATTTCCAGGTATATATCTCTGCCCTTTTTTAAATATTGGTACCATGTTTGCTTTTTGACAATCAGCTGGTCACTCAGTAAGCTCGGCTGTCCTTAAAAATTAGGAATAATGATCTGGCTCTAACATGGCTAAGTTCTTTGAGAACTCTCAGGTGTAAGCCATCTCGTCCTGGTGATTTTTTCACATTACATTTTTCTGGTCCTTTCTAAACAGTGGTTTCTGTCAGCTACATGGGTGCATTTAATATAATATTATTAATCTTATATTTCCTTATATATAGGAAAAGGAATTATATATATATACCGTATATACTCGTGTATAAGTCGACCCGTGTATAAGCCGACCCCCCTACTTTTGCCCAAAAAATATGGGAAAACGTATTGACCCGCGTATAAGCCTAGGATGTGAAATGCAGCAGCCAAAACACAGGGACAGGGAGCCAGAACACAGGGATTTTAGCCAGAACACAGGGATATTAATGCCAGAACACAGGGATATCAATGCCAGAACACTGGGATATTAATGCCAGGACACAGGGATATTAATGCCAGGACACAGGGATATTAATGCCAGGACACAGAGACTGTAGCCAGAACACATAAGGGATGAGTAAGGTAGTTTAGTTTCACATTAAACAGAGCTGTGCTGCTTCTAAGAGCCGTTCTGTGCTTGTAACTGTGACTTATCACATTGGAATGTAGAGAATGCTGAGAGAGAGCTGCAGCTCTTCACGGAGATCAGGAGGTGGGCGGGACTGAACAGCTAACATCAGCTTGTCCCGCCCACCTCCCAGACATCAAGCTGAAAATCTGACACCTCTCTCAGCATTCTCTACATTCCAATGTGTTTAATCACACTTACAAGCACAGAACGGCTCTTAGAAGCAGCACGGCTCTGTTTAATGTGAAACTACTGATCACCCACAGACACTGACTCGGGTATAAGTCGAGGGGGGGTCTTTTTCAGCACAAAAAATGTGCTGAAAAACTTGACTTATACCCGAGTATATACGGTATTCATTTTATTGTCTTTTTTATTATATCCCTCCTTTTCCTTCATATAAACTGTCCACACAAAGGATGCCCTTTCAACTATTTAATGAATCAACTATCCCTTGAAGATGGCAGCACACATCTTGTAGCTACAAACAGTTCATAGTTAAGTGAGAGGAGAGACAAGAGGCCTGATACTTACAGAAGGGGCATCCCAGAGTCCAGCATTGCCAGACAGGGGGATACAAGTAGTCACAAAAATGCATAATGTCCTTACACTGCTATAGACTTCCCCTCTTAGGGGAAGCTAATAAATAGAGCCCAACCTCTCTCTGAGCTTCTGCCAACAGTACACTGTATATATGCCCCTCAACTAAAAGGGACAGGCTGACATTTAACTACAACTACTCCTAAGCCTAACTCGTGGCTATGGGGAGATTTAGTGGCCTACGTGGGAAAAATTGGTCATCTACATGCCTTACCCTACAAATTGTTTATTTATTTGACATCACATTAACTCTGTTTTGCAGCTTTTATAGAATAAACATCCTCACCCCCATCAACTTTAACAGACCTTAATTATTAGCTTAAACATTTTTGAGGTAAAGTATCAAATGCCTTAGCAAAATCTAGATAAACTACTAACACTGGACACTGGACACCACCCAACTTCTCACAAACATCATAGAACAATAACAGACTGGTCTGATAGGAATGGTATTTCATAAACCCATACTGATTTATACCATTATCACAAACTAATGTCTGTATTAAGCTCCTTATCATTCCTTCAAATAACTTCCATACTATTGATGTTAGGCTGACTGTTCTGTAGTTTCTTGGAATGCATCTAGATCCTGTTTTGTAAACATTTGCTCTATGCCAATCATTGACTTGTGGGTGTATGTTGTCTTACTGTCATGGCTGGGTGCTTAGCAGCTCCCTTCTCTGTGGTCAGGCTGCTCAGCTGTCGGATAATTGTCAGCACTGATCCCTCAGTAGCCCTCAGTAGCTCACCTGGTTATCATTATCTGCACTTCAGCTCTGCCTACAGCCAGCCCCTTCTGGTTATTTAAACTGTCTTGTTCATTCTTTTCCTGCCTTCGCCTTGGTCAACATATCTGAATATTCTCTGCTGTGTTCCTGTGAAAGACCTTGCCCGACTGATGTCCCTTCTGGTTCCTGATCCTGTTCTTCTGCCTCAGACTACGCTGATCTCTGTTTTTCTGATTACTAGTCTTCCTGACTACCCGCTTTGGTTACCGATCCCTGGCTTATGTTTTGACCATGTTTACTGATCTGTACCATTTTTACCATTTTATTAAAAGGTGTGCTTTTTACTGCATTTCTGTCTCAGTCTGATTCATGGTTCCTGACAACTTACTAGATTATTCCACATATCTGATATTACAATCTACGAGTTGTGAACTCCTTTAAATGACACTCCAAAATTTCCCTCCATTATGAATCCCAACATACAGTAGGTATGCCACATAACCTTGCACATGGCGCAGTATTAAATGATATTGCTTGTTACTTATAGCCAGGCATTTGCACTTGCTCTTGACAATATTATATGTCTCTGTAATTTTTATATAGCATTAAGGTAATGATCTAAACAGTTACATAAGCAAGGTAACATAGTATAGTCCTAATATAATGGTGCCTTACTGTGCTTACCAGTGCACACCCCTCGTGTATGGTTTCACATATCCAAGCAAGAAAATCAAAAAATCCCCTCTGCCTTGTAGCCAGAGGCAACTGGTGAACTATTGAGTGGTGTTATGTATGAACAAAGCCGCGCAGGAATGTATGCTATCTCGTGCTATGTAGCATATGGTGCCAAAAGGCTGTTCTCATATGTATGTTTTCTTGGCGTTTAAAGTGATTGTAAAGTCTATTTTTTTCTATAAAAATACTTATACTTACCTGCCCTGTTGCAGTGGATTTTCACAGAGCAGCCCAGATCCTCCTCTTGGGTGCCTCTTCTCTGCTCCTGGCCCCTCACTCCTGTTGAATGCTCCACACAGCAAGCAGCTTGCTATAGGGGCACCCAAGCCAAGCTGCAGCTCTGTGTGTCAATTCAGACACGGAGCTGTGGTTCGGCCCCACCCCCTCTCTCTCCACGGCTGAGGCACTTGTGGACATCACTAGGGAGATATGGGGCCTAGCCTCACACACACTGACATTTTTACAGCCACATTTTTGAGCTGTTTTTACAGCTTAAAAATGCCTCTCCATGTTATTCAATGGCCTCATACACACACACATGTTTTTGAGCTAGAAGTGGCATAGGCGTTTTTAAGCTCCAAAAAAAACCCAGGACCAGCGACCAGCGCATTCTGAGTCACCAGCGCCAGAGCTGTAAAAATGCAGATGCCGGTAAAAGCTCAAAAACGTGGCTTAACTTTGTATACAGAGTGTTAAGCCTCGTCAGGCGTTTCTTCATTTCTATTCAAAATCAATGGTTCCCTATGGGAGAATAGAATAGAAGTCGCACCAGAAGTCAGATCATGATGATCTGACTTGCGGTGTGACTTGTGTGCTGAGGATCTTGAAGGGGAACCCCCGCAAAAATTTAAAAAAAAAAATTGAGTGGGGTGCCCCCCGAAGAGACACCAGACCCTTGGGTCTGGTATGGATTTTAAGGGGAACACCCACGCCAAAAAAATGGCATGGGGTCCCCCCCAAAATCCATACCGGACCCTTATCCGAGCATGCAGTCTAGCAGGTCAGGAAAGGGGGGGACGAGCTAGCGCCCCCCCCCTCCTGGACCATACTAGGTTGCATGCCCTCAACATGGGGGGGTGGGTGCTTTGGGACATTGTACCCGTACCCATTAACCTAAAAAACGTATAAAAAAACACATTTCACAGGTCTTTAAATTATTTTATTAAATCAGCTCCAGCATCTTCTCCCTCTTTGGCTCTTCTCCCTCCTCCGGCATCTTCTTTCTTCTGCTCTTTTGCGGGGTCTTCTTTCTTCTGCTCTTTTGCCGGGTCTTCTGTCTTCTCGCTCTTTTGCCGGGTCTTCTCCGCTGTCTTCTCCCTCTGTTCTTCCTCCCATGTTGACTCAACATGATCTCTCGAACTAATGCTGGCTCCGCGCTGTGCTTTGACTTATATTGGTATGGGGCGGGGCCTCCCACTAATGTCATCCGGAGGCCCCACCCCTTTATGACATCACTGCCCAAGACATGATAAGTTCCCCTTGAAATCCATACCAGACCGAAGGGTCTGGTATCTATTGGGGGGGGAACCCCACGCAATTTTTTTTTTCATTTTTGTGGAGGCTCCCCTTCAAGACCCTCAGTACACAAGTCGCCCCGCAAGTCAGATCATCATAATCCGACTTCTGGTGCGACTTCTATTCAAATAAACGGGCTCCCATAGGGAACCATTGATTTTGAATAGAGACAGAGAAACGCGGCTGAAATCTAGAGCAGATAAATGCACATTGACACCAATGCAAAACGCTAATAAAATCATATTTTTGACGCAGCTTTTTTCCTGGCATCGGTACTAGATTTACAGCTCGTGTGGATGTAGCCAAAGTATTAGGGGGGCTGCTGCACACAGAAGGCTTTTTATCTTAATGCATAAAATACATTAAGATAAAAACCTTCTGACTTTACAACCACTTTAAGACAAGTTTGCATGTGTGCATGTGATATGTTGCAAATATCAATTGGTTTAAATATTTATGTATTCTTTGCATCATATTTGGATATATATAATATATTAAAACATGTTTCTGGATATTAAAAGGAACAAAATTCATATGATGTCAAGTCCACTTTGATCTTCTTATATCGCTGAGGGTATAAAAATGAAACAAAACAGTGCAAACATACAATGCAAATTATTCTTTATACAAATAATAATCAAGGGCATATCTGACATTTCCAGGGTTCTAATATGCTTATGCAATTACTACTGTAATATTTTATTTAAATGTTGTGCCACAGAGACTAATTATTTAATAAAACTGCAAACACAAGCGTGCATCAGTCTGGATCTGCCAGTCATATGAGTGGCTGACCTAAATTCATTTTACATTGTCATAAAACACATGTAGCCATTTATGATGAAAATATAAGGCGAGTTCAACATAAAAAAGGACTGTGAGGTGTGTGTAACATATGATTATTGCTTTAACCACATGAAAAGAAACAGCACTGTCCTAGGGAGAAAAATCTATATTTTACAACTCATTATGACTGTGGCCTCATTGCCTGTGGGTTAAGCATGTATTTAATCTTTGGCACACAACTTTCAGAGACAGAGACTCATTACTGTCAGACATTGCGGGGGGACACGGATCTACAGCTGTCAAGTGAATAAAAAGCACCATGTCAAGTGCATAATGAATGTAAATGACTTACAGTACATGGGGAAAATAACATTAGAAAATAGGGGTTAGTGTAGGTTAAGGAAGAGTACTATTTGCATTTAGAATGGCCACAGAACTCTATTGTAATTTGTACCTTTAATCTATTTTGTGAAAATTACATTTATATTGCCACCATGCCTATAATTGTCACCCACAAAGTCAGGGATTTGGATCTTAGCCCACATGTGTAGACATTTTTTTTGCTGCATGTCATGGCTGAGTTGGTGTTGGCTAAAAAAAAGAGAAATGAGTTCTTATAATTCCAGGGACACTCACTTGCTTTGCTGTATATTATCCATGCTGCCAAACAGCACAGGCATAAAATATTTAAATTGGAGCTAAAGCTGCAATTTAAAAAATTGCCAGCAAGTGAATATTTATGATAGAAGAGACTATGGGTTTAATTTACTAAAGGCAAATAGGCTGTTCATTTTGGAAGGGAAGTTGCATTTTGAAAAGGAATTTCCTCCAGGGCTTAGCGAATGTGATGACATTTCACTTTAGGCCCCTTTCATACATGCTGTCCCTTTGTCCAAACTTCATCCATTCGTTGACAGATGAGAAACGGACATGAATGCATCTCTATGGAAAAACAGATGTAAATGGGTGATCATCCATTTACATCAGTTTACATCCTCATCTGTCATCATTCGTTTTTTGAAACTGATCAGTTTTTCATCCATTTTTGCATTGGTAGTGGATGTAAAAACACTGATGAAAAACTGATGAGCACGGATGAAAAACTGATGAACACTGATGAAAAATGGATGAAAAACGTGAGCATACCAAGACATTCTGCCTTCCCTGGGCCGCTTTGAGCTGTGGCTTCAGCTGGGCCGGTTCCGGGCCTCAGAGTTTTCCTCTCCCTGCCTCCTTCGCTCCTCTCCAGGCTATCTTCTGCAGTGTCAATGAGCTTTGCTCTGAAGTGTTTGGTGCACTGTATTAAATTCCTGCCACCTAGACCAGCATCTCCTATGATAATAAATGTCACACTGATCAAATGCCAGGATATTGGATCAGTGTGGCATTTATTATCATAGGAGCCTCTGGTCTAGGAGGGGGGACTTTAATACAGCGCGCCAAACATTTCAGAGCAAAGCTCATTGCCACATAGCGGCTGTGTGTGATCAACGGTAGGCTGCATTTGTGGGCACAGGTAGGCTGCATTTGTGGGCACAGGTAGGTTGCATTTGTGGGCACAGGTAGATTGCATTGGTAAGCACTGATTGGCTGCATTGATGGGCACAAGTAGGCTGCATTGATGGGCACTGGTAGGCGACATTGATGGGCACAGGTAAGCGGCATTGATGGGCACTGGTAGTACTGATGGGCACTGATTAGGCTGCATTTGGTGGGCACTGGTAGGCTGAATTGATGGGCACTGGTAGGCTGCACTGGTAGACTGCATTGATGAACACTGGCAGGATGCATTAATGGGCACTGGTGAGGTTGCATTGATGGGCACTGGTAGGCTACATTTGTGGGCACTGGTAGACTGCATTGGTGGGCACTGGTAGGCTGCATTGATGGGCACTGGTATGCGACATTGATGGGCACTGGTAGGTACTGGCAGGTTGCATTAATGGGCACTGGTAGGTTGCATTGATGGGCACAGGCAGGCTGCACTGATGGGCACTGATGAGGCTGCATTTGGTGGGCACTGGTAAGCTGAATTGATGGGCACTGGTAGGGGGGAGTGAATACAATAATGTAAGGGGGCACTGATACAAAGGTTTCCCCCTTACTGTATATCAGTAACCCCCCCTTACCTTAGTGTACTCTTTCTGCGGAAGGTGGTATCTGGTCACCAGAGTCCCCCCTACATTCCCAGAGTTCCTGGTGTCCCACTTGATTGCTCCACTTCTAACTGGAATGTGCTTTAAAATGCATGGTTTTCCCCTTTATGAAAAAGAAAATAATGATGTTATGCTGTTGGGCTGATATAATAATGCCATGGGGCTGGTATGAAATGATTTCCAGGGCTGGTTTTTATTGCCAGTCCAGCCATGATTTTGGACAATTTCATGCTCTCAACTTTGTGGGAACAGTTTGGAGATGGCCCCTTCCTGTTCCAACATGACTGTGCACCATTGCACAAAGCAAGGTCCATAAAGACATAATTGAGCAAGTTTGAGGTGGAGGAACTTTACTGGCTTGCACAGAGTCCTGAACTCAACCCGATAGAACACCTTTGAGATGAATTACAGCGAAGACTGCGAGCCAGGCTTTCTCGTTCAACATCAGTGCCTGATCTCAAAAATGCGCTTCTGGAAGAATGGTCAAACATTCCCATAGACACACTCCTAAACCTCGTGGACAGTCTTCCCAGAAGAGTTGAAGCTGTTATACCTGCAAAGGGTGGGCCAACTCAATATTGAACCCTATGTACTAAGACCGGGATGCCATTAAAGTTCATGTGCAGGTAAAGGCAGGTGCCCCAATACTTTTGAAGATGTAGTATATGTATGTGCACCTCATGTAAAATAAGTAAAGAAAGAGTAATTACCAGTTGCTGGGACAAGTGTCTCCTATGTGATCATGTGGGCGTTATGTCATCCCATGAAAGAAAAACCAGAGAAAAAATGCCAAGCTCAACTTACCAATCATTCTGCTAACCAACCAAATGAACCTGTCCAACAGTATACGTTAAAAACAGGAGTTTAGTTAGCATGCATTTGCAAACGCATGCGTAAGCTTTAAGGTCTCTTCATGGCACCCTGTGTATAGTTTGCAGTCCTATCACTACTGAATTTATGAGTGTCTCCACTGTGGGAGCACATGAATTCTAATGGATAGATGAGGGACAGGTAGCCTGGAGGTAGCCCAATCCTCCTTAAAGGTACGGGGGCACACTGGCCACCCAGCACATAGCACAATGGCAGCAAAGGTGCCCAGTGTGTCCCCTGACCAAATTTACACCAGTAACAAATACTCCACCTATAACTGGCCTTCACAGCAAGGACAGATGCATGAAAGACAAAACCAGAGAAAAATTCCAAGCTTCAGAAATAGTATAGCTATTGTTTCCTACTTAAAGGAACCTAGACTGCAAGAACAGCAGGTCAGAAAAAGAGACAAACGCATTCATTTGCCAAGGATTCAGGTGAAATTGTGCCAGTTTTTCCAAAGAAAATACACACAGAGTATCTTGAACCATGTGGGTCCTAATGTAAAAGTTGACCTGGTGCCCCCCCACTACCACCTGCCATTACCACCACAAGTTAAGATACTCAAAGTACCTAAAGAGTTATTTAAGATCTTTATTTATATATTGAGAGTATAATTCAAAAGATTTTGGATGAGGTGATTGTAGCCGTATTAGTGCAATTGTGCCAAAGAAAATTGAGTACTGTCCGCGATACTTTTTTTATTTGCACTAACATAAAAGTTTTCAGGACAAGCTTTCAGGGTATGTCATCTTCTTCAAGGTCCCAAGCAGTGCTGATTCACAACAGTTTTAGAGAGAAAAAGAGAAAAAAAAAGAAGAAAAAAAAAACCTCTGAGGCAGAGTTATAGACTGGGAAGGGGGGTTAACAGTCACAGAGGGGGTCGTAAAACTTTAGAATAATGAGTGAGAAAACCGATATCTAAGTTTAAGCCGTTATTTTTTGTGTCAAAAAGAAGAATCATTCTTAGTTCAAACGTTTTCCTTTGCTGGATAGTTCTGAAATTTCCTTTAAGAACGAAAACATTGAGGTTCTCAATAGTGTGGTTTGGTTGTGAAAAACGATGCCCCACTGGTGTGCAGAAATCATCTTCTTTATGTTCCTTAATGGAATGTCTGTGTAAATTCATCCTTGTTTGCAATTTCTGTCCTGTTTCCCCAACATAAGATCCTTTGTTGCACCTACTGCATTGAATGAGATATACCACATTACTAGAGGTACAGCTGTATGATCCCATGATATTAAAGGTCCCATTTAGGTGTGTGACACTTCTAGATTGATTGATCTGGTTGCACAGTTTGCAACGTTTTATATTGCAGTGTTTGCTTCCATTATTTGTGACTTCATGATCAGAGTGAAGTTTCCTGCTGATGTTTTTTTCTGAGATTGGGTGATTGCCTGAAAGCCAAAATTGGAGTTTGTTGGAATATTTATTTCAGAGTATCATCTTCTGTTATAATGGGTTGTAAATCTTTGATTATCTTTTTTATCCCTTCTAGTGCTGGGTTGTGTGTGGTGACTAGAGGGGCACGGTTATTTGTTTTTTTCTCTTTGTATAGATCACGGACAGTACTCAATTTTCTCTAAAAGATTTTGGAGAAACTGTCCACATTTTGACATACCTCTCCAATTCTTTTGAATACCTGTACACAGGGTTTGCAAAGGCTGTCTTAGGATAGAGAGACCATTTTTCTTTTTCTTTAATATCACATACTGGGATGTCTGCTACTTACTCAAGGCTGCTCTATGTATGTATGGTGGCTGTCTCTCTGTCTCTCTTCTCTCTCTCCTGCTGTCAGCTGCATGTGCACACAAGGTAGGGGCAGCCAAGCCACACTCTGAGCTGCCCGGTGAAAGCAGTAAATATGCATTCACCTGCGCTTGCCTGCATTTTTATGCACATTTGACTGCATTTTTATGCATTTATCTGCATTTTTATGCACATTTGACTGCATTTTTATGCACATTTATCTGTATCATTATG
>BLSH010560414.1:246063-260204 GCA_018402905.1 Glandirana rugosa | reverse complement strand
GAGTTTATCTAACGACGAAACTCTTGTTCCGACCCTAGCCATGGTTTTCCACTTTCCCAATTGTCTAGTCTATAAGGAGCCTTGTAGACTGGTCACTAGCCATTGGCCCACTCTGCACTGACAGGAACGAAGGAGACCTACGGGAAGTTATACCAAAATTATCCTATTCGGCGTTTTTACCTGTGAAATAGTCCTAGGACATCCCTGGATTTCACGACCTATGGTCGATTCATTTCAAACTACCACAACTTACTGTCCCTGTCAAGTGATACCTTCATTCGTTGTTTTCTGTAGTACGATGCCTTTTGGAGAGTTTTCCATCTTTCCTTGGCTTCTTTATGCACATTAATACAAATTTTTACCTGGGGTGCCCAAACTTTCGATCCCCACTGTACATGATGTCTTTTGTTGCTTACTTCCATAGTGAACTGTCCCTGTCATTCAACACCATCAAACTTTACTTAGCTGGTATCCAGCACTTTAGGTCCCTACAGGATCCTGATAAAGTGTCCATTTTTGCGGCTTATCCTATTAAAACCATATTGAAGGGCATCCAGAGGAAGCAAGGACAGTCACGTCTCACCCGGTTACCGATCACTGGTCAGATGTTCCGAGGAATATCTGATCTGTTAACCCTTTCACCTTTTGGTACCGATCCCAGCCTTGTTCTCAAAGCAGCAATCTATTTGAGTTTTTATGGTTTTCTCAGACCAGGGGAAGTATCTCAAGCCAGCTGCCATGCTCCAGTGTTACTCAAGAATAATCTCACCAGACAGCCCGATCATTTTTTGCTACAACTCCTCAACAACAAAAAAAGACCGACAGGTCAAGGTTTTGTGATTAAATATTTCAAAACCAATAATTCCTGGTGTCCTGTAGAAGTGTTGGATCAGCTCTCCTCCATGTTTTACGAAGCTCCCCTCAACAGCCCGTTACTCCCTCTTCCTGCTCAGCCTCTCACATCCAAGCAATTCATAACTCACATCAGAATCTTATTTGCCAATTTAGGGTTTAATACAAAGCAGTTTTCAGATCATTCATTCAGGATTGGTGCAGCATCGGCAGCATCCAAGCAAAGGGTCCCGTCTCATGTAATTAAGCACATGGGGCGTTGGAGTTCATCCTGTTACAGTAGATATATTCCTGATCCCCAGGAAGAAGTCAGGCAAGCTTTTGCTTCACTGGTTGATTCATTGTATATCTTGTTTCAATAAATATTATTTTCATTCATTCCTAGTTTGTGTATTTTTGCCCTCTTATAGGCATACTATCCGGCGTGACCATGGCATAGGGGGTTCTTGCTTCGGCAACAATCAGACTCTGACCACAAGTATTAAGGCTGGCCGTAGGCTAGCCTGTGTTTGTGGGAGGAGTCTAGGCTTCATAAGCTCCCTCCTCCTCCCATACGATCGTCGGTGTTCTGGCTGGACCCTCCCACCCATTCCCTGGGTTAAGTTTATAATACTCTGGGTATGCCCTCTTATAGGCATACTATCCGGCATGACCATGGCACACCTCAGGCTGCGGTGCATAGGGGTTCTTGCTTTGGCAACAATCAGACTCTGACCACAAACGGATGTTTAGGATGAGTTTGGCGTTTTTTTCAGCAGCCCTTCAACTCTCCTCTATGTTATCTTATCTTATTAATTCTAACACCTGCTTACAACTTACCAATGCTTCATTTAGCAAAACAATAGATGCTCAGTGTTTGAAGGCACATTGATAAGTTGAGTTCTTAGAATAGTTGATTACTTACATTTTGGGTTCCAGAAAAATGTTTAACCATAACATGAGAGAGGACAACAGCTCAGTTGATAGTTCTCCCATCGTACTCCCCAATCCTTTTTGCCCATTTAGGATCCCTTGATTTAACATATTCTTTCTAATATAAATAATATAAAAATTAACCTGCTCCCGAAAAATCTAAAACATGCCAGGCTGGCACATACAGCATGTACACTGGTACTCATGTAGGATGATGTCTAAATTGTGCATGCCCCCTGTTTTGTTAGTATAGGCCTGTATATCCTTTCGCTTCACTTATGTACATATTGGGCACAGGGATCTTTTGCATCTTTTATGCCCTTAAGGAGTTGTGGGTAATTTAGTGAGGGGGTAATTTTAAAACTCATGTTTCAAATACTTTAAAATTATAATCTATGTTATGTTTGCATTATCTGATTGTGATTGCATTATCTGGTTGCTAGCAAATTCAGAATTAAAACCCCAGATGAAGTGTTTGAATGAAAGAATCAAGCTTGGTATATAACCCCCCCCCCCCCTTTTTTCTAAATGAAAAGAATGAACAATCACAGTTGTAGTTTCTTTTAAAAAGTACTTAGGGTTTATTTATTAAAGGCAATTGACTTTGCAAGAGGATTTTCACTTTGCAGGGCAATCTTACCTTAGCTTAACTACTTCCTTACTGGGCACTTAAACCCCCCTCCTGCCCAGACCAATTTTCGGCTTTCAGCGCTGTCGCATTTTGAATGACAATTGCGCGGTCGTGCGACGTTGTACCCAAAATAAAATTTGCATACTTTTTTTCCCACAAATAGAGCTTTCTTTTGGTGGTATTTGATCCCCTCTGCGACTTAGGGTTTATTTATTAAAGGCAATTGACTTTGCAAGAGGATTTTCACTTTGCAGGGCAATCTTACCTTAGCTTAACTACTTCCTTACTGGGCACTTAAACCCCCCTCCTGCCCAGACCAATTTTCGGCTTTCAGCGCTGTCGCATTTTGAATGACAATTGCGCGGTCGTGCGACGTTGTACCCAAATAAAATTTGCATACTTTTTTTCCCACAAATAGAGCTTTCTTTTGGTGGTATTTGATCCCCTCTGCGTCTGATCGCCGCTATAAACAAAAGATGAGCGACAATTTTGCAAAAAAGAACAATATTTTTTACTTTTTGCTATAATAAATATCCATAAAAAAAATGTATTCATCAGTTTAGGCCAAAATATATTCTTCTACATATTTTTGGTAAAAAAAATCGCAATCAGCGTATATTGATTGGTTTGCGCAAAAGCTATCGCGTCTACAAACTATGGGAATTGATTTATGGCGTTTTTATTTATTTTTTTTTTTACTAGTAATGGCGGCGATCTGCGATTTTTATCGGTACTGCGATATTGCAGCAGAAATGTCGGACATTTTTTACACATTTTTGGGACCAATGACATTTATACAGCGATCAGAAATTTAAATATCCACTGATTACTGTGTAAATGTCAGGGGGCAGTGAAGGGGTTAACAAATGATCCCTGGGTGTGTTCTAACTGTGGGGGGGGGCAGGCTGGCCAGGACATAACAGATCTAACTGATCCCAGTGACAGGGATCAGTAGATCTGGTATGTCCCCTGTCACAGAATGGAGAACCGCCGTGTTTACATCGGCGGTTCCCCGTTCTGCAGGTCTGTCAGGCGATCATGGGTCTCGAGCGGACATCGAGTCCGCTCGACCCACGGGCACGCCCGCGCAGCGTGCGGCGGCCATGCGCGCGCCGCTGCTGCCACCAGGGGGCACGCCGGGAGAGTGCACAGGGGACGACATCCATGGACGTCGTCCCGGCATTTCCGATCTGCGCTGGAGCCGTACTTCGGCAATAGCGCGGATCTGTAGGGGTTAAAGTATAACTAAAGGCAAACCATTTTTTTTAGTTTTGGATAGAGTGCAGAAGCATTAGAACCCCTGTCAGTTTGTATTGCTGTCTGTGGTTCCATTAAGGAGATTCACCCTCTCTATTTGTCCTGTTTACTATTATCATTGAAAGTGGAACCCAAAAGAAGATCCCAAATTTTGGGTTGCCCTCAGAAAAGTAATAGAGGGGAAATCTTCGAAAGGGGACACTAGTTCTGGTGGTCTGTGGGTCCCCAATTAATTCCCTTAATTTGCAGGGATTTCCCCTTCACTTCCTGTTTGGCTATGGGTCAGGAAGTGAAGGGAAATCTCTGCAATGGGACAGGGATGACAAAAAAAAAAATCTGATGGGGTTTTAGCCCTCCTTTTCTCTATCCAAAATCAAAAAAGTTTTGCCCATAGCTCTACTTTAATAAAAGAGGTAAAGCTTTGCTGACTTCTATCATACAATCATGTGCACATGAAATATATATATATATATATATATATATATATATATATATATATATAAATAAAATAAATAAAAAAATATATATATAGATATATATATATATATATATATATATATATTGTAATCTTCCTTGCACCACATTCACTAAGCTCACTAAACTGAAGGAATTTTTTTTTGCAACGAGAACAAATTATTAGACTTTAGGCAAACATGTCAATGTTTTTATTTAAATTCAATGTGCCAATGATATTATATACATTTACATGGGTTGCTTTGAAAAGCTGAGTTATCTAAAGAATCCATTACCAGTTGAAAGGCCTGCAAAGCACAACTTACCACCACCAGGCCGTATGGTGCTTTTTAACCGGTTTTTAAGCTGGCATCTTGAGATTCAATTGCTCTATGTTTTTTGGGCTCTTTCAGACAATAGTTGCCCACATTCAGGTGAGCAAAACAATGATTTTCAAACATGTGGAAATGGTGCCTCCTCTGATGGGTCCAACAAAAATGAGTCAACATGGGTCCCAGCAAAATGTAGGATTCTAGCTGTAAAAAATAAGAACCCCATTCATGTAACAGACATTTCTGTTATGTTTACTTTTTTACTATGGGCAGTGATACACAAATATTGAAACATTGGCCTTATCTAGACACAAGTTTGTCAAATCTAATATGTTAATCTCTTTATGTTCCAAAGGGATGGACAAGTCTGATATGGGTCTGTCCAGACTACCTTGCTAAATTGCTGTTTTTAGCCTGGTTCAGATCAAATTTATTTTTTCAGAGGTTTGTCAAATTGCCAAACTAAATGAATGTTCGGCTGAGCTAAACCTCCAGCTGCATCAGGAAGGGAAACTCTTAGTAACTGCTTTACTACTACTGCTAAATAGATAGCTTCCTGCTCAGAGCTCCTGGTTGTTAGGGAGCGGCTGGTCTGCACACCAACCGGTGACACATTCCCATTTGGTTCATTCACAAAGGATTCAGAAAGGACCTTCAGCTCAGATGTCAGAAAGGGACTCACAGCTGACAGGTGAATGTAAACAAAGGGGCAGGTGGTCCTAGCAGTAACACAATTTCTGTCCTAGAGGGACAATAGTCAGTCCCACTGTACAATATCAATGGAGAAGAAATTGTCACCTTGCGACAGGACGTGACTTGGGACTAAATGCCATCTGTCCCACCTCACATCTGTATAACATAGGGTGGAGCTGTTCTGAAATCCTCAGAGAGATCTAGTTAGGGCTGACAACACTGCTATCTAACAGTGCATCAGAGGTTAAGTGTAGTTAGCAGCTCACTGGATTTCTGGTAGGATTTATTTAATTTTTTTGCACTGATCAAACTGATAAAAGAAAATGCTTTCAATGTGCTGTATATATAATAGACCAAAGTGGCCAAATTAAAAAACAATTTTTATACTTGCGGTTTATAAACACTTTAACTACTTCTAGACCAAGCCTGTTTCTGACTAAGGTTGCCACCAGTCCGGGTTTAGATTGATGTGCCCAGATTTCCCTCGGCCTGAGACCCTTACACCAGTACCGCTGACAGGGGGTACCATGGGGCCTCCTGTAGGGGCCCCAGTAAACAGGGAGACCCAGACAGCAGGGGGATCAGATTGGCGGGCGGGGGGGGGCAATTACAGAGGAGACAAAACAGAAGTGAGAGAGAGGCGCTGGGTAGCCGCTGGTAGTTTTTAATGAATTAAAAATTTAAAAACAATCCACTCACATATGGCAGAGCGGTAGGCATGTGAATCTCCTGGTCCACTGCAGTGAACTGTCAGATAGCCTGGGACGCTGTGACCAATGCTGACAGCGGACTTCACAGACTGACATGCCTACCTGACATCTGTGAGTGGATTGTTTTTAAACATTTAATTTATTAAAAACAACTGCACTAGCGGCTACCCGCCGCCGCTCTGATCCCCCTGCTGTCCAGGTCCCCCTGTGTACTGGGGCCCCCTACAGGAGACCTCATGGTACCTCCTGTTGGTGGCCATGGGGGGGATTTATGCTGGTAGGGGAAGATGATTTATAACAGGAGGGGGTGGGGATAAGTGCTGGGATGGGGAAGAAGGGGGGATTGTGTTGAGACTGGGGATTTTGGGGATGGTGGAGTGGTACTTGTGCTGTGGAAGGGGGATGAAGATTTGTTTTGGGGGGATGTTCTGGGAGGGGGGAGAATTGATTTTTGCTGGTGGTGAGTGGAGGGTGAAAATAAAGACTAGTGCTGGATGTTTTTTTGCAGGAGAGGGAGTGGGGTTTTAGATGAAAGGGTAACATGGGGGAGAGTATTTCTCACGGGGGGAATTTTGCACTCTTTTTAGCCCTACACTGTGCATTACACACCCCTGACTCCTGCGCTCTTTTTGTTTTGTACTCATGACTCCTAATATGCATTACATACTCCTGTCCCCTGCATTCTGTGCATAAGACTCACAGGCTCTATTCACACCTAGGTATTCCCGAATCGGTGCAAACCGCAGGATGTGTTAACAATACCTTTACTTGCAATGGCCCCCCAATCGCAGAGCGAAACTTCTTTTGGGTGACAGGCATCCCATGATTCTGTTTGCGCGATTTTGCTGTGATTTGTCGAGCGACAATCGCAGCAAAATTGTGCCGCGGTTGGGGTGTCATGCCGCTAAAGTCTTTGGGTTTGGCTTGAAGAAAAGGTGGCAACTCTATTTCTGACACTTATTGTTTACAAGTTAAATCAGCATTTTTTGCTAGAAAATTACTTAGAACCCCCAAACATTATTTATATATATTTTTTTAGCAGAGACCCTAGAGAATAAAATGGAGATCGTTGCAATACTTTATGTCACACCGTATATGTGCAGCGGTCTTACAAATTCAATTTTTAAAAAAAAAAATACACTATATTGAATAAAAAAATAAGAAAACAGTAAAGTTAGCCACATTTTTTTCTATAATGTGAAAGATAATGTTACAACGAGTAAATTGATATCTAGCATGTCATGCTTCAAAACTGCGCCCGCTCTTGGAATGGCGAATTTTGGTACTCAAAAATATCCATAGGCAATGTTTAAACATTTCTACAGGTTTTGAGTTACAGTGGAGGTCTAGAGCTAAAATTATTGCTCTCACTCTAATGATCACTCCGATGCCTCACATGTGTGGTTTGAACACCGTTTACATATGTGGGCGGGACTTGCATATGTGTTCGATTCTGCGCAAGCTCAGAGGGAGGGGGGGGGGGTTAAATTTTTTTTTCTTATTCATTTCACTTTTATTTTTTATTTTTACACTGTGCCTTAAAATGATTTTTTTTATCACTTTTATTCCCAATATGAGGAATGTAAACATCCCCTGTAATAGAAATAAGCAGGACAGGGCCTCTTTAATGTGAGATCTGGGGTCAAAAGACCTCAGATCTCACATTTACACTTAAAAGCAATAAAAAAGGTAATTTTATTCCATGAAAAAGGGCCCTTAAAGGTCGGAGGGCAGAAGTGACGTTTGAAATTGCTCTGCTCCTCCAAGGGCATAGAGTCGAGTGGGGGCCATCTTGCCCTCACTTGACTTCCTGCCCATCCATCTCGGGGATTGGATCGTTTCCGCACCTCTCCTGCTGCCCGTAAAAGTGATCTCACGGCGAATCCACCACTAAGCCCTGGTTCACACCAGTGCACTCAGCAATATTGCATATGATTTGCACCGCAGTGCAAATCCTATGCGATATCCGTGTGATGTGATTTTAGCTATACAAATTGTATGGCTAATATCGCATCGCATTCGGACCAAACATGCAAAGGACCCTTTTTTTGGTCCACAGCAGAATCGGAGTGGTGTTCATACCCATGAGATGCGATTAATGTGTGAATTTGCAGTTCGCACTGTGATATGCAAGCTAAAAAGGGCGTGTCATTAACAATGTATTGACACCTCCCTTCATTTCGTATAGGGCGAGTCGGGTGTGATGCGGGAACCCGCAGTGGATTTGCAGGGTTCCCACATCACACCTATATGAATCGGGTCTGAGACCACTTTTATGTTAAAGCAGAGCGCCTGCTGTTTAAAAAGATACCAATGTTACGGCAGCTATCTGCTGCCATAACCCCCGGTATTTGACGTCAAAGTAATGACGTATATATACAGTGGGCGGTCCGGACCGTACAACATAACAGCGATACGAACTGGCCTTGTCTCTCTCCACATATTCTCATATTAGCATTTATAACAATTCTCATATCTTTAAATTATTGAACATGGAATGTTTCAATATATGTTGCTGTAAGACTTGTTCCTTAGGTTCAGTGGCCCTTTAAATAATATTTACAATTATAAAAAGCAAATATACCGCGCTGGGTAAGGAGTAATAAAGGTTATCTGGCAGCAGCAGCAACAATATAAAGTGCGATATTTCACCATATACAGTCCTAATATTAAACAAAATTGTTGCGCTAACTAAAAGTGAATAACATGTCTAATCTCACATCGGTAAGAACCCCTCAATGGGGATAAAACGATAATCTAGGCGTGTAAAGTGAAAATACACTAAAGTAAATCACCATGAATAAAAATCAAAAAATTAAACCCTTAGGAGAAATCATACTCCCTACATAACATGTGAAATAAATTACATATAGTGTATACAGTGCTGTGCATAAATAGGCTGAAAAAAATATATAATAGTTGAAAAAGTCCCAATAATAGTGTCCAAAAAAAAATTTTGTCCAAAAATTATATTCAATCAAAACATATAATAGGTTAAAACAATCCAGAGTTCTGTGCAAGTTGAAAGAGATAGGATTTATTTCAATCTTACACCACCACCGATCACGCAGACACCTCCAGTGACAACAAGGGGTAGATAAACCCTTACCAGAAGCCAAGACCCACTATCTCTAGTAAGGGTCAGTAATGCTGGCAGATATAGCCCTCTGCAGGGTCTAGAGATGCGATCTTTCTCCGCTCCTGGAGCTCCACGGATCAGTAAGAATGGTTATGAAGCCAACCTCGGAAGTACCACTCGCCACATATTATAAAAAATATAAGGGCCACATAGCGTAATACTGTAGGGTATTTTATTAAAACATACACTAAAATCCAGGTACTCACATTTCCACATCAAATCATGCGCATATAATAGAAAGCCGGCAGATAAACAGAACACCCGTCCTCGTGGGATACACTGTATGGCGTGGTGACGTCAGCGCGTAAGCTCCGCCCTACATGTTTCGTGATAGGTCACGTCCTCCTGGGGCACCCAGGTACCTGGATTTTAGTGTATGTTTTAATAAAATACCCTACAGTATTACGCTATGTGGCCCTTATATTTTTTATAATATGTGGCGAGTGGTACTTCCGAGGTTGGCTTCATAACCATTCTTACTGATCCGTGGAGCTCCAGGAGCGGAGAAAGATCGCATCTCTAGACCCTGCAGAGGGCTATATCTGCCAGCATTACTGACCCTTACTAGAGATAGTGGGTCTTGGCTTCTGGTAAGGGTTTATCTACCCCTTGTTGTCACTGGAGGTGTCTGCGTGATCGGTGGTGGTGGAAGATTGAAATAAATCCTATCTCTTTCAACTTGCACAGAACTCTGGATTGTTTTAACCTATTATATGTTTTGATTGAATATCATTTTTGGACAAATTTTTTTTTTTTTGGACACTATTATTGGGACTTTTTCAACTATTATATTTTTTTTCAGCCTATATCTGCACAGCACTGTATACACTATATGTAATTTATTTCACATGTTATGTAGGGAGTATGATTTCTCCTAAGGGTTTAATTTTTTGATTTTTATTCATGGTGATTTACTTTAGTGTATTTTCACTTTACGCGCCTAGATTATCGTTTTATCCCCATTGAGGGGTTCTTACCGATGTGAGATTAGACACGTTATTCACTTTTAGTTAGCGCAACAATTTTGTTTAATATTAAAATAATATTTACAGGCTGCAATATTTTTTTAGCAAATACTTAAAAAAAATACTAACAAAACAGCAATTTATCAGAATTTGCCTGATGGATTGCCGAACTACAAATATTACTCTAGCTTTGCTGTAGCCATAATAAAAAAAAAAAAAACAACACAAATACAAGACATTTTCTATGATTAATTGTATCGCCTTTTACTGCATTGAAAGACAAAAGTAAAATGTTAATATAACAAATAAACTTCAGTTGCGATAAGCATTTTCTTTAAAATACACTGAAATCAGGGTGTAGAAAAGGCACAGCTCTATTCACAAAATTGTTTGTTTTTATAAATTACAGCACATAAAAACTGTTGATATACTGACAAAATGATGCATCATTACACTGTACACACCATTCATATTCCATGATGAATGAGGCATTTTACCATTTTCAATTTATTTTCAGAACACGACAATATAATCCATTATTGATGTAGAGTATCCACCTTACATTTATACAGCATACTTGCACATTTTGACTATTTAAAAGAAAATAAAAAAATATATCCAGACATATTTACATTGCTAACACTGATTCAAGGTAACTCTCACCTATTTTTCTTTTTCTTTTTCTACCACAAGATATTTTAAAAAAATAAAAATAAAAGATTGTTTTCTATATAACCATACATTTCATTTATAGTTGTGCTCATAAGTTTACATACCCTGGCAGAATTTATGATTTCTTGGTCATTGTTCAGAGAATATGAATGATAACACAAAAACATTTCTTTCACTCATGGTTGGCTGAATCAACCGTGTTTACCTTTTAAAATCATAATGACAACAGAAACTACCCAAATGACCCTGATTAAAAGTTTACATACCCTTGTTCTTAATACTGTGTATTTCCTCTTTTAACATCAATGACAGCTTGAAGTCTTTTGTGGTATTTGTGGATGAGGCTCTTTATCTTCTCAGATGGTAAAAGCTGCCCATTCCTCTTGGCAAAAAGCTACCAATTTCTGGAAACTCTTGGGTTGTCTTGCATGAACTGCATGTTTGAGATCTCAATGGTATTGAGGTCAGGCCACTGAGGCTACTCCAGAACCTTCACTTTATTCTGCTGTAGCCACTGACAGGTCAACTTGACTTTGTAGTTTGGATCATTGTCATGTTGGAATGCCCATCCCATCCAGTACATCCCATGCGCAACTTCCTGGCAGATGAATGCAAATGTTCCTCCAGTATTTTTTTATAACATACTGTATCCATCTTCCCATCAATTTTGACCAAATTTCCTGTGCCTTTGTAGCTCACACATCCCCAAAACATCAGCAATCCATCTCCGTGTTTCACAGGCCTTGTTGACTCCTTTCTAAATGTATTGTTTATGGTTGTGGCCAAACAGCTCAATTTTGGTCTCAACACTCCAAATGACTTTGTGCCAGAAGGTTTGAGGCTTGTCTCTGGGCTGTTTGGCTTATTGTAAGCAGGATACTTTGTGGCATTTTCGTAGTAATGGCTTTCTTCTGGCGACTCAACCATGCAGCCCATCTTTCTTCAAGTACCTCTTTATTGTGCATCTTGAAACAGCCACATCACATGTTTTCAGAGAGTCCTGTATTTCACCTGAAGTTATTTGTGGGTTTTTCTTCGCAACCCAAACAATTTTCCTGTCAGTTGTGGCTGAATTTTTAGTTGGTCTACCTGACCGTGGTTTGTTTTCAACAGAACCCCTCACTTTCCACTTCTTGATTAGAGTTTGAACACTGCTGATTGGCATTCTCAATTCCTTGGATATCTTTTTTATATCCCTTTCCTGTTTTATACAGTTCAACTACCCTTTCCCGCAGATCCTTTGACAATTATTTTCCTTTCCATGACTCAGAATCCAAAAACGTCAGTGCAGCACTGGATGAAAGGGTCTGTCAGGAGTCCAGAAACTCATTGACCTTTTACAAACACACACTAATTACAAGCAAACAGATCACAGGTGAGGATGGTTATCTTTAATAGCCATTCAAACCCCTTTGTGTCAACTTGTGTGCATGTTATCAGGCCAAAATCACCAGGGTATGTAAATTTTTGATCAGGGTCATTTGGGTAATTTCTGTTGTCATTAGGATTTAAAAAGAGTAAACACAGTTGATTGATAATAAATGGCTTCAGCCAAACACTAACCATGAGTGAAAGAAATGTTTTTGTGTTATCATTCATATTCTCTGAAAAATGGCCAAGAAATCATAAATTCTTTAAGGGTATGTAAACTTATGAGCACAACTGTATATGTATACCTCATAAAATGACCTCAGAATTTTCTACTTTTTAATTCTTATATGACACTTCATGAGTATTTGTCTCTAACTATTGAATTATGTGGGCAAGGCACGTTATAAGGAAACACTCTTCAGGCTTGCCTGTATGAACTGTTTGGATTCTGCATGGCTGGCAGTAGCTAATATTTTTATTTTTAATGCAAGAAATGTTGAATGCCATGAAATTTGTCTGAAAATACCCTTAGACATTTTCTAAAGAGCACCAGGACCCCCCAACTCTGGAGCATTTTGGAATTAGGTACTTTGGCCACCTCCCTGTAAACCACTTCTAACTCTTGGTGAGGGATGCCACCAGTCTTATTAAAAGACCAGTGTGCGGCAAGGAAGGACACACGCTGACTTCCAGACCAAAGCTAGGGTTTCTGTTCTGGTTTTATAGCACTATGAGGCATAGATGGTAACTTGAGGCAAGTACTGCGTGATGCCCATATTTGTTCATACTTTGTTAACCTTTAGCACAGACAGACTTTAAAGTGGAATTTCAACCAAACAGCTAAGTGCTCATCTTAAATACATACAGGTATATGCTGTACATCCAATTCTCTGGTTTACGGACTTCTATTGTAGTGCACAGTCAGACTGGTGAAACCCATATTTCCTGGCTCTCTGCCTCTAGCTCATCTTCATTGGACAGTGAATCAATTATCACTGCTGTCCCATAAAGGAAATGATCCAGGAAGGCTAAAATTGAAAGTAGTTGAATGATCTTTCAGGATGTGTACAGAATCTCCATTGCAGTTATTATGGCTCTGCACTTCCCATTCCTCTAAGTTCCTTACAAGTATGCAGATGTATCTTCTATTTTCTTCCATTTTGTTAACCTCATTACAGGTTATTTTCCCACAATGTTACACTGAGTGTCTTCTTCTTGCAAAGGGACAAATTCTGCAACAAGATGGATTTATTAGTTTAAAAAAATTCTTATTCATCCCTGGTAATGTTTATTGTGCATGCATTGGCTGGCAGCGGTTGTTATGTCCAACAATGCATACATAGTAAGACCTCCAGCACACAGAAATGATGACTGATGCCGTAGTTGGTGGCTTCAGACACCATTTTGTGGGGGATATATAAGAGAAGCAGCTGACACCCTCATTTTCAGTTGCTGGTGCACAGCCCCTTCCTTGGGAGACCCAAGCATAATTTTGGTGAGCATGCAACTGTAAATTGGGATTTAGGATTGATTAGCTATAAATAAATGGGTGCTCTAAGGTCTATCAATGCTAGATTTTACATTTTAGTTACACTGTTGTAATCAGAATCCACATTTCATGATTCAGTAGGCAGAACCAACTAGGAGCTCATTATAATGCTGTGAGGGTGGAATCATGTCATGTACCTTTAAGGAGGGTTGGGCTCCTCCAGTCACCTGTCCTTCATCTATCCATTTAATTGTATGTGCTTCCACTGTGAAGCCTCTTATACAGAGTTAGGTCTGCAGTATACAGGGAGCCTTGTCGGGGCCTGCAGCTTACGCATACACTTGCAAATGTGTGTAACCAATCCCCTGTCTTTTAAACGCTGAACTGTTAGACAAGTGAATTTGGCTTGGTGGCAGACTGGTCCGTGAGTTGAGCTCGGAACCTTTTTTTGTTTCTTTGCTTTTTGTCTGTATCCGCCTTTCCAGAGCTCCTTGCTGTAGTGGCCAGTTATAGGTGGGGGACAGTGACCTTGTTTTTTGTAAAATTTAAAGTAGTTGAATGATCTTTCAGGATGTGTACAGAATCTCCATTGCAGTTATTATGGCTCTGCACTTCCCATTCCTCTAAGTTCCTTACAAGTATGCAGATGTATCTTCTATCATGTG
>BLSH010560414.1:214720-237709 GCA_018402905.1 Glandirana rugosa | reverse complement strand
CCCCCCCCCCCCCCCCCCCCCCCCCCCCCCCCCCCCCCCCCCCCCCCAATCAGGAGAGAGGGATCTGAGCTGTGATCCCAACAGCACAGCAGGCATGCATCATATATATCTTATGTATCCGATTTTCGAGAGAAAAACAGCGAGGAGTAAACAATTTAGTGCGGCTAACCAAACTAGAAATGAATTTGGTCCACTGGGTAGGTAACCAGGTAACATCTCAACGGTAGATTATAAATTATAAACTTAGAAACTTATCCCAACACGGCATCTCTATCACATGGGTTCATGGTGACCCCAGAGCTGCCCGACCTGAGAAGGAGGCCTATACCAGGGCAGAACCGGGGCCAACAGAAACCCCACATTATCGGCATCTGATTATTACATATAACAGTAAATAACTATGCAAATCCCGGTATCTCATAAACACAGAGGAACCTATGGGGGAGCCCCATCTTTGAACCTAGTCAGGTTAGTAACATATCCACTCCATCGTGTGCCCACTGGGGAGAAACCTTAAACAGAAGTCAATGGTTTACATGGTAAGGTGACATTCAGGGCAGTGAGCGATGGTATTCTCCTGTCCCTCCCGAACCCCAGCTAGGTCAAGCACACCAACAAAGGGCAGGGATAGGTACAGGATAGGATAGGTGTCCATGGGACTTTGACTGAGTGGAGATCAAACTCTCACCAGGGGGGTTCAGTCTGTGGTACATCAGTGCCTATGTGCTGCGCTGGGATTATGTAATGTTCAGAGGAAAGCCTGGAGTTTAATCTTCAGGGGATGTAGGTCTGCGGGTCCTGCGTGGAGCAGACATTGACCTTGAGCACACACATCTTCGGCCCTGAGTAAAAGGGTCAGGGTTCGGGAGCCGTTGTTGGTCATCTGGGGGATGCAGCCAGTTTGGGATGTCTACAGGGTCTTGTTCAAGGAACAAAAAGAAGTCAGGCAGCTGATCAGGGTCTGCTAAGGTAAATTTTCGGACATCCCGGGTTACCTTGACACTGAAGGGGTGGCCCCAGGTGTAAGAGGCCCCGGCTTGACATATTATATCCAAAAGGGGGCGAACAGTCCATCGCATGAATAGCGTGTTACGAGAGAGATCTGGGTAAAGATGGATAGAAGACCCGTCGAAGTCCATGGGACCATGTCTCCAGGCAGCACGCATGATCTCTTCTTTTAGGGTAATAGGGGAGCCTACATAGTACATCCCATGGGCGGTTCGTTCGGTACCCTCCTGGGGCCCCCACTCTATGTATGCGGTCAAGTTCGATCGGGGAGGTGAGTTCCCTCTCCAGGACCTGATTAAGGATAGCTACGACCGTGGGCCTCAGATCTGCCCCTGACGTCTCCTCCAGAAGACCCTGGAGCCTAATATTATTTCTGCGACTTTGGTTCTCACTATCCTCTATGCGAAGTTGGTGTTGGCGTAGACGTTCTAATTGGGATTTAGATGCTGACTCGAGTGCTAATATAGGAGTAGCATGGTCCACTTGGGTGACAGTCAGTGCCGATACGGCTCCTCCGGTGTGCGTTGCTTGCTGTTTTAAAGTATGTAACTCCTCCTGTAGTGAGACCTCTAGCTTCTCTGCCCAGGACTCAAATGTGGCTCTAAATGAGGACAAGAGAGCCATAGCTTCTGATCTAGGGGGCCCTGTAGAGTCAGAGGTTTGAGAGTTGGCCATTAGAGGCATAGTTGGGAGGTTTTCTAACCTGCAGGCACTGTCTGGTGGGACCATGTGCGAGACGCTGGTGTCCCCTTCGTTTTCTGAGAGGGTGGCAGCTGTTGCAGTGTCAGGCCGTCATCTTTTCCTTGGGTGTCCGAGGCTCTAGTGGGGTTGTTCGCAGTAGGTATCATTGCATGGTTCCCTGCTGTAGCTCTGCAGGTTCAACGGGAAGTGAGGGACCCGCCGACATAGGTGCATCGGATGCTCATAAGCTGGAGAAAGCCTGCCAGCGTCGGGAAGGCACAGAGCTCTACATGCCCCTAGCCTTCCATCACCAGCCTGGGAGCCCTAGGAGGAGGGCAGTTAGATATGGGGGCAGCTCAGGGTGGAGGTGACACTGTGGAGAAGACCGGGTGTACAAAAATGGCCGCTGTTACCAGGCCTTCACTGATTTCAGCCCATGGATGGAGCTGTTTGTGGGCCTCACTTGTCCACCAGTGGGGCAGGTAAGCAAAGCAGTAGGGGCCCCTCAGCTGATAAAAAAATGTCCTGGGGCCAAGCAGCAGAGGCTGGGCGCAGAGGCTGGGGGTGGCAAGATGGCGGCCGTTACTAGGCTCTGCCAGGCTGCGTCTAGAGTGTCCAACCTGCGGTCACAGTCCGTCCATCCTCTATGCGATCAGCTTATGGTGGAGTGATGGGGGGAGACAGGGTTACCCGTCCCTCCACTTCTGGCTGCAGGATGGCTCCCCGCCAGTCCGTGACTGCCGGGTTCAGGCCTTAAAGATGGCAGCATCTGCAGATGGGAAGGGGCTATATAAGTCCGTTGCGCGCCGCTTGTACGCGGCCAGTCCACTCAAGATTCAGCTCGGAGCCAGACAGAGAGTAAGAGGGAACAGTCGGGGTGTTTCTGTGGCTCACCAGGCTTCCAGATGGTCGGATGTCTGGGGATTGGAGATGGGTTCCCGGAGCTCCCCTGATGCACCTCCTTCTCCTGCACTTTTTTTTCTTGCGGGGGGCAGGCAGCGCTGTGTGGGGGACCCCAGTGGCAGGTTGCAGGGTGGATGAGGCTCGGATGGTGCGAGGGGGGTCCGCACTCATCGCCGTTCAGTCCGGGTCCAGTAGGCCTCAAAAGCCGCGGCCTAAATTTTGGGCTGGTGCGGGAGGATGTCTTCAAACCGCTTAATATATGGCTTGTTTGAAGCTGAAGGACTAGGGGATTGGATTGTCTCACCCTTGCCTCCCCTTGACGGATTCCTCCGGATTGTGTGGACCTCGGCGGAGCTATGGCTGCACACGTCTGCTTTCTAGCACGTCCGGTCACGCCCCCCCCCCCCGTGCATTTCTTTTAATCCATGTGAGAAAGTGAATCTAATGGGGAGTGGTTTCCTAATTATCAATCATCTTTCTATCCATGTGGGAAAGTGAATCTAATGGGCGTGGTTTCATAATTATCAATCACCTGCAGAGCACTAATGAGGAAGTCTGCTTGGCCTGCATCCCTTTAGACGTGTGCCTATTGGGAGTATCTCACCAAAAATGACATTTTTGTTGCAGTGGATGCCTGAAATCTGACTTGTATCTTAGTGCAGACTTCTGGGAAAATTGGTGAGCCAATCACACAAGCAGGAAATTATGTTTCTGGGGAGTTGTCAGTACACATTCTGTGTACAGAACAACTCCAGGTAGCCATATTGCATTGCATTTATATAAAATTACACCGACTGCAGATTGAAAAGGAAAGGTCATTTTTAATAACATTCAATTACAATATGGCCTGTGTCGCAATTGTATATGCTATATTATTTTCTCTTTCTTTGCTATTTTTTTCCCCACAAAAGTGGAGTTACCCTTTGAAGTTAGTGACCTGAACCAAGTATTTATATGAAGCTATCTAATTGCACTTGTACAAACCGTGACAAGTCTTCTAAAATTGAACCTATAATACTTTGGTTTGGGGTAAGCTTATTTTAAATTAGAACTCCAGCTAAAAATAAAAGTGAATAGCATTAAAAATGTAAAAACAGCTTTTGCTGCAATATTCATTCTCATTTCAGAACTGCCCCCACAGTATTACATTTTTGCTACTAGATGCCCCAATCTTCTAAGTTCATTGATGGCCAGTGTCTTGCAACCCACTTCCTCTGAGCCTGGGCTGTCAAGGACACACTCCCTAGGGCAGCATGATTATGCAGAGTGGGATCAGAGTAATACTGCACTGAACAGTATTATCACACGAGTGCCACATAAAGGCTGCCCATGTGAATCAGTAAGGACTGTCCATCACTGCCACCAAAGAAGAACAAGGATCTCTGATATCTTTAGACCGGTAAGGAGAGCCTTGCAAAAAAGTATGGTGGCTGACATGACTAAAATTTCATTACCTGGAGTAGAGAGCAATGAAAAAAGCCTAGGTCATCACCTGATGGCAGTGCAAAACACTACATTCATATGTAATATTTCATTTTTATCTTAAAAGAAACACAATCCTTTTTTTAATTTAAAAATTTATATTCCGGACCTGATAAAAAAAGAAAATATGTACACAATCACTACACATTCCCTTTAAACTCCAGCTGCCCTGATTCTCGGGGTGGTCAGATACTCCTGGGAGTGTCAAGAGCTGGCCAATCCCCTCCCTCCTTTTACAACTATCTAATGATTGGCCGATAACTATGATGGGCAGCCTTACTGGCTATTATGCCTACTTTCATCACTACAGGGAACTATTGGAAAATGTTTTAAATTAAATACTTTTTTTTACCTTAATGCATTCCCTGCTTTAAGGTAAAAAAAATGTTCCATTTGCAGTATTACCCTCTCCCCCACCTAAATACTTAACTCACTCATCTGCCTGATCCAGCACTATGACCATCTGTGGTACTTCTCTCCCCTCTCCCTGCTCATGCAAGCTTTGCTGAGGCAGAGGTAGCCATTGGCTCCTGCTGCTGTCAATCAAGTCCTATCAGCAGACAGTGGTGGATGGGGAGGGTGTCTATGGACCACAGCCTGGCTTAGGAATTACCTATATCCGCATACCAATCAGCTTGCTATAGTGGCAGATGCAGACAGTGCTGGTGGGGGACCCCAGAATAAGAGGTTTGAGGTTTGAGAAAAGTGCGGCGTGCATTTGTATTCAGCCCCCATGAGTCAATACTTTGTAGAACCACCTTTCACTGCAATTACAGTTGCAAGTCTTTTTGGGGATGTCTCTACCAGCTTTGCACATCTAGAGAATGACTTTTTTGCCCATTCTTCCTTGTAAAATAACTCAAGCTCTGTCAGAGTGGATGGAGAGCATCTGTGAACAGCAATTTTCAAGTCTTCCCACAGGTTCTCAGTTGGATTTAGGTCTGAACTTTAGGCCATTCTAACACATGAATATGCTTTGATCAAAACCATTCCATTATAGCTCTGGCTGTTTGTTTAGGGTCGTTGTCCTCCTGGAATGTGAACCTCCGCTCCAGTCTTAAGTCTTTTGCAGACTCTAACAGGTTTTCTTCTAAGATTGCCCTGTATTTGGCTCCACCCATCTTCCCATCAACTCTGACCAGCTTCCCTGTCCCTGCTATAGAAAAGCATTCCCACAACATGATGCTGCCACCACCATGTTTCATGGTGGGAATTGTGTGTTCAGGGTGATGTGCAGTGTTAGTTTTCCACCACACATAGCATTTTGCTTTTAGGCCATAAAGTTCAATTTTGGTCTCATCTGACGTGTTTGTTGTGTCCCCCACTAGACATGTGCACTGCCAAAAAATTCATTCATTTTTGTTTTTAATTTTTCGGGTCATTTGTTATGATCGAAATTGGTAAATTTGAAAATTCGTAAATGTGAAAATTTTAAAATCCTGAAATTCCAAAATCCAGAAATTCGAAAAATTTGAAACTCGAAAATTCTTAAATTCAAAAACCTAGAAATTTAAAAATTCAGAAATACGGAAATTTGAAATCATGAAACTAAGAAAGAAGATCCGAAAATTAGAAAGAACGAAAATATGAAAATTTGCAATAGTAACTAACTAATAACTAACTATTAAATTATAGGTTTTGGCATTTCCTTTCAAATTTGGCTATTAGTCAATGTAACAAATACAAATTTACCCAATGTTATGAATTATTCAAAATAACAGATGCTGCATCTAAACAAATCTTACGGAACAAATTCATAATAAATAATAATGATAATAAAAAGTTTTTATTATTATTACTGTTATTTATTATTATTAATTTGTTATGTTCCATTCCTTTAGATACAGCATTCGCTATTTCGGATAATTTGTAACTTTGGATAAATTCGTATTTGTACAGACAAATTTTAAAGGAAATTCCAGTATCTATAATTTAATAGTTAGTAATAGTTAAGTTATTATTAGTTATTATTTTAGATTTTCAAATTTTTCAGGTTTTCAAATTTTCGTTTTTATTTCCGGATTTTCGTTCTTTTGAATTTTCCTTCTCATCTTCGTATTTTCACATTTTCTGATTTTCAGATTTTTGAATTCCAACTGTACGAATTTCGAATTTACAAATTTTCAAATTTACGCATTTTCAAATTTTCGAATTTTCAAATTTTCCAATTTTTGAATTTTCGAATTTGCGAATAGTAAACAGGTTTTTGTTAATTTGGATATTTCCGAATGAACTAATTTGTCAAAATTCATTAAAAAAAACGAATTCAGAACGAAATGAATTGCACGTGCCTATCTCGCACATGGCTTCTCGCAGACTGCAAATGGGACTTCATATGGCTTTCTTTCGCCAATGGCTTTCCACTCTTCCATAAAGGCCAGATTTGTGGAGTGCACGACTAATACTTGTCCTGTGGACAGATTCTCCCATCTGATGTCCATCTGAGCATGGTAACTCCTCCAGAGTTACCATGGGCCTCTTGGCCCCTCTGATTAATGCTCTCCTTGCTCAGCCTGTCAGTTTAGGTGTATGGCCATGTCTTGGTAGGTTTTCAGTTGTGCCATCCATTTTTGGAGTATGGATTGAACAGTGCTCTGTACGATGTTGAAAGCTTAGGATATATTTTTTGTAACCTAACCCTGCTTTAAACTTCTCCACAACTTTATCCCTGACCTATCTGATGTGTTCCTTGGCCTTCATGATGCTGTTTGTTCACTAAGGTTCTCTAACAAACCTCTGAGGCCTCACAGAACAACTGTATTTATACTGAGATTAAATTACACACAGATGGACCCTATTTACTAATTAGGTGACTAATGAAGGCAATAGGTTCCACTAGATTTTAGTTAGGGGAATCAGAGTAAAGGGGGCTGAATACAAATGCACACCACACTTTTCAGATATTTATTTTGAAAAACATTTATCATTTTCCTTCCACTTCACAATTATGTGCCATGTTATGTTGGTCTATCACATAAAATCCCAATAAAATATATTTATGTTTTTGGTTGTAACATGGCAAAATGTGGAAAATTTTAAAGGGTATGAATACTTTTTCAAAGCACTGTAAGTTCCTGGGTGCTCCTAAACAATACATGGGAATTTATCCTTTTTTATTATTTAATATATAACAAGTAATCCCCTTCCCCACCATCTTTATAGTGCTTGTGGTTATCCCCACGGGCCAGGTGGAGTTTGATGTTCATGCCCCCCAACCTAGTTAACAGTGGGAGGCAAACAAGGAGGTGATTTACACTTTTTTTTTCTTTTGATCACATAAAATCCCAATAAAATACATTTACATTTTTGGTTGTAACATGACAAAATGTGGAAAATTTTAAGGGGTATGAATACTTTTTCAAGGCACTGTGTCTGTATATCTGTTCTGCAATATCACTGCTGTCTGTGATTTGTAGTTTTACCAGTTTTGGTGTGAGATTCGATGATATCACTACCGTAGGAGGCTTATTGACAATATTTGTCAGGTCACCTGACAGCAGATGACAGGTGCGCACCACTGGGGTTAGGGGTGCACAGCTATGGTGGTGGACCCTTAGCTGACTGCTAAGAACTCTGGGTGGTGATGGAAGCAGGACCACTGGAGCAGTGACATCGATATACAGGAAGCTAGAGCATAGGTTTCCACAGGGTGGGGGGTCTAAGAGCCAGCAGGTGTTCACCAGAGCCTCTAGTGGTGAGGATGGACTTGATTGCAACTGGCCCCAGGTTTCAGCCCCCGAGGTCTCCCAGCTCATGCTCGCTACTGGTGGATGGAGAGGTAGCAGCAGTACAGGACAACAAGGAATGGTCAGTGGGATAGCCAAGGATAAGGGCAATGTGCAGACAAGGATTGATAGGAGAGCACGCCAAGATTGGGGTAACCAGCAGACAGGAAAATTCGCAAACAAGCCAAGATTGGGGTAACAAGCAGACAGGAATGGTCACAAACAAGCCAAGGTAATGGAATCAGACGGGGAGCACTCAGCAGGAACCATACACACTGAAAGCCTAACACACAATATTGGTCGGCAACGAGGCTTGCAGTACATGGTATTAATGTTCCTAATTAGAGACTGGGGTGGAGTCCTGCTGATGGATGATTACTTAGCACGCAGGTGAGATGTGCATGGTCTCTAGGCTGACCATGACCATAGAGGTAAACAAACACACAGGACCTGTTACTGCTGCTTCATGATAGTACCCCCCCTCTTACGAGGCCTCCCCTTCCCCACCTGGGCCCAGGCTTGGAGGGAAATCTCAAATGAAACCTCCTCACAAGGTGAGGCACAAATACCTCAGATGCAGACATCCAAGACCACTCCTCAGGACCAAACCCTTTCCAATGCACAAGGTACTGAAGAATGCCTTTACAGAACCGGGAGTCCAGAATTAGACTAAACTCGTACTCCTGACTATCCTCCAAGACTGGAACCGTGGTAGGGAGAGGATGAGAGAACTTATTGAGGACTAAAGGCTTCAAAAAGGAAACATGAAAGGCATTCGAAATCCTGAGGCTTTTAGGGATCTGGAGTTTAAAACAAACCAGATTCAACTTAGCAATTTTAGAGTATGGGCCAATGAATCTTGGGGCAAATTTCAGAGAAGGAACCCTGAGCTTGATGTTCCTGGTGGAAAGCCAGACTTTGTCTCCAGGCTGCAGAGAAGGTGGCCTATGCCTGCGACGGTCGGCATTAACCTTTAAATTTATCGGCAGCAGCCCCGATTGGAATCATGGACATCACCTCAAATAGCATTGAAGGATTTTGAATTGTAGCCAAAGCTGGAATTTCCAGAGAACAGGCCACAAGAAGAGGAAGATGAGGATGTTTTCCATGAACTGTAAGAAAAGGTGTCTTCTGTGAACTGACATTAACATGATTGTTGTAAGAGAATTCCGCCCACGGGAGTAGAGGTGACCAATAATCATGATGAGCCGAGACTAAAGTTCAGAAAAAAACCTCTAACTTCTGATTAACCCTCTCAGTCTGTCCATTGGATTGAGGCTGGTAAGAGGAAGAGAAATGCAGGACAATATTGAAGGATTTCCAGAAGGCTCTCCAAAAGCGAGATGTAAATTGAACACCTCTGTCCGAAACACTATGGGAAGGAACCCCATGGAGGCAGAAGATTTCTCAAACAAAAATGGGAACATGAGCCGAAGGAAGACCCGGGAAGAGGAACAAAATGGGCCATCTTAGAGAAACCGATCGATTACCACCCAAATGACCATATTCTTCTCAGATGGTGGGAGATCGGTGATAAAGTCCATGGCAATGTGAGACCAGGGCTTCTTAGGACTGGACAAAGGCATGAGAAGACCAGCAGGAGTTTGTGTGGAGTATTTAGACTGGGCACAGGCATGACAGGCTTTAACGTAGTCTTTGACATCTGGACGGAGAGTAGGCCACCATTAGTGGAAGGATCGAAGGAATCCAGCATGACTTTGGCAATGATCTTTCCTCTTAGCTCAATGGGTACGAAGGTCTTGCCAGGAGGAATTTTTGACTCCAGGGTGGTAGAATGGGCAAGAATGCATGAGGTCGGAATGATCAGCTCAGGTTCAGAGGTGGACTCCTCATCCAGAGTGTCAAATGACCTAGAGAGTGCATCAGCCCTACTGTTGCAGGAACCAGGTTTGTACGTAATTGTGAAATTAAAACGAGAAAAGAAAAGACTCCACCTGGCCTGTCTGGGATTCAGTTGTTTGGCATTCTGTAAGTTCTGCAGATTTTTATGATCAGTGAAGATTGTTATAGAGTGAGGGGAGCCCTCCAAGAGATGATGCCACTCCTCTAATGCCAATTTATAGCAAAAACCTCCTGATCACCAACGATCATAATTTTTCTCTGCCTGAGAAAATTTTAAACGCACATAGTTGACGTTTTTTCTCAACAAAATGAAGAAACACAGCTCCCACCCCAGTTGAAGAAGCGTCATCTTCAATACAAAAAGGATCCTTAGGATTAGGTCTCCTCAAGAGAGGTCCAGAAACAAAGGCTTGTTTTAATTCATGAAACGCAGAGACGGCTTCAAAGAGACACTCCTTGGCATTCGCACCTTTCTTGGTCAAGGCGATAATAGGTGCAGCAATGGAAGAATAATTCCTAATGAACTGCCTATAATAATTTGCAAACCCAAGAAAGCACTGTGTGGCCTTGAGGCTGGCGATAAGGGGCCAGTTGGTAATGGTTGAGACCTTTCCATGATCCATACGAAGACCCAAACTAGAGACAAAGCACCCCAGAAACAGAACCTCGGAACTTTCCAAAGATCATTTGTCCAGATTGGCATACAGGCACAGAAGTAAAATCCGGACATTTCTGTGGACAGGCAGATTCTCAGAAAAGATGAGAGTGTCATCCAGATAGATGACAACAAATTGATGCAGCAGATCCCTGAAGATTTCGTTGACAAAGTTTTGGAACACAGCTGGGGCATTGCACAGACCAAAAGGCATAACCAAGTACTCGTAATGCCTATCTCTAGTATTAAAATGCGGTTTTCCATTCGTCACCTTCCTTTATCTGGATCAGATTGTAAGCACCCCTGAGATCCACCTTGGTAAAAATGAAGGCACCTTTCAACCTGTGGAATAGTTCAGATATTAAGGGTAAGGGGTAAAGATTTTTGATTGTCAATGCAGGGTCTTAAAGTACAATCTTTTTTAGCAACAAAAATGAACCCTGCTCCCGCAGGCGATGAGGACTTCGGAATTAACCCCTTGTCTAGATTTTCAGCGACATACTCCGACATGGCCTGGGTCTCTAGGATGGACAGGGGATAGGTACGGCCCCTGGACAGAGTCCTTCCGGGAACAAGGTCAATGGCACAGTCAAAGAACCTGTGCGGAGGAAGCACTTCTGCTGATTTCTTGCAGAAGACATCCGGAAATCGCTATATGCAGCGGGAAGGGCAGAAGAAACTGAGGTGGTGGCAACAAGAAATCTCTCTCTAGGGGCAGCCTTGAGTAGGCAGAATGAGAAACAGGAGGGACCCCAAGCCAGTATCTACCCAGAAGTCCAGTCAATGTGTGGGGTATGGAGCTGTAACCAGGGAAGACCCAATACAATGGTGGTTGAGGCCTTAGGTAGGACAAGAAAGGATATCTCCTCCTGGTGGAGTATTCCTACCAACATCTTAACTGGAAGGGCCTGGAAGCGAATAGGCCCCCCTGGAAGAACAGTGCCATCGATCGCTGAGACCACCAATGAAGTGGCAAGAGGTGAAAGAGCAAGTTTCAAGGAAGATGCAGTTCTTGAGTCCATAAAGTTGCTGGCAGCTCCAGAATTCAAATATGCAATGAGGAGAAGTGTCGGCATGAAGGAACACCAACAGAAGGAGACGTGAAGGTGATGTTTCTGGGTCCAATACTCCACCTTCCAGATGTATTAGACCTGAGCGTTTCCTGGACACAGCGAGCAAGTGTCACGAAAATGACCTTTGCCCCCACAATAGAGACACAGGTCCAGAGTTCTGCACCTAGCACGTTCCTCGGGAGATCGCCTGATCCAACCCAGCTGCATAGGTCCCTCAGCTGGCAGGGGAGGCTCCACAGGTTGCAGAGAGGAGAGCTCAGGCTGACTAGGGACCAAGGGGTGCTGGCGTCTCTTTTCCAGGGTCCTCTCCTGAAAGCGAATGTCGATCTGGTTACACAGGGAGATCACGTCATCTAGATCAGCTGGGATGGTTTTACCCGCTAATTCATCCTTCACCCTGTCAGAGAGACCCTGTAAAAAGTTTGCAACTAAGGCCTCATTATTCCAGTTCAGCTCAGCAGATAGAATCTGAAAATAGAGAGCATACTGACCCACAGAAATAGACTCCTGGCGGAGGTGCAAAAGACCGCTGTCAGCTGAAGAGACATGACCTGGTTCCTCAAAGATGTTCCGAAAGAGTTTCAAAAAACTAGACAGACTAGAAACAACGGGGTCACCCTTCTCCCACAGAGGGGCAGCCCAGGCTAAAGCCTCACTGGACAGGAGAGATATAATGTAGGACACCTTCGCTCGATCAGATGGGAAGTTTTCAGGCTGAAGCTCAAAATGAATGGTGCACTGGCTGAGGAACCTCCTGCAGGACTTAGAATCCCCAGAGTAACGGGACGGAGCTGGTAACTGCAAAGGGTTCGCGACTGCGAGTGTGACTGGAACAGATATGGCAGCAGGTTGCGGTTGAGGTTGTTGAACTGCGCCTGCACTCAGGCAATCCGGCTGAGGCTTCAGATTATGGTTTCTGACACCTGGGTCACAAGTCTGCTGACTATGCCCTGCAGCAAATCATCTGCGGGTAGCTGCACATCAGCCAGGTCCATGGCTGACCAAACTGTCAGGTCACCTGATGGCAGGTGACAGGTGTGCACTGCTGGGGTTAGGGGCGCCTCGCTAAGGTTGTGGACCCTTAGCAGACTGCCGCAAATGGAACTCTGGGTGGTGATGGAAGCAGGACCACTGGAGCACTGACACAGATATGCAGAAAGCTAGAGCATAGGTTTCCCCAGGGAGCGGAGTCTAAGAGCCAGCAAGTGTTCCCCAGAGCCTCTAGTGGTGAGGATGGACTTGGCTGCAACTGGCTACAGGTCGCAGCCCCTGGGGTCTCCCAGCTCACACTCAAGGAATGGTCAATGGGATAGCGAAGGATCAAGGCAACCAGAAGACACAGACAGACAGGAGAGCATGCCAAGATTGGGGTAACCAGCAGACAGGAAAAGTCACAAACAAGCCAAGGTTGGTAACGTAATCAGAAGAAGAGCACTCAGCAGGAACCCCACACACTGAAAGTCTAACGCACAATATTGATCGACAATGAGGCTTGCAGAACATGGCCTATAATAACGTTCCTAATTACAAACTGGGGTGGAGTCACAGGTGAGATGTGCATGGTCTCTAGGCTGACCACAACCATAGAGGTAAGCAAACAGACAGGACATTAAATGTTATTGCTGCTTCATGACAATACTGGTGACGAGTCCTTTGTCCTCTGCTTGGTTTTTTTTTTTGTGGCCATAGCTTCCACATTAGAGATCCTATTTAAAGTGGTCCTTCCATGAAAAATGGAAGGTCCAGTTTGCTCTCAATTGTCGAAGCCCAAAAAAAATTCTGAAAAATTAATCATTGACAAGAAAAGGTAAAAAAATAGCTTACCTTGGCCCCGACTTATGACTCTTCGAGGAGGCACAGGTTACATCCCCATGCCTCACTGTGTGTGAGAAAGTTGGGTGCTTTAGATCTCATGAGAATGCCTTCCAAACCATACTGTATTGTGAGTACATTCTCACTAAATTTTGAGCGCTCAAAAGGCAGCGGTGAGACCACCCTTTCCTCTATGAAGTGTCAAAGTGTCAAACCTTTATTTTCTATATTTTTTGTTAACTAATTCTGTTTTTGGAGTTTTAGTGACTGGTAGTAAAACTGACCTTTCATTTTGCCGATAGGTCCACTTTAGGAGTATTTTTTCATAATTGGTAATTTATATAGCCCATGTTCAAAGGCTCAGCGCCAGAACTAACACATATGAACTTGTATAGTTGAACAAAATCTTATCAACATTTTCTGCCAGCAAGCCACCAATTTATGTAGTTCAGGCTTAGCAAGAGAGGGAGCAGGAGACAGATCATTGGGGAGGAAATTGGTGTAGGACAGTAACATTTCAGCAAGGGCATAATATTATGCTCTGAAAGCATTTTCATTAATCATGCCTATACAAATATTATTAAATCAAACCACAGTCTAATGAACTGCACAATATGTCAATGATATTTTACTGTAAATGTGTTCCTATTTATAAGAACCGTTAAATCTGCATTGCAGATTGCCTTGTATTTTCTAAGGAGACGTAATAACAAACTGTATTATTTCTGTTAGGTAAGCAAAAATAACCAGAGCACTGTACCTTAATATGTTCTGCTAAATTACAACAGCCGTTTAATGTATTACTGCAAATGCAGGAACAGCATGGAAAATGCAAATATTTGAAGTGTGTTTTAATTTATTCTTCTGATAGTTCAGCAGCGCGAAACACACACGCTCTGACATTATATTATGGGCAAAATCTTATTTTACATTATTTTTTCATTTAAGAGCTATATATTTATGAAAGGCATACTTTATTACTTGGAATGGGTATGTTATTGCATTTTTCTTAGCATTTAGCTTTTTCATTGGTAAATCCCAGAACATATTAATATATATATATAAAATATATTTTCTGTTATGGGGCAGTAAAAACAGGAGTTTTATTATTTGGTGAGGGGACTCACTGGGCACCTTTGCTGCCATTGTGCTATTTTCTGGGTGTCCTGTGTGCTTCTATGTCTTTAAGGAGGAGTGGGCCCCCTCCAGGCAAACCTGCCCTCACTCTTTCCATTAATATATATGTGCTGTTACTATGGAGGCTCTCAAAATGTATAGAGTTAGCATTGCAGATAATAATGGAGTGCCTTGTCGTGACCTCTGCAATATACGCATGTATTTGCAAATGTGTGTAAACTAAACCCCTGTTTTTAACGCGAACTGTTAGACAGGACAATTCAATTTGTTGCAGGCTGGTTGGTAAGTTGAGCTGGGAATTTTTATTTCTTTGTTTGTTTTATTTACCTTTACTAAAAAACTGCCTATGAAGATAAGGGGCATCTGTATAAAATAACCAAACTGTGCAGCTTTGACTAAAGTTGAATAATAGCCTTGCTATAGGTGTAGGCCATTTACACACCTCATGAAGCCTGACTGGAAAATTCCTAGGACGCTGCTAAGGACGTTGCTAAGAGATGGCTTGCAGATACTGTTCACCTTCATCATCACAGGAGGGAGCTCTCAAATACTGAGCACAGAGCTACTTAATCAGGGGAGAGAAAGCGCATGTCAGGGCAGTAACAGCTAGGTGTCTCTTAGCAACATCCTAGGAGTTTTCCAGTCAGGCTCCATGTGGGAGTTTCACATTCTTACTGCCCTGACAGTGAAAACCCCCCTATGCAGCTTAAACCACTTCTCCTCCAATCTAATGGTGTGGCCCCATGTCTTCTTACACTCCCTGAGACTGAATAGTTCCCTACCTATGCTGGGATTACCATTGAGGTATCTGTATATTGCTAGTTTAGTGCTTGTAGTCGTTCCTCATAATTGAGGTCCTCTAGTCCCCTTATTAATTTTGTTGCCCTTCTCTGGATTCTAGCACATCTTTCCTCATGAATACTGGCCAAACCAGAGTTTTATAAAGTGTCAGGATTATAGTTTTATCTTTTTTTTTCTTTTTTTTGCCACTCAGATGACTTTCATTCTCCCATTGTGTATGGGAGATCACTTTCAGCATTTTCACTTAATGGAAAATCCTTCCTTATTCACATCATTGTGGTGTTTCTTGCTTTTATATTGATTATATTTATGACTTTATACAGATATTTAATTCTATATATAAATGTGCGGGATGGGGAAATACAAAAAGTCCCATAAAGGACAGAAACATGAAATAAACTTCATTATATCCCCAACCACCCTCCCTTCCTCACCCCCTCCTACCCCCCCCCCCCCCGCTGGTACCTTACATACACACATGCACACTCACACATCAAGTGACGGAAAATCGGTCCTGCTTCCTCACCCTTCCCTCTCCTCGTCTGTCTGGCTATATCCCACTTGCAATGTTTTTAGGGCTACCTTTCAGGTTGCGCTTTATCTCATGGGAGACACCCTTTGCTAGCTAACCAGGGGTCCCATCTTTTTCTAAATTTAGCAAAATTACCTCTCTTGATATATATTCCCCTTTCTTTCCAGATTATTTCATCCATAGTCTTATTCCATTCTTCGAATGCAGGTGGGACCTTCGCCTGCCATTTTTGGGCTATCAATCTCCTTGCCTGGAAGAGGCAGCTCTGTACCGTGGTTAGTACAGGTCCTCCTGCGCCACTCAGAATACATTGTCTAGCCTTCAGTTCCAAACTCTTGTTCCAAAAATTTAAATAACAGTATTTACTATCCCCTCCTAGTATCTATACAGTTTTGGGCACCTCCACAACATGTGCAGGAGGTCCCCCGTATTCCTACACCTGGGCCATTTATCATCTTGCCTTTTTCCAAAGTTATAGAGTCTTTGGGGAGTGTAATATACCCTATGCAGCAAAAAGAGTGGCGAGGCCCTCTGAGATGGAACCATCAATGCCTGTAAACATGATCTCAAAACATCACTCCATTGCTCTTCGGTCATGAGACCTATATCTCTCGCCCACTTTGTTTTCAAGGCAAGGATTTCCCTATTCTCTCCCGTCCCCTTTCCCAGGCACGCATAAAGCTTGGAAATAAGGCCTTTACTACTGCTGGCTTCTAATACCATTTGTAAAGTGGGCACAACGCCCAATTCTACTTCTGTATTTACAAACTGTTTGGCCATAGCATGTCTGAGTGTTTCGATATCTTATATTCCTCTCTCAATTGAGTAAATGATTTAATATGGCCCTCTGTATATAATTGAGCGACATACATGATACCCTGATTTTTCCATTCCCATATCGTGCCTATTTCTCGCATTTCCTTTAACTGGTTATTATTCCAAAGGGGAGTATTTTCCAGGAGGCCTTTATAGCCCATTTGCCTCTTGACCTGAGACCAAGTCTTCATGGCCAGTTTTAAAGTTGGAGCACCAGGAGCAAAGGACTGTGCCTCTAATGCTTCTACAATCTTCCCATGTGGTGTGTATTCCAGCATCAGCCGGCTATTCCCCTCCGTTCCTCCCACATCCCGCCAGGTGCTGTAATTGAGCCGCAAGGAAATAATTCCCGGGGTGAGGGAGGGCCAGTCCTCCATCTTTTCGCTGTAATTGGAGGGTACATATCATTCTGATCAGATTGCACCTCCCCCCCAAGGACAGGGGTAAATGTTTCCAAATATCTCCTTTTTTCTTAAACTTATTTAATAGGGGGGTCATGTTGTCCTCCATAAACTATTTTGGATCCCTTGTAAATACAATGCCTAGGTATTTTAACTTATCTGCTATTACAATTTTTGCAGCACTACTTGGAAGCGGAGCACTTAAAGGGTCGACCGGCATCATTACAGATTTCTCCCAGTTTATCCGCAGCCCAGTAAAGGACCCAAAGTCCTCAATCAGTCGGATTGCTGATGTAAGTGAGGCCTGGGAGTCCCCCAGAAACAATAGCATGTCATCTGCATAAAGGGTGACTCTCTCTTCTCCAAAGGATCTCTGGAACCCCCTCAGATCCCCAGATGCTCTTATTGCTGCCGCCAGGGGTTCAACCGCGAGGGCGAAGAGCAACGGCGACAATGGGCATCCCTGTCTCGTCCCCCTCGCCAGACGGAATTTCCCGGAACACACTCCATTAACCTGGACACTAGCACTGGGATCGTTATATAGTGCTTTAATCCAGCCTATAAAGACAGGGCCAAACTTAAATTCCTCAATTCAGGCTGTCAAAGGCCTTAATAGCATCCAAGGAGATAATAGCTCTAGAACCCATATTTTTTGTTTTAACCTGTAGGTTCAGAAACTCTCGCCTAATATTGATGCTAGTGGATCTATTAGGAATAAATGCAGACTGATCAGGGTGGATAAGTCTCTGGATGACTTTATTTAGCCTACTGGCCAAAACTTTCGTCAGTATTTTGATGTCAGAGCACAATAGAGATATCGGTCTATATGAAGATGTCTCCATCGGGTCTTTTCCTTCTTTATGCAGGACTATAATTATGGCTTCCCTCATTGAGGGTGGAATTCCCCAGTATTAATAACCCATTGTGCCACCTTCAGGAGTTCCGGGAGCAAAATGCTTCCATACCGTTTATAGATCTTGATTGGTAGTCCATCTGGGCCGGGTGATTTTTGCCCGGCCATCTCCCCCACTGCTGTTTGCATCTCTACTAGGGTTATGGGTGCCTCCAACTCCTCCCTCTCCCCGTCTGAGAGAGTGGGGAGCCTCAACCCCCAAAAAAATCCCCCATCCCGCCAGTCTGATCCGTGTCCTGGGCCTTATAGAGGTTTTCGTAATACTTTCTAAATTCCTCCATAATCTCATGTGGGTGCGAGGTAATCCCTCCCCCAGACACCCGTTTTAATGGAACAGTGTTGGCAGGCAAGTTGGACCTAATCAGGGAGGCCAAGGCTCTACCCACGCTCTCTCCCTCCACAAATGACTTTTGTCTTGCAGACAGCCTCTTGTTCTCCTCTTTCTTAAATAATGCCGATCTATATGCCTGTTGCCGACCTACTAAGAGCTTATAATTTTCTTTAGTTGGGTCTATAGTGTACTTGTCCTCGGCTCTGTCCACCTCCTCCCTCACCGTCTTCTCCCATCTCTTGTACTCAGATTTAATTCTAGCTACCTGCTGCATTAATAGGCCACGGAGGTATGCTTTCAGCGTATCCCATGTCGTCTCCACTGATGCAGTGCCCATGTTAATCACTATGAACTCCTCTATTGCCCTCTGTAGTCCGTCAGGTTCATCTATCAGTTCCAGCCAGTGTGGAGCTAATTTCCAGGTTTTTTTAACCTTCTGACACTCTGAATCCATAATAAGCACTAAGGGAAAGTGGTCTGACAGGCCTCTAGGCATATAAAAAATGTCATTGACTATATGTGAAGCCTTCTCATTTCCTAAGGCCAAATCTATCCTAGAAAGGGAGGCATATGTGGATGATTGGCAGGGGAATTGTCGGGCCTCGGGGTTTTGAGACCTCTAAATGTCCATCCACCCCACTTCCTCCAAAAACCGGGGAAATTTTCCTCTTGGTTGGCCAACTTTATTGATCTTAAAGGGAAATCTATCCTTACCCTCATCTATTACTACGCTAAGATCCCCGACTATAATAATTGGGATATGGACCCAGTCTAGTGCAAATTCTAAGACCTTGTTTAAGACATCCGTATTGAATGGCGGAGGGATATATATATTTGCAAGGATAATTTCTGTTTTTTCTAACATGCAGTGTAGTAGGATGTACCGACCATATTAATCAATTTTTCTGCGCCTACAGGAGAAAAGCACCCCATCTCTCACCATTACGCTCACCCCCCCTTGAGTAGGAGGAGAAAGTCGAATGGAAGTGGGTCTGGAATCTTCTAATCCCCAGTGATGGGATAATTTCCCTCGTAAAATGCGTCTCCTGCAGGCACTGCACATCCACATGATGCATGTCCAGAAAAGAAAACACGGCAGATCTCTTTACCTGGTTGCCCAGACCCCTGACGTTCCAAGATGCAACTTTTACCCTTTTAACCTGCATCTAAAAGAAATAAAGAAAGTGATTCTAAAATAATAGTCAAAGTGTATATCCATTGTATCCTTCATTTTGTGCTTAATACTATCTATAATAAAGAAGCGTGCTTCGGGAAGGGTAATAGCATTTCCCCTTCTAATAATCCCCAATGTGTTAAATGTGTCCAAAAGAACGTGCAGTTTGCAAAACCAACCATCCTTACCAACCCTTTTTTCCTGTGTTAATTTTCCCCTACTACCCACAACTCACACTTTCCACGTCCATGCATGCGCACAGGTTGCCTCTAGAGGCCTTTGTTGAGACCAAACCTACCCTGTGTGACCTTCTCATCCTTCCCACCCACCCCCCTCTCCCACTTGTTCCTCCATTCTGCTCACACGCACACTCCCTGTTCCGTTATGCAACGTGTCAATCCTGCCCCAAAAAAAAAAAAAAGAGAAAAGAAAAAAAGAAGAAAAAAAGAGAGGGGGGACCCCTCCCCAGCTAAATAATTATATATACCCGCCAGCGGTCATCTTCCAATCCTATATGGGGAATTGGTTCCCTCTCAGTTACCTCCCCCTACAAGGAACTTCTAAACCCCTTGGTCCTTTTGTTGCTTATCTTTGTTTTTTTCCAACCACCTCTTCACCCCCTCAGAGGAGTCAAAAAACGGTGTTCCTTCGTCTGTGGTAATCCTTAAGCGAGCAGGGTATAATAAAGCGTATTTGATCTGTAGTTGTTGCAGAGAGCGTTTTACTTCTTTATATTTTGCCCTATGTTTTTGAAGATCCTGGGAGCAGTCTGGGTATATAGAGACTCTTGCATCCTTTAAGAACATGCTACCCTTTTCTCTGGCCCTTTGAAGGATGATGGATTTATCCCTATAATTGGATACCTTTGCCACTAGGGGCCTGGGGTAACCCCCCACCAGGGGTGGGCGGAAGGGCACCCTGTGAGCCCTCTCTATAAAAAAATGGGGGGACAGAGTGTTCTCCCCCACAGAGTCTCTGAGCCACTCCTCCAAGAATGCCACAGGATTTGGGCCTTCGCTCCGCTCGGGCATACCCACAATTCTGATATTATCCCTCCGAAGCCTGTTTTCCATGTCGTCAATTTTGAGGGTGTACATGTTCATTTTCTCTTTCAGGTCCTGAAGCATATTTTTAATTGGATTATATTCGTCCTCCAGCGTACTAACTCTTCCCTCTACTGCCACAGTCCTCTCCTGAATCTGCTGAATATCCAAGCGGACATGAGAGACCTCTTCTCTGATGCCCCTCATTTGCTCAAAGAGCTCGCATAGGGTAGACTTGCAGGTATTCACTGCCTGCAAGACCTCCATCAATGAGGGCCCTACTGGAGATGTAGGAGATGGCAGGCTAATGGAAGGTTCAGAATCAGCCTTCCTAGGGGTAGTGACCATACTGGTTTCTGGACCATGATCTTTGGTGGACTGACCCTGACTTTTCCTGTCAGAAGTGCTTTCTTGCTGCGTCTTAGCCTGGGCCTGCTGCCCCCCCTTAGCTGAGGGGGTATGCGCAAATTTCTCTAATTTGGCCACGGTCGCCTGGGCCACTTTAGGTTTCTCCTTGATGGATTTCTGTGAGCTGTTCATGCCTTGTGAGCCCGCATCCTCTCCCTTCTTTTTTACCATGATGGGCTATGTACACTATATGTGGCAAAAAAAAAAAGGGAATATCCCGCCCAGCCCCTGTGTTCTCTCCCTCCACAGCGCACAGGGCTGTCTAGTATACAAGGATTCCAAAGCTATAAAGGGCAAAATGGTTGATAGGTCTGGCATTCCAGCCAGAGAGAGTAACCCCAGTCTTTCCAGAAACACCACTGAACCAACTGTAGGCTATATATGGTACCCAGCCCCTTATAAGATGTGGCTATGCTGAGCTCAAAAAAAACAAAACAAAGGAGCCTGATTAACAGGCAACACAGGGACCAAGGAGGTGCCTCTCCACTTTCGGTCGGTGATTGTTCTGGCCCGGTTGGATTCCTGTAGGGATATATTATTCGAATGTCAGAGATTCAGTATGAGACAGGGAGTTCGATTGGCCTAGGGCCAGCATGACATCCTGTCTTCTGTGGCCCCCAGCCTCACAAATCTGGACAAATTCAGACCCTTATATATGATGCTAGCAAAAAAAAAAAAAAAAGGGCAATTAGTACGAAGCAGTAGGTGATCCAGAGGCTCGTTTAGCATCTCACCATCTATGGGTTTTAATTGTGCCTTCCCAAATAGATATAAAGCGCAGTGTAAATTGTGCATCACCCATTCAAGTAACTTAGAAGTTCAAAATGTATAAACCCACAGATGGTACAAACAATTCGAGCAGCCACTCCTTTACTCGCAAATCTGTACCTGCTGACAGTTCTAGTAAATCATGTCCTGCATCGCTGAATTGTTACTATGGCCAGCAAAAGGGCCGGAGTTCTCCTTCTCTGATGGCTGGGGGGATAAGCCAGCTGCTGGCTCACAAACCGGCAACTCACGAGGCTCCCGCAAATCCATTCACTCGTGCGGAGCGCCCCAGCCCAACTCCCAGACAGGAGCCGCCCATGACCGCCACGGCACGGGTCAGGTAGGGAGCCAACTCGCCTCCTCACCTCGCTCCTCACCATCTGTGGAGGGGGAGACGGTCCGGCCGTCAAAGCTCCTCCTGACCCCCTCAATGCCGCCCACCAGTCCCTGTACCTCCGAACCCTGTACCGCTCCGGGTGCCTAGTCTGTGGGGGCCGCGATGTCGGGTCCAGCCGCCGGTTCCTCTGTCATCTTTCCCGGCGAGCGGGGTCCTCTCACAGGATCTATGGGAGCTGACACGAGACACGCCACACTCACTTCCTCCTGCTCACACCCCCATCCAGTCACGCCTCTCTGTAAATTCCCTTTTTAATGCATGCTAATAGTCTGCTGGCTTTGCTTGCTGCGGTTTGACATTGCATGCTATTGCTCAGTCTGTCTTTAACTAGGACCCCCAGATCTTTCTCCATCCTGGATTCCACCAGAAGTTATTCCCTTAGTGAGTAACTTGAGTTTATATGTTTAGCCCCCAAGTGCATTAATTTACATTTTTCAATATCAAACCTCATTTGCCATGTCATTTCTCACTCCATTTAATTTATTGAGGTCTCTCTGTGTCCTCCTGTGAAGTATTGCCCTGCTTATTTTTGTGTTGTCAGCAAAACATTGAGAATGAGCCATTTATTCCAACTTCTATATCATTTATTAATAAATTAAACAGAATCAGTCCTAGGACAGAGCCTTGGGGTACCCCACTTACCACTCCAGACCAGTTTGAGTAGACGTTATTTATTATTATATACAGTTGTGTTCAAAATTATTCAACCCCCAATGCTGTAAATGGTTTTAGGGAATTTAGTGTACATTTGTAATTGTATTCTGAATGAAATCCTACAAGGACTTCAGAAATTCCCCAACTTATTAATACAGTTACTTCTTAAGTGTTTTCTTTGTAAATGATGACATAATGTTTTGATTAACTACATTAAAATCAACGTATACCAAGAAATTCTTCAGGAACATCCTAAAGTAAGTCTTATGTTAATGTTTACATGTGATTTAAGGGATTTTGGTAAATGTCGTAACCCCCAACTTATTAAAACTTGTGTTGACATATATTATTATTTATTGCAGATGAGTTTGACCAGACCTCACCATTCACCCCATGGGGTTCCGAGACAGGA
>BLSH010560414.1:143050-158668 GCA_018402905.1 Glandirana rugosa | reverse complement strand
AAGAACAAGGACACCGGGGGTCTTGGGGGTAATAGATAGATAGGTGAACGGGGGGCCCTGCGGGCTATCAGTCACCCTAACTGAACCAGTGCAGGGCCCACCCGTTCATGTAACTGGTAAAAAACGTTGGAGACCACTAAGGTTACGGAAGTATATAGTCCCTGTCGTACCGTCAGTAGTTAAACCAACTCTTGACGGGACAACCTCTACCTACCTCCGAACGGTGATCCCTACACTGATCTCAACTCGCTTGTGGACCTTCAAGCCCAAGACGACCAGGCAGGCTTGAAGCACTGTTTCAGGCCCAGGCCCAGGCCTGCCTTGGGCTTGCTAGCGTGCCTGTCCGTGCGATCGTTCGGGTTCCGTCCGGACCCGGACCCGGACTTTGTCACGAAGTTCGGACGGACCAGCAGAACCCGAACTTCCAGGTGTTCGCTCAACTCTAGTCACATCCCTAGTGGCAAGCCTCCATCCATCTCCAACAGGGCAGTTCTCAACCAAATTGATGACTGCCATGCTGTCCCTGATATATGAAGGCATTGGAATCACCAGAGGTTGCAAAAAATGGTCAATGTACTTGCCCACCCGGGACGTGACCAAGTCAATCCCACTGACTATCGGGCGTCCCGGGGGGCAAGTGGATAGATAGATAATGGGGGTTCTGGGGGCCACAGGAACAAGAAAAGCTGCCTCCTTCTTATTAACGATTCCCTGTCTCAAAGCTCTAGATACCTTTCTTTCTAACTCTTTTTTATACTGGTTGACCAGATTCCTCACTAGCGGTACATAAGTCTCTCTATCACTCAAGATGTTGTTCATTTCCTTTAAGTAAGCTTCTTTATCAAGGCAACAACACCTCCCCTCTTGTCCGCAGGTCTTATAACCAGGTGTTTCCTTTTACATAAATCCTGCAATCCTTTTTCCAAATGGCTGGGCATTTTATTTTTCTTGGTTTTCAACTTGTCCAGATCTCTCAGTACCACCTCCTTGAACATCCTTACAGAGGAAGTTAAACCACCCGGGGGGGTTAAAGAGTGAGGCATTTGATAAGTTGGAAGACCGTATCTCCATTGGTCTATTTGTTTGATTCGTAATTGAATTAGAGACAAAATGTCTTTTGATGCTAACTTTCCTTATAAACTTATGTACATCCATAAACGTCTGAAACGTATTCAGACCTTTTGGCTGAGCAAACTTCAAACCTTTATCGAGTGGCCTTTTTTCATCATCTGTCAGGGCCTGTAAGCTTAGATTGTACAGACCACCCCCTACCATTCTCTTTTCCTTTTGTTTCTGTGTTCTCTTTCCTCCTCTGGTACCCCTCCTGGTTCTCCTCCCTCCCTGTATCCTTGTTATTGTCTGGGAAAACCCCCATAATTAAAGTACCCATGATGGGAATCCTGGTGGCTTGAATAATGGGTTTCCCCTCTTGGTCGATACAGGGGGAACCGACCCCTGTTTGGCGTAGTGGGGTGTCCTTCTCTATCCTCCCCCTTCTCACCCCTGTTTGTCCGTATGGACGACTGTAGTAGTTCTGGTCCCTATTGGGACCCCCCTTACGGGGGCCATGGAAAGTGCGAACACTCGTGTTCCCCCTAGGGTCAAAGGGATGGGAACTACCATTACCCGACTTAGAGTCCCTATTATTGTCTTTACAGATGTTATATCCATCCCTAGGAGGCCTTGGAGAGCCGTAGGTTTCCCTTCTCAAAGGGCCAAACCGATTGTCTGTATGGACATTATCACGCCATCCATCCTTTTCCCTGTACTCATGTGGGGGCCTCTCCCCTCCTCTTCTAGGTGAGGGTATTGGCTCTCTCATGGAGGTAGGTTCTAGAGGGAAATCTCCCCCTCATTTCAGAGGGAAGGATCCAATTAGTTCCCTTCCCCTCCATGGGGGAGCCAGGGGCATCTTCTACCTCAAAGTCGGTATGCACTGTTTCCAGTGCGCCTTAATCCTGACTTACTAGGCCCTGCTCACTTACTTTACTCTGTTCTAATAGTAATTTGTTTTGCCATTCGAATACTACATCGGATTTGTAATCACCTATATCCCTATTGTATTTCTTTCTCTTTTTTATCTTTTGCTCCTTTTTCTCCTTCTCTAAAATCTTTTTTAAAACAAGGGATCTCTTTATATTCCTCGCTCTCCTTGAAGGGTAATAATTTTTCCCTAATCTCTTTTATCTGTGCATCTAAGATAGGTAACTTTTGCATTCTCCTACTTTTTAAAAATTTCAAAAAACCCAATCCTGCCTCATTAAAATATTTAAACCACTCCTCCAGGTCCATATCTCCCTTCTGGGGGCTGACTTCCCATCGGAGGCTCCTAGGAGCCAAATGGTCTGCTAAATATTGCTCAAAAAAAGCAATATCCCATTGTGCATGTAATTCTGAAAACATGAAATTCTTGAGTCTAGTAAATAGCCCACTGATATCATTGTCCTCGCCATTGGAGATGACAAATGTACCCTCTGTGTTGAGTTTCCGTGTAGCTCGATATTCAAACACATTCATCTTAACCAAACAAAATTGTACAAAAGTGTTATTGAAATATACAAAATCTCAAGGCGAATAAAACAGTGGGAGCTGCAGTCCATGTGAACCCAACAAGTGAACAAAGAAAAAACATAAAGGCCTGCGTTGCCCCTTAATAAAAATATTTAAAAAACAGTTTTTCTCATATGACAAAGCTGCAAAATATAAAGTGTGGATCCACCACTAGATGTCAATATTGTTATACGTACATATATTGCACTCGTGTATATATAAATGCCCTCAGGCAGACCCTGCACCCTCTATATAAATACGTTAGTGCAAGAACTAAATAAATACAACAAAAGTGATAAAGCACAAACTGAACAAACAAAAACAAAAAAAAGAAATAAGTGTGTGTGAAAATCAATTGTCCACAAAATCAACTGTCCACTGTGATGATACTAGTGCAGTGAAGAAATACAGATTCTGTCAATCTGTCTTGAACAGTGATCCAACACACCATCAAACAAGTGCAATAATCCTCCACCAATCATGATGTGCCCTTACCAGAGCCCCTGAACCCCCTATTATGGGGGGTCAGGGAGCGCTTGCGTGAATATCAGGCTTCCACTCAGCTGCAAGGGTTGATGTCCTCAGCGCCACCTTCTGGATATGCCACCAATGTATTATGCTCGATAAAGATGAAAGGGTCACAATAGTGTGATAACGTTTTTTAAAATTGAATTTAAAGAAAAATATTGCACTTACAACAATCCAAAAGAGATGGTGCAGACACAAGTATATCCATCCACATACAGAGTCAGCGGTGACTTGAAGACAGCACTTTCGACCTATTGATTTTGTCCAAGGAGGACTTCTTCCGGGGCATGAGGGCAATTCGACAAATTTTTTGTAAACACTGACACATTCTAAAGAATGATAGAGTTTTGAAAACAGTCTTACCCCCTCCCCCACGGATTACTTACAGAGGGGTACCTGTTTTGAGAAACTCATTGGTACATAAAATCATTGACCCCCCTTCGGTCACACCTTGATTTCATAATCTCAAAGGATTTTTTAAGTGTGGTCATTGTCAGGCCTGTAGCATCAATAGTGGTCGTGGGAGGAAGATCACAGATTTTTTCTCTACCACCACTGCTAGGGATTTTGTCATCGGGTCTTTTATTACCTGCAGAACCACACATGCTGTTTATCTGCTGCAGTGCCCGTGTGGCCTGCAATATGTAGGCCGGACTACGAGAGCATTGAATATCAGACTTAACGAACATCTAGCTAATATTCGAAAGGGATATAAAAATCATAATGTGTCTAAACACTATGACAGGATGCATGCAAGGGATCCCACGGGTACCCTTTTTATAGGAATTGTCTGCTTCTCATCCCATTGGAGGGGCAGCCTTAAAGTTAGAGAGCTATCTCGGTTGTAATCCAAGTGGATCTTTCGCCTTAAAAGTTACTCACCCTTTGGTCTTAACATTGAACTTGATGTAAATTGTTTCATTGACAACTCCTGATTTTTACATATGGATATCTGACCATGTAGCCCTTTTCCTTGGAGTTTAAAAAGAAAAATCTTTCTGTTTGGCATGAGAAATTGTCACCTGGCTCATATGTCTCGCCTCAATTATAGTCTTGTGTGTATTCCTATATTCTTTTTTATTTATATTTTCTGGATGCGTATGTTTTAATTTATAATTCGCATATATTTTATAATTAGACAGTTCTTGGCATCTTAGGGGTACTGCTGTTTTTAATGCCAACAATGTGCTGTAACACTATTTGTCTCGCCTCATTACAGTCCTATATATTTTTATATCTATTTTTATTTTATTTTTTGGGTGTGTATGTTTCAATTTAAATTTTCACTTTCAATTTCAATTTTTATTTTATCTATTTTTTTAATAAGAGATCTTTTTGAGGGCCCTGTTGTTTTCAGAGCCAATAACATGTTGTAATTTTGTAGTACCTAGATCATTCATGCCATTTCCTCATTTTTTGGGTACACAGGGTTCTTCCTGTTTGTGGTCTATCATTGACCGTTTGGTTGAGGACCGCGGGGAGGTGCACTTCCTGTCTTGAATATCCATGCAGTGAACTGGGTTTGTTACTGCATGTGTCAGCCCAGGAGTATGTGGCTGCACGCATTTGACTGGCGTGTCCCCGAGCAAGGCATGGTTGGAACTGTGCCTCGCAATGCAATTGTGGGTCTTTTGATTGGCAGCCGGGATGGAACGCATTTCCTGTTGCTCTTGGAGTGCAAACAGGAAGAGCTCTGATACCGTGTATGTCGGGCCAGAGGGACGGGATTAGGTATGACCCGTGGCGTGCATGGGTGGGATCTGGTACCAAGGTTTGGCATGGATGACTAGGGATGGACATGTTGACTGGCTTGAAAGCATTGGGATGGTACCATATAATGGAGTGACATTGGACAGCCTTCATGCCCCGGAAGAAGTCCTCCTTGGACGAAATCGATAGGGTGGAAGTGCTGTCTTCAAGTCACCGCTGACTCTGTATGTGGATGGATATACTTGTGTCTGCACCATCTCTTTTGGATTGTTGTAAGTGCAATATTTTTCTTTAAATTCAATAAAAAAAAAACGTTATTACACTATTGTGCCCATTTCATCTTTATCGGACATAACACATTGGTGGCATATTCGGGAGGTGGCGCTGAGGGCATCAACCCTTGTGGCTGAGCGCAAGCGTTCCCTGACCCCCCCCCCCCGTAATAGAGGGTTCAGGGGCTCTGGTAAGGGCACATCTTGATTGGTGGAGGATTCTGGCACTTGTTTGATGGTGTGGTGGATCACTGTTGAAGACACTACTTATTGACAGAATCTGTATTCCTTCACTGCACTGGACAGTTGATTTTGTGGACTATTGATTTTCACACACACTTATTTCTTTTTTTTTTTGTTTTTGTTTGTGCTTGATCACTTTTGTCGTACTTATTTAGTTCTTGCACTAACGTATTTATATAGAGGGTGCAGGGTTTGCCTGAGGGCATTTATAAATACACGAGTGCAATATATGTATGTATAACAATATTGACATCTAGTGGTGGATCCACACTTTATATTTTGCAGCTGTGTCATATGCGAAAAAAAGTTTTTAAATATTTTTATTAAGGGGCAGCGCAGGCCTTTATGTTTTTTCCATATTATTCTGATGTTTATTTTACTCCTTATTCTCTTACCTAAATTATGTGCTGATACAGTTGTGCTCATAAGTTTACATACCCTGGCAGAATTTATGATTTCTTGGCCATTTTTCAGAGAATATGAATGATAACACAATAACATTTCTTTTGCTCATGGTTAGTGTTTGGCTGAAGTCATTTATTATCAATCAATTGTGTTTACTCTTTTTAAATCATAATGACAACAGAAACTACCCAAATGACCCTGATCAAAAGTTTACATACCCTGCTGATTTTGGCCTGATAACATGCACGCAAGTTGACACAAAGGGGTTTGAATGGCTATTAAAGGTGACCATCCTCATCTGTGGTCTGTTTGCTTGTAATTAGTGTGTGTATAAAAGGTCAATGAGTTTCTGGACTCCTGACAGACCCTTGCATCTTTCATCCAGTGCTGCACTGACATTTCTGGATTCAGAGTCATGGGGAAAGCAAAAGAATTGTCAAAGGATCTGCGGGAAAGGGTAGTTGAACTGTATAAAACAGGAGAGGGATATATAAAGATATACAAGGAATTGAGGATGCCAATCGGCAGTGTTCAAACTCTAATCAAAAAGTGGAAAATGAGGGGTTCTGTTGCAACCAAACCATGGTCAGGTAGACCATCTACAATTTTTGCCTTTTGCCAAGAGGTATGGGCATCTTCACCATGTGAGAAAATAAAGAGCCTCGTCCACAAATAGCACAAAAGACTTCAAGCTGTCATTGATGTCAAAGGGGGCAATACAAGGTATTATGTTAAATTTTGGTCTCATCGCTCCAAATTACTTTGTGCCAGAAGGTTTGAGGCTTGCCTCTGTGCTGTTTGTATTGTAAGCAGGATACTTTGTGGCATTTGCATAGTAATGGCTTTCTTCTGGCGACTCGACCATGCAGCCCATCTTTCTTCAAATGCCTCCTTATTGTGCATCTTGAAACAGCCACACCACATGTTTTCAGAAAGTCCTGTATTTCACTTGAAGCTATTTGTGGGCTTTTCTTTGCATCCCAAACAATTTTCCTGGCAGTTGTGGCTGAAACTGTAGTTGGTCTGCCTGACCGAGGTTTGGTTTCAACAGAACCCCTTATTTTCCACTTCTTGGTTAGAGTTTTAACAATGCTGATTGGCATTCTCAATTCCTTGGATATCATTTTAAATCCCTTTCCTGTTTTATACAGTTCAAATACCTTTTCCCGCAGATCCTTTGACAGTTCTTTTGTTTCCCCATGACTCAGAATCCAGAAATGTCAGTGCAGCACTGGATGAAAGATGTCAGGAGTGCAGAAACTCATTGACCTTTTATACACACACACTAATTAGAAGCAAACAGATCACAGGTGAGGATGGTTACCTGTAATAGCCATTCAAACCCTTTTGTGTCAACTTGTGTGCATGTTATCAGTCCAAAATCACCAATCACCAATCACTTTTGATCAGGGTCATTTGAGTAGTTTCTGTTGTCATTATGATTTAAAAAGAGTAAACACATTTTAATGATAATAAATGGCTTCAGCCAAAAGCTATGGGTGAAAGAATGTTTTTGTGTTATTATTCATATTCACTGAAAAATGGCCAAGAAATCATAAATTCTGCCAGGGTATGTAAATTTATGAGCACAACTATATTTACCTTTACAACTGTGCCCTCTTGCTCCTCTTGTAGTTTGATATTGGTGTGAAAAGTTTGTGTAGTGCCCTCGTCTGGTTAGGTTGCTTGGTGAATTTAGTTTTTAGCTCCATTGTAGTGAATGGAGCAGGGATTGATTGTGTTGGTCTGTTCACGGTTTGCCTGAGTTGAGAGTTTGAATGCTTCCACCTGCCTCTGAATGAAGTTTCCAGAGCATAGAGTCGGTAAATTCAAATCATTAATTGAATATTTATTATGCCCCAGCAATCCCTTGAAGGAGGTATGCATAAGGCGGCTGGGAATGTGATACGTGTGCAGGAGGCCTGAGCAGATTGTTCTTTCCCTCATGGTTACAGGATCTCTTGATGCTGCTGCCTCTGGAGGCAGCTCCACTAAAGAAAAGACATTGCAGTCTGGGCCTCAGCAGCTAATGGGCTGAGGGCTTGGGGAAGATTGCCAGAATAATACATTTACTGGAGGGCACTGCACTGAAGTCCAGGGCGTGGAGATGGATTTTGTTATCTCCCTTACTAAGGATCTACCTGCAGATGTTGAAGGGCAGCCAGCTCCTGGGATGCTGTGAATAAAGACCTTGTTGGGGACTGTTAGGTGTGCAAGTGGCAGAAAGAAACGAAGAGCCAGAGGTTGCAACATGGACTGCTTCAGTAAGGTCCTAGATATACCGACCATTCCCTGCTACCTCCAGAAGATGCTTTTGGATGTTTAAAGAGACGTTTGTGCTCCCATCATGGCTAGTGATCACATTGAAATATCATGTGACTCTAAACCCCTCTCCTGTTAATGTTCATCAGCAATAAATACTAAAAATACATCACCAAGACCGAGCCTGAGTAGTTTGTGTCATGAAGGCCATGAATTCAGAAAATGCAGTCAATCCACTTGCTGGTAATATTTTTTCTAGATTGGATGGGCAGGGTCATCGCATAGCGTTACAGACGCTCCTGAATCACACTACTCACCTGGTTCCTCCTACAGTGGCCGTTCCAGCACAACCTGTGTTGCAGCCGCTCCTGCTGATGCTCAAGCCTCAAATATTACCTCTATAAGGGGGGTATAACTGGTTCCGCTCCGCTTCCCCAGTGATTTGGGGCGATCCAGTTTGATGCAGAGGGTTTCTCAACCAGGTTAGGATATACTTTGAGATGCTGCCCCAGGCATTCCCTACGGGCAGAAGCAAAGTAGGCTTTGTGATTTCTTTGCTTTTTGACAGAGCCTTGGCCTAGGCAAACCCTCTATGTCCATCAAGCAGGGTACGAGAATAGTTACTAATTATGCCATTGAATTCCGTACTCTGATAGCAGAGGTTGCTTGGAACAATGAGGCTCTCATGGCTGCTTTTTCTCATGGTCTCTTGGATAACATTAAAGATGAGATAGTAGCCCGAGACATACCCACTGAGCTGGAGAAGTTGATCACGTTTGCCATCCTCATTGACTCCAGACTCCGAGAGAGACCTTCCTTTAAGGAGCGCTTGCGGGAAGCCTCCTGTACGTTTGGCTCTGAGCTTTGTAGTCCCACCCGTGCGTCCCTCCCCTCCCATACCTCCTGGTTCCAAGCCTGTCAGTGAGGTATAACCCATGCAGTTGGGCTTCACACGTCTTTTTGCAGAGAGCAGGTCACTTTTTGAAGTCTTGTCCTACCCATCCGGAGGGGCGCTTGCACCTGAGGTCCTGTAGGGGACAGACCTTAGGTGGTGTTGTTTTGTCCCCAGTTATCCAGAAGGATAAGCCCCTGGTTCCGACTACCCTTTCTTTGCCTGAGTCATCCATTGAGATGCAGGCTCTAATAAACTCTGGGGCTGCAGGCCTGTTCATAGATAGTGCCTTTGTGTCTAAGCACTCGATCCCATTGCAGCTTTGGGTTACTCCACTTGTCATTGAGGCTATTGATGGGAGACCTGCCCAGGATGCTCATGAGACTGCTCCATTGACCATGGCCGCAGGGGCTCTTCACCATGAGATAATCCAATTCCAAGTCATTTCCTCTCCTTATTTTCCAGTGGTTATTGGTTAACCTTGGTTACAGAGGCACAAGCCCTCTTTTGATTGGCTTCATGCTGAGATTCTTTCCTGGTCACCACAATGCAGTAAGACATGTTTTCAGAAAGTGGCTAAGGTCTTGTGTACCTCTTCACTCTCCTCCCTGCCAGAGGAGTACTGTGAATTTAGCGATGTCTTCGACAAAGGTCAAGCCAGTAGTTTGACTCCACACTGGTCAACTGACACAATTGAACTTCAATCTCATGCCATACCCCCTCGTGGCCAGGTTTACCCTTTGTCTGTCTTGGGGGATAAAGCCATGGAGGAGTATGTTGCAGACGCACTTTCTAGAGGGTTCATCAAAAAATCCTTGTCTCCTGCCGGTGCTGGCTTCTTCTTTGTGAAAAAGAGGAGCGGCGAACTGAGACTTTGTATTGATTATAAGGGTCTCAATCACTTCACGATTAAGAATGCTTATCTGATTCCATTGATTACGGAGTTATTTGACCGCCTCAAGGGAGCAACGGTTTTCACAAAGTTTGATCTGAGAGGGGCATACAATCTAGTGAGGATCAAGGAGGGCGATGAGTGGAAAACTGCGTTCAATACCAGGACAGGCCATTACGAATACCTCATAAATGCCATTTGGTCTTTGCAATGCTCCTGCGGTTTATCAGAAATACATCAACAATGTCCTCTGAGATATGTTGCAGCAATGTGTGGTGGTTTATCTCGACGATATCCTCATATATTCCAAGTCCCTAGAGAGCCACCACACAGATGTCTGCCATGTGCTTCAGAGGCTGAGAGATAATAACCTGTATTGTAAATTGGAGAAGTGCGTGTTCCATCGTGAACAGGTTAAATTCCTGGGTTATGTCATTTCCACTGCTGGTTTTTCGATCCCACGGGCCCCAGAGAAGCTATCGGTAGTTCTACATTGGCCCCGACCCATGGGTTTACGTCCACTACAACGTTTTCTTTGCTTTGCCAATTATTATCAGAAGTTTATTTGTAACTTCTCGTCTCTGGTCAAGCCCCTGGCTGATATGACCAGAAACAATGGTAACCCACAGAATTGGTCTCCGGAGTCCATGAAGGCCTTTGAAAGTCTCAAGGCTGCCATTGTTTCTGCTCCGGTGTTGGCACATCCGGATCCTAAGTTACCCTTCATCTTTGAGGTTGATGCATCTAAGATTGGAGTTGGTGCCCTTCTGTTCCCACGTCCCACCTCCATGAGCGCTATGCGTCCTTGTGGCTACTTCTCCAAGAAGTTATCTCCTGCAGAATGCAATTACGAGATTGGGGACAGAGAGTTGTTAGCGCTCATTTCAGCCCTTAAAGAATGGAGGCATCTCCTCAATGTTACCACTGTTCCGGTTCTCATTTTGACTGACCACAAGAATCTCACATTCTTGTCTGAGGCTAAACACCTCTCCCCCAGGAGGGCACGATGGACTCTGTTCTTGTAAAGTTTCAATTACATAGTCTCATTCTTACCCGATACTTAGAATGTAAGGGCTGATGCATTGTCGCCACAGTTTTCCTCAGCTTCCAAGATTGAGTTGGTTCCTGTTCCTGTGATACCTCCTGATCATATTTTGGCTACGATTCATACCAGTCTCACTTCACCTTTGGATGACAAGATCCTTGCTGCTCAGATCCATGCTCCTCCTGAGAAACCTTGTGACCGCTGCTTTGTCCCGGAGAGTCTCCGTACTGCTGTGCTCCACACTTACCATTCTCCCATGACTGCCTGTAACTCAGGGAATAATCAACTCATTTGGGCTATTTCCCAACAGTTCTGGTGGCCTAGTCTTTGCACTGCTGTAGCCACCTTTGTAGCAGCCTGTTCCACGTGTACTCAGAACAAAACACCACGACATCTTCCAGCAGGTATTCTACAACCCATACCCAATGGAGAATGGCCTTGGACCCACCTGTCTATGGATTTTTTTGTGGAGTTACCTAACTCTCAGGGTAATACAGTTATCCTTATGGTGGTTGACCGATTCTCAAAGATGTCACATTGTATTCCACTTAAGAAGTTGCCCACGTCCAAGGAACTTTTTTGCTTGGGAGAAGAGTTGAGCGGACACCTCGATGTTTGGGTTCGGGTTTTCGTGGAAAAGTTTGGGTTCGGGTTCGGTCCCTTACAGCACCAGCAGGAACCTCTCCCTATAGCAATTTGATATGATTATAAAACAATAATCTGTCCCTTACAGCAACAGCAGGAACCTGACCCTATAGAACTAGGAGATGATTTTAGAACAATAATCTGTCCCTTACAGCAACAGCAGGAACCTGACCCTATAGAACTAGGAGATGATTTTAGAACAATAATCTGTCCCTCTAAGCAGAAGACTCTAACCAGTCCAGTCAGATTGTTCTGTAATGCAGGATGAGATGTTATTAGATCTGCAATCTGTCCCTAAAAGCAGTAGTAGTAGTAATCTCTACCTAGTCCACAATTAGATCGTTCTGTAATGCAGGATGAGATGTTATTAAATCTGCAATCTGTCCCTCACAGCACCAGCAGCATCCTCTACCTACACTAGCCTGAGAGCATATGACATGCAGCACTACGTGACTCCAGCTCATACAGAGGCTGGGTCACATGATGCACTGGCCAATCACAGCCATGCCATTAGTAGGCATGGCTGTGATGGCTTCTAAGGGCAAACCAGTGAAACGCTTGTTGATTGGCTGCCCTTCATCTATTCAACAAGCGGGAAAATAATACAAGAACCCAGAACCCGAACTTTTTTTCAAAAGTTCGGGTTCGGGTCCCGAACACGGCAAAGTTTGGTACGAACCCGAACTTTACAGTTCGGGTTCGCTCAACTCTACTTGGGAGATCTTTCGCTTAAATGGGCTTCCCAATGTGATCATCTCGGACAGGGGTAGCCAGTTTGTGTCCAGGTTTTGGCGAGCCTTTTGTGTACAGTTGGGAATTCAGCTTTCCTTCTCTTCTTCGTTTCACCCACAGTCCAATGGGCCCGCAGAACGAGCCAACCAGTCCTTGGAACAGTTTTTACATTGCTACATTTCTGACCACCATAACATCTGATCTGACCTGTTACCTCTGGCAGACTTAACTCACAATAGTGCCGTCAATACTGCTTCCCAATTGTCCCTGTTTATGGCGAATTATGGTTTCCAACCAGCTATGTTGCCTGACTTATTTGTTCCTCAGAGCATTCCTGCATTGGATGAGCATCTCCGTGGTCTTTGTTCCACTTGGGTACAGGTCCAGAAGTCTTTGTGACGTCCCAATGATAGGTACAGACGCAATGCTGACCACAGACACCTACGTGCGCCTTCTTTCCAAGTTGGGGAGAGGGTCTGGCTGTCTTCTCTCAACCTCCGACTTTGTGTTCCCTCACTGAAGCTGGCACCATGGTTTATTGGGCCTTTTTGTATTCTCTACAAGATCAAACTAGTGGTATACACTTTAGACCTGCCTTCTAATATGAAAATTTCTTATGTATTCCATGTCTCCTTGTTAAAACCTTTGGAATGCAACCGCTTCACCACCTCAGTACCATGTCCTCATCCTGTTCAGGTTGAGAATCAATAGGAGTATAAAATACAATCTTTCATTGACTCCCATAGGTTCCGTGGGCGCATACAGTACCTGGTTCACTGGAAAGGGTACGATCTGGAGGAGAGTTCTTGGGTCTCATCCTCAGACGTACATGCTCCTGTCCTCCTCTGTGATCTCCATAGTTGTTTTCCCCTCAAACCTAGTGGCCCCCTGAGGCGGGGGTCGCTGAGGGGGGGTACTGTCAGGGCTGGGCTCAGCTCTCCCTTCCCAGAGCAAGCTGCTCAGCTGAGGGTTAATTACCAGTCTCCAGCTTCCACTCTGTCTCACCTGATAACCATATCCTGCCTCGTAAAGCCAGCTCTGCTGCTATATAACTGCCTAGATCAGATGCCAGATGCCTTCACCTTGATCAACATCTCTGGAGAAATCTCTGTTGTGTGTTCCTGTGAAAGACTTTGCCTGTTTGACATTCCTTCTGGTTCCTGGATTCAAGACCCTGCTCGGCTGACTCTCCTCCTGGCTCCTGACCCTGAATTCCATTTGTTTGACCTTGCTGATCTCTGGACTGTTTCACTGGCTTGCTCTGACTACCTGCTCTGGTTACCGATCCCTGGCTATGTTTTGACCACATTTAACTGTTTATAACACTTTACCTTATTATTAAAAAGTGTAATTTTTCTGCACTTCTGTCTTTGTCTGATTCATGGTTTCTGACAGAACTCTCATACTAATAAACCCCCAGGATTCTGAGGCATGTCCCTTCATATAAACCACAGTCCCATATTACCTCCCTCACACTTCTGCTTCTCCTAACTGATGCAGATATATCCCCAAACTCTGGGCCTCCTTCATTTTACTGTGGCCAATACACCAATCATCCTACGCACTCAAGCAGCAGCCACAATCCACACAATTTATTTTCTATTTCTCTTCTTCCCAAAATCAGACTCTCCTTCTTATGCACCCTTCGGGATGCCTGCTTTGTCTGTAACACACTCACCTCTGTCCATGACCTTTTTATCACTAACACCTTTAATCTGCTTGACGTTACTGAAACTTGGCTTCAAGAATCCAACTCCGCTCTTCCATCTTTCAACTCTCCTCTTCTTCTTCCAAAACTCTCTAAAACATGCACTTGTCACCCCCATACTTAAAAAGCCCTCGTTGAATCCCTCAAGTCTTAACAGCCTATGACTCATGTACTTGCTCCCCTTTACCTCCAAACTCCTTGAATGCTTGGTATACAACTGACTGATCTACCACCTCACGGAGAATAACCTTCTTATTCCCATTCAGTCTGGATTTCTCTCTCCTAAAACTCACAATTTACTAACTGCTAAAACCAATGGTCTCTATTCTGTATGTCCACTCTTGGACCTATCTGCTATCTTAGACACGGTTGACTGCCGCCTCCCCCTCAAAAAACTTTACCTGTTTGGTATCTGTGATTATACTCTTTGTTGGTTCTCATCCTAGCTATTCCGCTGTACCTTCAGTGTCACTTATAATTCTACCTTCTTCTCTTCCTTTTTTTTTTTTTTGACCTCTTCTATTCTCCATCTACATCTCTCTGGGTCAGCTGATAGCCTCCCATGGATTTCTATACCGTTTCTATGCTGATGACATGCAAATCTCTCTACCCCCTCAGCCAACTCTCTCTAAGTCTCCTCACGCATCACTAATTTACTGACAGGCATATAATTATGGATGTCACATCACTTCCTTAAACTCAAGCCATCCAAAATCAAGCATATAATGATTCCTCCCCCACGTGCCCCTTCCTCTGACCTTTCTGTCAAGATTGATGGCACACCTCTCTGTCAGGATTGATGGTACAACTCTCAGCCCATCCCAGCATGCCAGGGTGCTAGGTATAATCCTGGACTATGAATTCTCCTTTAGGCCCCACATCCAACCACTGTCCAAATCTTGCCACCTCAATCCCTGCAAAACCTCCAAAATATGTCCCTTCCTAACCAATGACACCACAAAGCTTCCAATTCATTCCCTGGCTATCTCTCAGCTTAACTATTGCAACTCCCTGCCTATTTGATTATCTTTACATAGGCTGTTCCCCTTCAGTCCATCATAAATGCTGCTGTCAGACCACTTTACCAACTGTTAAGTGTCTGCTACCCCTCTCTGCCAATCCCCCCACTGGCTTCTGCTCATCCAATGAATAACATTTAAAATGCAAATAACCACTAACAATGCCATCCACAACTCTGCCCCCCAGGTACACCACTAACCTAATCTCAAAATACCAACCAAACTTCATTCCTCTCAAGACCTCCTGCTCTCTAGTTCCCTTGTCACTTCCATTCCCTGAAACTTACTACCTCAAACTGTCTGACTATCTCCTTTAGAAAAATTGAATCTGCCTCCACCAAACAACGGTACTTTTATTTTCTCCATCAGCCCATCCACCACAGTTATTACCTTTTGTATCATTTGACCCTCCCTTTTAAATTGTAAGCCTACCAAGCAAGACCCCCTGACTGATTCCTGCGGTATTGAATTGTATGGTAATTGTACTGTCTACCCTCATGTTGTAAAGCACTGGCAAACTGTTGGCGCTGCGCAAATTGTTGACTATATAAATCCTATATAATAATAATAATAATATATATAATAATAACCCAAAATGTAGGATTTTTCTTACTTGACTGAAGGAAGGAGAAATAAACTGAGAAGGGTGTTTGTATCATGAATATGGAATGTGTGTGCCCTCGCGCTACTATGTATGGTTGTTAGAATAAAATAT
>BLSH010560414.1:129523-140932 GCA_018402905.1 Glandirana rugosa | reverse complement strand
AGGGGAAGAATGGGGAACATAAAAAAAGAGTCTTACGTTCTGCAAGACACTAACCTTTTCCCTGTTAGGTCAACAAATAAGTGACTAGGAGAGGGGAACAGGTTAGTATCGTTTGGAACATAAGACACAGTAAGATCCCTGTATAAAATAGTAATTAAGATTAGTCTACTCGATATTTACAAAATTTTCCTACTACTTGATAAAAATTTTAACATAAAAAACGATAACACACCCATATACGTCAAAATCCTTAAATGTACAAACCGTGTTAAATGAATTGTTTTACAGTAGAAAAATAAAATGTTTTTTTTACCCTTAATATAACACAAACACACGTGATTTTTAATTAACCTTACAAAAAAAAGACTTTTATATCCAAACAATTTTTAAAGAGTACTTAGTACTTTGTATTCTTTAATGTCAATGGTATTAAATAACACACAAACACAATATAATTCCCATTTTTTTTGTAAAATAAAAAGATGACATTTTGTTAAGTAAATTGTGCCAAACATGTAAATTCCTAAAACTGCATATACCCACACAATAGCAAAAAATACAATTTTAAAAATAGTTCATCATCCTTTTAAAACATTTATAGCTCATCTGATTAGAATTAATGATAAAATATGTCCCTAGAATGACACAGAATACAAGGTTTGCTATGATTGGACAAGGGGAGAGGATCAGTGAATAAACAACTGGATTGTCCCTTTTCCAATCACAGAACGTCTTGCATTCTGAGAAAAAAATACAAGGGGTAAGAAGGGGAGAGTAAACAACACTATCCTTCACTGCACAGTAGCAGATCCGAAAGATCAAAACTAGCATGACTTTCCAACAGTCATCATGACTTAGTACAGCACTGGACGTAACTTGAACCATTCAAAAGTAAAAACTTTTATTTTCCTGGAGTTCCACTTTCTTTTTTATCTAAATGTACAATGTCATGCCGCAGACGATTGTCATTTGGCAGTTCTGTAGACGATAGTGACTATCTACTGTCTCATGTCTGTATCCTGATTGATATTCTTAATAAAAATATATTCAACCCTAAATGTACAATGTATTACTGTTACAGGGGCTAAACAAATCTGCCAAATCGGGTAATGCTCAAGGCTGAGCGCTTCTGTATTCACACTTTGCAGAGAATATCAAGGAATTGGTTTCCCCCATTACTGAGTTACCAAATCCTTTCTGCATTGTATCTCTTTGTAGAGGTGGTCATCTTGGTAGAGGAATGGGAATTGCTTCCTCGTTTTAAATCTGACCTCCTAATGATGGGTAATCTAATATTTGGTGGGATAATGATCCAGAAGTAGCAGGAGAGGTTTAGAAAACACAAATCCACTGAATGAATGAACCAGAAACAGGGAGATTTTTGCACTGCAGGTAATTATCTACAGCTTCCCCTCCAGCAAGCAGAACAGTGAGCAGCACAGGAGTGACATCATCATTTCTTACTCAAAATCTTCTGAGACACAGTACCTTAGATGATCTTGGGTAGTGATCTATTTATTCTTCAGCAGGAATCCCAGGCAAAAGGTATATTTTTTTAGGGTACTTCTTAGGCACAATTAACATTTCTAGATGTCCCCTTTTACAAAGCAAATCTTCACCTTTTGAGTTCAGGTCCATCATACACCCACATGTGACGCTGAACTCTCCATGAATTAAAGTACTCAAATCCAATGAACAAGAGGGTGGGTCATAACATTAAAGTGATATTAAATCCAAAAAGACAAATGTATTATATTGCAGCTTACCAATTCTTAGATGTGGCAGCTGCATTTTTTATTATTTCTTTTTATGGGTATTTTTTCCTTCATTTTCAGCTGGTAATCCAACAAGAAAGTCTGTTATTTTTCAACAGAGGAAGCTGTCCTGCAAAAGTTGCACTTACAGTGTTGAGACAAACCGTTTAACACTGACAGGGGTTCTTACAATGCTCTGCATTTATTCATGTGATTGAAACCTTTATACCAAAAGGAAGAAAAAAAAAAACAGTTTCTATAACTGTTAAAAAAATGTTAAGGGTTAGGCTTTTATTTGTTTATCAAATCATTTTAAATCTGCTTTTACATCTAACACTACCCTTTAAAACATGTAACACTGACAGGGGTGCTTACAAAGCTCTGCTTTTATTTATGTAATTGAAACCTTTATCCCAAAAGGAAGAAAAAAATGTTTCTGCGTTAAAAAAGTGTTAAGAGTTAGGCTTTAATTTGTTAATCAAAACAATTTAAATCTGCTATTACATCTAACACTACTTCCTAGATTGTCAGTGATGCTCTCCAAAGGTACCTTTGTTGCTCCTTCATCCAGAGTGGAGGCACCCTAAGTCAGGAAGCGTGTTATTGGCCAGACCACCCTGGGCAAAAAAACAAATAAAAAAATGTAATTTAAAAAAAAAATTCTGTCTTTAATGATGACTATAAAATGGTACATAGGATTGAACAAGAACATGGTTGACCATAGCCAAAAACATTACTCGTAAAAGCCATGACTATCGTGTCCATGTTACAATGAGTCAACATATATAAACAGGTGAGGGAATCAACCTACAGAATGTAAAAATGATCAAAATAATAGGAAAAAAAGGGGAAAAAGTGCAAAACAAAGCTTCTACCGCTGCAACATAGCCAGTAAATCTGCACCATAGGACTAGTAAGTAATGCCTGTTGTCAGTTTTCAATCTAGCATAGGTAAAGCAAATCTAGATTTGTCATATAATGAGCACATAAAGCACATGAGAAGGTAGTGGAGGGGGGTGTGGTGTCTGAGCTCCAAGATGGATGCGTAGGTCCGGAGCTCCGCCAGACCACCGGGAAACACTGCTGCTACAGGAGCCATCTGACCTCGGCAACCACTTTCCCAGAACGGAAGACACCCAGCAACCTTCCAAGAATGACACGGAGGAGGAAAGGGCCACTTATCCAGCCTGGGAAGCTGACAAGCTTATTTCCCCCTCAAGGGAGACCACAACAAAATGGTGTCGGACCCAGAGTAACGTGCAGGCAGCAGCCTCATCTCCCAATTCACCAGGGCACGGACCCGGAGCAACACAGGGCCACCTGGAGAGTGGATCGTCCTCTGCTGCATCGACCCCCACCACCAGAAGCCCTGCCAAGATGAAACAAAGAACGGCCTCACCAGGAGGGCGCTCCTGGTCTCCTAGCATGGAGGTGAGTGGGACACAAACAGCAACAAGGCCTACCACACAAGCCGCACCAGATCCTATATGACATATACAGTTAATAAGTGTCAGGAATAGGTGCAAACATTGGGTGACAGAGTATACCATGTAGAGAGAGCAATGGGGGAATACTCCACCTCTTTCAACAATATGGTTGAGGCACATAGCGCACACGGAGATGAAATTATGTGGATCAATGATAAAATAGCGAACCTAGAAGATAGATCCAGAAGAAATAACTTTAAAATTAAGGGCATCCCGGAAACAGTGACCACCGCACAACTCCCCCAATATGTCCAAGATATGTTCGCAGCCATAGCACCAGCACTCTCGGCCATTGAGATAACAGTTCATAGAGTACATAGAGTACCAAAGCCGTCATTTCTGGCTGAAGAAATCTCAAGAGATGTTTTGCTCAGGATGCACTTTTACCGTACAAAAGAAATTCCTCTAAGCACATTTCTCAACCCGGACCAATGCCCGGCCCCATATGGAGCTCTACAATCACTCCCAGATCTCTCCATGCACACTCTCCAGTGTAGAAGAAATTTGGCCACCATCATTGAGGCACTCCACAATCACCACATCCTTCACAAGTGTAAATACCTAGCAACCCTGCTGATCCCCCACAATGGTGCTACTATCTCAGTGTCCTCTCTGGAAGAAGGTTTAAATGCCCTCGAACAATGGGGAATCACACTAGATCCACCTCCAGATCCTATACAAGTCGATAACGCTCCACTCATACAAGCTGAATGGCAGGTTGTGTCCAATAGGCGCTCATCCAAAAAAAGAAATCAAGTCCAACGGGGACACTTAAACAACCGCCTTCTGAAACAATAAATCCCGGCTACTGTTAACTATGGACACAGATCCACTTCCCTCCAAACACTATGAACATGGACGTATGTCCACGGATCTCTTCGCAGTGCCTTTTTTTATAAGCCTAATATGATTATTACTATCTCAGACCGTTTTGCTTTACTCTTTTCTATGTTTCTATGGTACACCGACTACCTCAAGAACTAACCTATACCTCCAGGAACTGGGATGATTCCAACCTACAAAAGCCCTGAAGACACCTACACCAGCGCCAGACTACACCATTCTCTAACAGTGGATCCTCAAACCCATGGTTTCTGCTCGATCCCCACCGCAGTAAGTCTCAAACTACCTTTATATACACAATTCCAAAAGCCCTGAAGACACCTACACCAGCGCCAGCTACACCATTCTCTAACAACGGATTCTCAATCCCACGGTTTCTGCTCAAACCCCACCGCAGTAAGTCTCAAACTACCCTTATATACACAATTCCAAACACCACATCATGGCTATCAAATGTTTGACCCTAAATGTTAAAGGCCTAAACCATCTGGCTAAAAGATATTCAATGTGGAAGGAAGCCCTGCATAACCAAGCCGACATACTGTGCATTCAGGAAAATCACTTTCGCACTACTGAAGTCCCCAAATGCTCTCACAATTTCCACACATCTTTCTCGCATGCACATCAGTGAAAAAAATCAAAGGGTGTACTCCTAGCCATAAAGCATACAGTGGCGTTCCAACTCAAAGACTATTCTAGACAGAGAAGGGCGCTATATCATTCTAATGTGTGACTTAAACTCACGTCCCTACACTTTGGTGACTCTGTATGCGCCAAACACACATCAAATAAGATTCCTGTGCAGACTGCTCAAACGCTTTACCCCAATCAAATATGGCAATCTGCTAGTCTGTGGAGACTTCAATCTCACTACCGACCCGGATGTGGACACCTCCTCTAAAACCTCAAAAAATAGACCATCACTGGGACAACTGCTACACGACGAGGAATTGTATGATGTATGGAGATGCCAACACACTAACGAAAAATACTTCACATACTATTCACCAAGATATCATGCATATTCCCGTATTGACATGTTCCTATAAGATAAGTGGCCACTGCAAAAAATATCACCTTCAGTTATCCATGATATAACGTAGTCAGACTACGCCGTGGTATCTATCACTATCACAGAGCAAGGTGCCCCACTTTCAACCCCCATCTGGCGATGTAACCTTAGACTATTACAGGAACCCGAAAGTGCCAAACTCATCTCCCAACGCATTAATGAATTTTTTGTGTCCAATTATAAATTGGTTGATAGCCCATTTACTTTATGGATTGTGTACAAAGCTTATATTAGGGGGATCCTTATACAGCAGGAGCCAGACTTAAAAGAAGCTATGATCTTCAACTAACTAAAATCACAGTGGATATTCACGCTCTAGAAACAAAGAATAAATCCTCTCCATCCCCCGTGACGGCAACCTCCCTCCAAAAACTCAGAGAGGAACTAAGAATATTACTGATGCAAAAATATGACAAACGCCTTAGATGACTAAAGCTTAATAATTACTCCAACGCCAATCGAGCAGGCACATTTTTAGCCCACAGAGTAAAAATGGTCCAATCAAGAACAAGAATTCAATACCTATCATATCCCACTAACCACCAAAAAATAATGAACCCTCAGGAAATAGCAGACCAATTTGCAGGAAAAAAAAACTCTATATAATCTTAAAGATGGCCCTCACATAAATCAACCCACTTCCTAGAACATAACAGCATTCCTAGACAAACTGAACCTACCTAAATTATCAGAAACCCAACTCTCAGGACTAAATTCTCCCTTCACCATTCCTGAACTTCAAAAGATCATAGCATCTTTACCAAATGGTAAATCCTGAGTCCCGATGGTCTCCAAAACTAATATTACAAGACCTTTCAATTGCTACTAGCCCCATACCTAGCCTCAGTATACACTCTGGCTTCACAGGCATCCTCCCTTCCCCCACAAATCCTCAAAGACTATGTAGTAACCCTCCCTAAGCCAGGGAAAGAGCCAAACACCCCGGCAAATGTTAGGCCTATATAGCTCCTAAATTAAGATCTTAAAATTTAACTCAAATTAATTGCTCAAAGATTATCTAATTTTATACCAACTCTCATAGCAAAAGACCAGATGGGGCTTGTAAGGGGAAGGCAACCACCAGATGCTATATAAATTCAAATAAGTTGCGCTAATATGTGTGAATAAATCCCAAATCTCCTTCAGTGCTCGTGACAAAACACTGAAGTAAAAACAAAAATTAATCACAGTGCAAGTGAAAATATCAAAATCAGTCCCAAATGTCCTTAAGTGCTACTGATATGCCACTCAAGTAAAAGAAAAATTAAAAGTTAATTACTGCTTTCTCTATTTCGAACCTACATAAAAGACTGCTGTTCACAATCTATTAAGTTGAATAGACAGTGAAATTTTAGATGGGGAGTATTACCCTTTGCCCGCAGACACAGCTTGATCCCAGTTGGGGTGTCGGGAGCAGGGGTCAATACCCTTAACATGTGTTTAATATTCTGGGTTATTCTCTGATCTAGTCAACCCGAGTTATCTTTGTTGTTATCAGTCTAACTTCAGTACATATTCATGTTATACCTCAATGTATTACAGGTAATATCATTGCTATACCACTCTTTTGTACAACTCTCTTGTTAAAATTAATAAAAAATTATTGAAACGAAAAGTTAATTACTGCTACATTGACTAGTGCAAGTGACATATAAATCCTGGGTGTAAATAAAAGTCCAAAGCCATCCAGCCCAAGAGTATATGACTATACAGGGTTCAAACGTATTCCCACGATGTGATGAAAGATGATTTAAATAGCCACCACCAAGTCCGTGCACACCTCAAGTGCTGCGGGGGGGAGGAATAAAGGGGAATGCCCTTACCGGACCAGATGGACACACTATCTCTAGTATGTCTTTACAGCAGGCAGAAATCACCCTCTGCAAGGTTAACAGATGAAACTCCTCCTCCTCTCTGTATGCATGACAGTGAGTATAGCGCTGACAGTTCACATGGACATCTCGTCTCCACCGATTGGGACATTAAGAAAGGACTAGGGGCTAGATATATAGACGACGTCCTCCTCATCTGGGATGGCCCAGAAGAATTCCTCCAACAGAACTGAATAATAACGATAGAGGGATTGAGCTTAAACATGAGGCAAGCCAACAATCTATCAATTTTCTGGATTTAAGAATTTGGGGGGAGGAGGGACAACTCCTGACCTCCACATTTTTTAAAGCCACAGATAGGAATTCTTTTATATCAAAGGACAGCTGTCACCACCCAGCATGGTTGAATTCCATTCCGAAAAGTCAATTTTTGCGCCTAAGGCGGAATTGTACTAGGCTGGATGACTTTAAAGATCAGGCTAAACAGTTAACATTGAGGTTTTTAGCAAAGGGTTATTCTGCCAATACCCTGAATGAGGTTCTGTTGGATGTTGAGAAACAAGAAAGAAATGACCTATTAACCGAGAGGTCCCCTGGTGAAGAGGATAACTCTAAGGTTGTAGTACCGCTCATTACGAAGTTTTCTACTCAATATAGGGCAATTCAAAAAATGGCACAGAAGCATTGGTATATTTTGAGAAATGACCCCATTCTGGGGCCCTCTTTACCTGAAAGAGCCCAGGTTGTGTTTAAACGAGCTCCGTCCCTTAGGGACATGCTCCCACCCAGTGTTTGCAACCCTCCACTAGAAAAACCAATGTTCTTTCAGAATTTCAAAGGTTTTTACAAATGCGGAAGGTGTGCAGTCTGCCAAGTTAATAGTATCAAAGAGAGAAAAAACATTACTTTTCATTCTAATAGCACTGGTGACTCCTTTCCTATTAAATCGTTCATTTCTTGTAATACAGCGAACGTGGTATACGCCATTACCTGCCCATGTCGTCTTCAATACATTGGGAGAACTGTCAGACCCCTACAGGTTAGGTTAAAAGAACATATAGGGAATATCAAAAGAGGTTTCATTAAACACCCCTTGTCTAGACATTCTCGGGAAGTTCATGATAGGAATCTAAAGGGGACTTCCTTTTTGGGAATTGCTCTGAAATTGCATTGGAGGGGGGGTCACAAAAGAAGGGAGATCTCAAAACTCAAAATGGGTTGGATTTTTAGGGCCCAGACTTTGAGACCTAGAGGCCTTAATGCAGATGTAGAAATCAATGCATTCATAGACAATTCTTAATTACCATTTGGAGGTCATTTGGCCTAATAGATGTGTCATTCTCTTGGAATGGGGACGTCCAGGGTGGTTTGTTAGATACCTGCCCGTGGACGTTTGGACTCCTAGAAAATGGCGGCCGGCAGTCAAAACGAGGCTTGGTTCGCTTAGGTAGTATAAAGGGGGTGCGTCAACGCGGTGCCCGTGCCCCTGGACGACGTCACGTATGACGAAACATGTAGGGCGGAGCAACGCATTGACGTCACCGCGCCTGTCACATTCGGAGAGGAATGAGTACTAGCGTTTGTTTTTAGCTGATGCCGGCAATTTTTATGTGAATCATCTGTTTTAAGTGTGAGTACCTACTATTGTTTTAATAAATTTGCTCCTATGGTATTACACTATCGATTCCTCCTTTCTTAATGTCCCAATCGGTGGAGACGAGATGTCCATGTAAGCTGTCAGCTCTATACTCACTGTCATGCATACAGAGAGGAGGAGGAGTTTCATCTGTTAACCTTGCAGAGGGTGATTTCTGCCTGCTGTAAAGACATACTAGAGATAGTGTGTCCATCTGGTCCGGTAAGGGCATTCCCCTTTATTCCTCCCCCCGCAGCACTTGAGGTGTGCACGGACTTGGTGGTGGCTATTTAAATCATCTTTCATCACATTGTGGGAATACGTTTGAACCCTGTATAGCCATATACCCTTGGGCTGGTTGGCTTTGGACTTTTATTTACACCCAGGATTTATATGTCACTTGCACTGGTCAATGTAGCAGTAATTAACTTTTAATTTTTCTTTTACTTGAGTGGCATATCAGTAGCACTTAAGGACATTTGGGACTGATTTTGATATTTTCACTTGCACTGTGATTAATTTTTGTTTTGTCACGAGCACTGAAGGAGATTTGGGATTTATTCACACATATTAGCGCAACTTATTTGAATTTATATGTTTTTTTATGTTATTATCACATATTTTGTTGCTGCTGCACTAACATACCTTAGCACAATACCCTTTTAATTTTTATTAACCATCAGATGCTACTAGACGCATTTTTAATGTTTTACATTTTGCTGAAAAGAATCAAACACCTTCTCTGCTTCTCCCCATTGATGCAGAGAAGGCATTCGACAGAGTGGATTGGAGTTACATGTCAAATTTACTAACAAAATTTGGCTATACCTCAGAGTTACTCTCAAAGGTATTCAACATAACAAATGGCACCCGCCAAGGTTGCCTGCTGTCCCCATATATCTTCAACCTCATGATAGAACCACTGGCAGAATCAATCCCACAAACCCCTCTATCATAAGTTTCCAATTCAATGATAGACCACACACTATCAACCTCTTCGCAGACAACGTTATCCTCCTTCTAACTGACCTGTTAACATCTTTACCACAGGCACATCAAACGCTACAAACATTCAGCGCTATCTCATACTACAAGGTGAACTTTTCAAAATCCTTGATGCTAGATTTAGGATTCCCTAATGAAATAAAAAGTCACCTCCAAAGTCAGCTCCCGTACACATAGAGTTCCAATGGGATAACATACTTAGGCATTACATTGACAGCCTCAACTACATCCCTAATCCAGACCAACTACAAACCTCTAACCAAAAAATCAAGAGCCAACTCCAACACATGTCACAAAAAGAGCTTTCTTGGGTAGGCAGGCTAGCAGCCTACAAAATGATAATCCTACCACAATTACTATACTACTTCAGAGTACTCCCTATCCATGTCCCTCCTACATACCTAAAAGAACTAACAAACTTACTACACAAATTCATATGGAACAACAAAAAACGCAGATGCGCCACCCACTAATTTAATCAAACATAAGTCTATAGGAGGGATGGGAATGATCGATATTCAAGACTACCAACAAGCAGCAATACTAGATCAACTAAAACATTGGCTCAGACCAAGTGAAGGTCCAGTCTGGCTGAAACTTGAATCAACCATGGCCCCTATTTCTGACCGCACCTCCTTTCTCCTACTAGAGTGGAAAAAGTGGGATACCGCATTCCTGACATCTACAATAGCAGCGTCCCTACGGGCATGGCACAATTTATTAAAACAGAATAAGCATACCATACCAATAAAAGCCCCCGCAATACCTATCCAGGTGTTGGATACTTTGGATACTCCAGGCGTTCATGTATATGAAGCCTCTACAAACAAACGGCTTACATAAAATGCAAAACTTTTTCTCTGACTCCACACTCAAGACGTGGGAAACCCTGAAAAACGAGTATCGCCTCCCTGACAATAGTCAGTATATTTGCCTCTGCATCCTATCCTTGGCCAAACATCCTTTGCCGACTTTAAACATAACTAGTGTTGAGCGAACCCGGACTGTAACGTTCGGGTCCGTACCGAACTTTCGGGTGTCCGTGGCACGGACCCGGACCCGGACATTTCAAAAATCGTTCGGGTTCGGTCCGGGGTTCTGCTATTTTACTCCACGTGTTGAGAAGCTGCAGGGCAGCCAATCAACAAGCGTTTCACTGGTTTGCCCTTAGAAGCCATCACAGCCATGCCTACTAATGGCATGGCTGTGATTGGCCGGTGCATCATGTGACCCAGCCTCTTTATAAGCTGGAGTCACAGTGCTGCAGTCACATGCTCCTTGGGTTAGTGTAGGGAGAGGTAGCTGACTGCGTGAGGGACAGATTTGAGCCATTTTAAGACCTGATCCTGCATCCTGAGATAGATTACTTTACTACTGCTGTCTGTGCTGTTGCTCTGAGGACAGATAGCAGAAATTAGAGATTTCACATACCGCTGCTTTGAGTTGCAGATCAAGCTCTGCATAGAACAACGATCGCTACGATCGTGCTCTACGATCAGATTGTTGGGGGAATTTGAGATTTCAAATACCGCTGCTTAGAGTTGGAGATTTGCAGATTAAACTCTGTCCAACGAAACGATTGTACGTTCGTACACAAAGATCAGATTGTTGGGGGAATTTGTAGCAACACATGCTAGGGTGTTAGACTAGCAACACATGCTTGCATGCTAGCAAAGCAATCTGTCTCAAATTAGACATTAGAGGTTGAGATTCGTCACCATAAACTTTAGAGTTTAAGGGGGTTGTTAGACTAGAAACACATGCTTGCATGTTAGCAAAG
>BLSH010560414.1:100692-113618 GCA_018402905.1 Glandirana rugosa | reverse complement strand
GTCTCCCACCTCAGCTGTAGATCTCTGCAGTTCATCCAGAGTGATCATGGGCCTCTTGGCTGCATCTCTGATCAGTCTTCTCCTTGTATGAGCTGAAAGTTTAGAGGGACGGCCAGGTCTTGGTAGATTTGCAGTGGTCTGATCGCTTGCACAGTGCTCCTTGGGATGTTTACAGCTTGGGAAATCTTTTTGTATCCAAATCCGGCTTTAAACTTCTCTACAACAGTATCTCGGACCTGCCTGGGGTGTTCCCTGTTCTTCATGATGCTCTCTGCGCTTTAAACGGACCTCTGAGACTATCACAGTGCAGGTGCATTTATACGGAGACTTGATTACACACAGGTGGATTCTATTTATCATCATTAGTCATTGAGGTCAACATTGGATCATTCAGAGATCCTCACTGAACTTCTGGAGAGAGTTTGCTGCACTGAAAGTAAAGGGGCTGAATAATTTTGCACGCCCAATTTTTCAGTTTATTTGTTAAAAAAGTTTGAAATATCCACTAAATTTCGTTCCACTTCATGATTGTGTCCCACTTGTTGATTCTTCACAAAAAAATACAGTTTTATATCTTTATGTTTGAAGCCTGAAATGTGGCAAAAGGTCGCAAAGTTCAAAGGGGCCGAATACTTTCGCAAGGCACTATATATACAGTATCTCAAAAAATTGAGTACACCTCTCACATTTTTGTAAATATTTTATTCTTTCTTTTCATGTGACAACACTGAAGAAACGACACTTTGCTACAATGTAAAGTAGTGAGTGTACAGCTTGTATAACAGTGTAAATGTGCTATTCCCTCAAAATAACACAACACACATCCATTAACTGCTGCCAACAAAAGTGAGTACACCCCTAAGTGAAAATCTCTAAAGTGGGCCCAAAGTGTCAATATTTTGTGCGGCCACCATTATTTTCCAGCACTGCCTTAACCCTCTTGGGCATGGAGTTCACCAGAGCTTCTTCACAGGCTGCCACTGGAGTCATCTTACACTCCTCCATGACGACATCACAGAGCTGGTGGATGTTAGAGACCTTGCACTTCTCCACCTTCTGTTTGAGGATTCCCCACAGATGCTCAATAGGGTTTAGGTCTGGAGACATGCTTGGCCAGTCCATCACCTTTACCCTCAGCTTCTTTAGCAAGGCAGTGGTAATCTTGGAGGTGTGTTTGTGGTCGTTATCATGTTGGAATACTGCCCTGCGGCCCAGTCTCTGAAGGGAGGGGATCATGTTTGCTTCAGTATGTCACAGTACATGTTGGCATTCATAGTTCCCTCAATGAACTGTAGCTCCCCAGTTCCAGCAGCACTCATGTAGCCCCAGACCATGACACTCCCACCACAATGCCTGACTGTAGACAGGCAAGACACATTTGTCTTTGTACTCCTCACCTGGTTGCCGCCACACACGCTTGACACCATCTGAACCAAATGAGCTTATCTTGGTCTCATCAGAACACAGGACATGGTTCCAGTAATCCATGTCCTTAGTCTGCTTGTTATCAGCAAACTGTTTGCAGGCTTTTTTGTGCATCATCTTTAGAAGAGGCTTCCTTCTGGGATGACAGCCATGCAGACCAATTTGATGCAGTGTGCGGCGTATGGTCTGAGCACTGACAGGCTGACCCCCCACCCCTTCAACCTCTGCAGCAATATTGGCAGCACTCATACATCTATTTCACAAAGGCAACCTCTGGATATGATGCTGAGCACGTGTACTCAACTTCTTTGGTCAACCATGGCAAGGCCTGTTCTGAGTGAAACCTGTCCTGTTAAACTGCTGTGTGGTATTGGCCACTGTGTTGCAGCTCAGTTTCAGGGTCTTGGCAATCTTCTTATGGCCTAGGCCATCTTTATGTAGAGCAACAATTCTTTTTTTCAGATCCTCAGAGAGTTCTTTGCCATAAGGTGCCATGTTGAACTTCCAGTGACCAGTATAAGAGAGTGAGAGCGATAACACCAAATTTAACACACCTGCTCCCCATTCACACCTGACACCTTGTAACACTAATAAGTCCCATGAAACTGGGGAGGGAAAATGGCTAATTTGGCCCAATTTGGACATTTTCACTTAGGGGTGTACTCACTTTTGTTGCCAGCAGTTTAGACATTAATGGCTGTGTGTTGAATTATTTTGAGGGGACAGCACATTTATACTGTTATACAAGCTGCACTCACTACTTTACATTGTAGCAAAGTGCCATTTCTTCAGTGTTGTCACATGAAAAGATATAATAAAATATTTACGAAAATGTTAGGGGTGTACTCACTTTTGTGAGATAATATATATATATATATATATATACACGTGATTTTGCACTTATGCCTAGGGGGTGCACACGTGCCGTTGGGCAGACCGCTACTGCTGTGATTACTCAGAAGCCGCTCTGTGTGTGCAGGGCACTGGATGTGCATCGGCACCCACCGATCATTGGTTAGAGACACAGAATGGAGATCTGCCTATGTAAACAAGAGAGAGCTATGTTCTGACAGGGGGAAAGTGATGGATTTTGTGTCCCTGCAAGAAAGGAATAAAAGCCATCATTTTCCTTAGTAAAAGCACCTAACACAGTACACATAAACACTGGTTAGGCAAACAGTTAACCCTTTGATCACCCTAGATGTTTAACCCCTTCCAAGCCAGTCATTAGTACAGTGACAGTGCATATTTTTTTAGCACCGATCACTGTATTAGTGTCAAAAGTGTCAGTTAGTGTCCAATTGTCCACCACAATATCGCAGTCTTGCTAACATTACTAGTATAAAAAAATAAATAAATACGGTATACATACCATAGTGTGTAGACGCTATAACTTTTGTGCAAACCAATCAATATATGCTTATTGGGATTTTTTTATTACCAAAAATATGTAGCAGAATACATATGGGCCTCAATTTATGAAGAAATTTAGGCCCATATATATTCTGCTACAGAAGAGATACACAGGGATATTGGGATAATTCATCATTCATATGTAAAAATCAAAGTGCAAACAATTCCTAAAGTGGCATGCATATGTAGCGCCCCCATAGTGTAGGTGCTTTTCCTTTTGTAGATTTTTAATAGGAGAGGAAAAATCTAGTCAGGCCTGACTGTAAGTGCAGGCCTGAATGTTTTGATTTGGGCTAGGGGAGTGGCTCAGGGGAGGGGCTGGAGATGGAAGGAAGGAACATCCCTTGGAGTTTCCTCCCCCTTTGAACTGAGAGAGTTCTGGAAAGGGGATGGAGGAGGAGGTGTCACTTCCTGATGTATGACAAGGATCCCTGACCAATCCCGCAGCTGGATTGGCAGGGGGCAGGCCTCCTTAAATACAGCTATCTGCCAGCAGGTGTCAGGAGAGTCTGGGTGGAAGAGTGAGGATGTAGTCAGGAGCTATGGATCAGGCTTTGCGAGGGAGGGGGTCCCCCTGTCTGAGGAGGGGGTGAACCTGAGGCCTGGGGCTTGGGTGCAGCCGGGTGCGGGAGTCAGCTCCTGGAGTGGCACAGGAGAACCAGGAGAGCTGCTGAGGTCTACATGGAAGGAGACTCTTTAAAGGACCCACCAAATAGTCGGTGAGTGGGGGCCCCTGGGAGTTGGATGAGAAGGCTGAGACAGTCTGTGAAGAGAGCAAGCAGTCTGTAGAAGTCAGGAGGAGCCAACCAAGGGGAAGGAGAGCCATTGAACCGCAGGTCAGACCGGATGGGTCTGGAAGAAAGATGGGCTGGAAGTTGTAGTCCATCAAAGGCCCAGCTAGCACCAACGTATTTTGCTACAAAAGAGAGGGTCCATGGTTTCAGTGAAGGAAACCTGTGATTCTTACCTACAAAGAGTGGTTCTGAGTCCTTGCAAGCGGCTGCAGCAGGCCTCATCATGTGCCAGCTGTGGTGAAGAGGAAGTGTTATGGAGGTCTGATAAATTTTCGTTCAGACCAGGGGAACAGGTGTAACGGTCAGCAAGTAGTGTGCTGGAGAGAAGTAAAGGAGAAGTGTAACGGTCAGCAAGTAGTGTGCTGGAGGAGAAGAAGTGTATATACCGGAGGTGTATATAGTAGGTCCTATGTTCAATTACTGGGCATTCCACAGTCATCCCTAATCCCTATGCATCTTCAACCCCTAAATAAAACAACAAAACAAAGTACCGGCCTGCTCAGTGACGGTGGATGTGTGGAATTCATGTGATTGAGGGCAGCCGGCAGGTGGACCACAACTATCAGCCACTCTCGAGGGAGCACATGGCTACACATATATCACAAAGAGTGCTCATGTGCGTCTCCTTTACATTAATATATAGTCCACCAAAGACCACCAAAGTCATAACCAGACCTCTTTTTGCGATACAGCACTGATTTAGTTTAACTGACAATTGCGCGGTCATGCAACGCTGTACCCAAATAAAATGTTTTTTTTTTTTGCCTACAAATAGAGCTTTCTTTTGGTGGTATTTGATTACCTCTACTTTTTTTTATTTTTTGCACTACGGAAAAAAACAACAACATTATTTTGTACTTTCTGCTATAAAACATGTCCAATAAAAAAATTTAAAAATCAAATTACTTCAAAAAAATTAGGCCAATATGTATTCTGCTACATGTTTTCGGTAAAAAATCCCAATAAGCGTATATTGATTGGTTTACGCGAACGTAATAGCGTCTACAAACTATGGTACATATACCTGAATTTTTATTATTTATTTATTTATATTAGTAATGGTGGCGACCAGCAACTTATAGCGGGGCTGCGATATTGCGGTGGACATTAGTACCTAACTGACACTTTTGACACTTTGAGGGAACCAGTGACACAAATACACTGATCAGTGCTAAAAATATGCGCTGTCACTGTACTAATGACACTGGCTGGGAAAGGGGTTAAACATCTAGGGCGATCAAAGGGTTAACTGTGTGCCTAGCCAGTGTTTGTGTACACAATGTGTGCTGCTTTTACTAGGGGAAGAGATGAATTTTAGTTCCTACTTTGCAGGAAGACAGAATCCACCCCCCCCCCCGTCAGAACAGAATTCTGCCTTGTTTACACAGGCAGAGCTCCATTCTAAGTCTCTGCCTGACGATCAGCAGGGGCCGATGGACATAGAGTGCCCGGAAACTCGCAGATCAGATTCTGCTGTGAATAATCAGAGCAGAAGTGCGGGATCATATATATATATATATGTAGCCATGTGCTCCCTTGGAAGTAGCTAGTAGTTGTGGTTCACCTTATAGTTGCACTCAATCCCACCATATCTCACACATCCATAGACACTGACCAGGCCAGCACTTGTTTTTGTTATTTTATTTAGGGGAAATAACTTGGATGGGGAAAAGGGGTGACTGTGGGATGCCCCAAGAATTAAGGTACATATGCATGCTGACTCTGCAGACTATCCTTCTGCAGACTGTTACTCCTCGCAACTCTCCAGCACTGAACTTGCAGGCTATCACTCCTTCACTTCTTTCCAGCACTTTACTTAGTTTCCAGCTCGAAAGGAAATTTATCAAGCTTCTCTACTCTTTTCTCTTCACCGTGGCTAGCACATGGTGAGGCCTACACTCTGTCAGCAGGATCTCAGGACCACCCATTACAGGCCAGGGATCATGGGCCCCTGAATATGTAGCAAAGCACTTGAGTGCTAGCTGGGCCTTTGATGGACTACAACTCCCAGCCCATTCCTCTTGCAGGTCCCACCGACCTGCTTTTCCTCAGTGACACTCCGTCCCCTGACTGGCTCCCAAGGCTTCCACAGACTGTCCACTATTCCTCTCCCAGCCTCCTCCAGCACTTTCTCTCCCAGCTCCAGGATCTGTCACTCACCGACACCAGTGGATGACTTTAAAGAGTCTCTCTGTAGCACCTCCGCTGTTCTCCTGTTCCCTTGTGCGACTCCAGAAATCACCTCCACTCCTGGCTGCACCCGAACCAAGATGGGGGTGACCTCCTGGGAAGAGGCCTCCACAGCGCCTCTTACTACATCTCAGACTTCCACCCGACTTCCCCTCCCTGACTGGCCCAGCCCCGAGTATATGAGAAGGCCTGCCCCCTGCCAATCCAGATTGGGGATTGATTAGGGCTCCCCATGGCACTCCAAATAATGACGCCTCGTGTCCCACCTTCACTCTGGAAAGGTCTAGTGCTTCCCAGAAGAAGGTAGGAGGGTTTAGTGACATCATCTGTTGGGCTTCCCCAGTCTTACCTGAGCCACTCCCCAAGCCCAGATCAAAACATTCAAGCCTGCACATACAGTCAGGCCTGATCAAATTTTGCCTCTCCTAGCAAAAACTCACTCCAAAACACACCTATACTATGGGGGCGTTACATATACGTGACGCAGCGCACAGCTGCCAACTTGTAGCAGTAAAACTGCTATAGGGTGGTCAACAAGTGGTTAATGGCTGATTGGACTACAATTCCTAATGCGGGCCAAGCATAAAGATAGCAAGAGCTATATTTTCACAAGTTCAATACAGAGGAATTTTCTCTTTGCAGTGAGGAGACCGAGATGTGTATATTGCTGCTGCTGTGTGTTGAGGCCTGCAGCCATGTACTGAGGACGAGAGTTGTTCCAGGCACACCCAGAACTGAGCTGACATCTGAACATGGGGACCCCCGCTGTTGTATTGCTGGGACTGGTGAGAGACGCTACTGCTATTAACCTGTTTCTGCTAGCAGAGACTGAGCACATAGGGACTGGCCATCTTACTAACAGCATTGTTTACTGCATGCAGTCTTTATTGGGACTATACCCATGTCCACCACTATAAAGACTGGGCCCCAACAATGACTGGCTGAAGAACTAGAGCTAAAGATTACTCACTGTATTAGTTGCTTCACAAGAACTTTGTCTGTTGCCCATAGTAAGAGGTATTTCTTTAGGGAGTCTAACATTTGAACACTTAAAATTCATATATGAAGTGCACTCTAAAGTGGATATAGCCTACTGTTTGCAGAGGAGTTATCACAGCATTGAGTATTATTGCTGTTACTGTTTTCTAATGCCATTACTTATTGATGATTTTGTGGATTACCAGGTGTACTCTTATTTAGCTGCATAAAACTCCATTCTATGCTGCTATAGGCTGGTTGAAAATATAGTCTAGTGAACTGTAATCCTTTACTTATTCATTTATGTGCATGCTGCTATTTACTGCAACCCGTGACAATATATTGGGCTCATTTACTACTTACCAGTCTGATGTATGCTTGTTGATAGTGAACTGTAGTTATGTGCAGTGCAGTATCTATTTCCCTAACATGTAGTGTCAGTGGGGCTGATGTTGTTCTCAGAGTCGAGGCAGAAGAACGGAGAACCCAGTCTACCAAGTGGCTCCTGCAGGGGTAGCGCTACATGTATACTAATCAATATTGTGCTAATTTAACACTAATGGTATATGCATTATTGTAGGGTGTTCCTGAAATGTTATTGTTGACCCTGCACCTGCAAAGCATGCACTCTTTGGTTCTATATTCAACTACAATGATTTCATGAAAAGCTGGCTTGTATATGTTTATATATGCTTAGGCATAGCCCCCTTTCCAGTGACAGTGCTCAGGCCTGGTAATATGTTGCTCATGCACCAAGCACTGACTGCGTAAAATGAGAGAGAGTTTGTTTAATACCAATGTAGGAGCACTAAAGTAAAAACACTATATTGTAAAGTATTGTGACACCTGCCTTTACACACACATGAAAGGCATCCCAGTCTTAGTCTGTAGGGTTCAATATTGAGTTGGCCCTCCCTTTGCAGCTATAACAGCTTCAACTGGTCTTGGAAGGCTGTCCCCAAGGTTTAGGAGTGTGTTTATGGGAATGTTTGACCACTCTTTCAGAAGCGTATTTGTGAGGTCAGGCACTGATGTTGGACAAGAAGGCCTGGCTTGCATTCTCCACTTTAATTCATCCCAAAGGTGTTCTATTGGGTTGAGGTCAGGACTCTGTGCAGGCCAGTCAATTTCCTTCACCCCAAACTCGCTCATCTATGTCTTTATGGACCTTGCTTTGTGCACTGGTCCAAATCATTTGGTGGAGGGGGGGATTATGGTGTGGGGTTGTTTTTCAGGGGTTGGGCTTGACCCCTTATCTCCAGTGAAGGCAACTTTTAAGGCGTCAGCATACCAGGAAATTTTGTACAATTTCATGCTCCCAACTTTGTGGGAACAGTTTGGGGATGTCCCTTTCCTGTTCCAACATGACTGCACACCAGTGCACAAAGCAAGGTCCATAAAGACATGGATGAGCTAGCCTGGAGTGGAGGAACTTGATTGGCCTGCACAGAGTCCTGACATCAGCCCGATAAAACACCTTTCGATTGAAATAGAGCAGAGACTGCAAGTCAAGCCTTCTCAGCCAACATCTGTGTCTGACATCACAAATGTGCTTCTGGAAAAATGGTCAAACATTCCCATAGACACTCCTAAACCTTGTGGACAGCCTTCCCAGAAGAGTTGAAGCTGTTCTAGCGGCAAAGAGTGGGCCAACGCAATATTGAACCCTATTAATGTTCATGTGCGTGTTAATTCAAGCGTCACAATACTTTTAACAATATAGTGTATATCACCGTGGGGACATGCAGTTGTGGGGTCATTATTTAGAGTTGAGCGGAGACCTGGATGTTCGGGTTCGGCTGAACTTCGCGAAAAAATTTGGCTCTAAAAAAGTCCTGGAAAGGGCTAGAGGGCTGCAAAAGGAAGCAAAATGGGGGTAAGAGTAGGACACATTCCCTGCAAACAAATGTGGATAGGGAAATAACTTAAAATCACATGAAAAAATAAAAAATGGAGGAGGAGGTGGATGTGGAGTAGGAGGTTGAGGAGGCAGTAACCGTGGCGGTGTAGGTGGTGGAAGTGGCGGTGGAAGAGGAGGAGGAGGTAGCCAACACTGTTTTTTGTTTGTTTGTTTTTTTTTTTTTCTAATTGGGGTAGCCCCCAAAATATTGAGACATATTTTTAAAAAAAAAGGATACGTTCACTTAAGTATACCAATGGCTGTGTGAGGCTTGTATAAACGGCTATTCTGCACAAGGTACAGACAAGTCTTGTGGAATCCATGCATGGTTCATTTTAATAAAGGTTAGCTCGTCCACGTTGGCTGCGGACAGGCAGCTGTGCTTGTCTGTGATAACACCCCCTGACATGCTAAACACACGTTCAGACAATACACTGGCTGCAGGGCAGGCCAGCACCTCCAAGGCATAAAGGGCAAGCTCAGGCCATGTGCCCAATTTGGAAACCCAGAAGTTGAATGGGGCAGACCCATCAGTCAGTACCTGTAGGCGTGTGCACACATACTGTTCCACCATGTTGCTGAAATGCTGCCACCTGCTAAGACGTTGCCTATCAGCTGGTGGTGCTGTTTGTTGTGGCGTGCTGCTGTCAAAGCTTTTCCACATTTTGGCCATGCTAATCCTGCCTTCTGAGGTGCTGGCGGTGCCACAGCTGCATTGGCGACCTCTTCCTCCTCCTCTGCCTTCACCTTGTGCTTCCACTGAGCCCCCGGTGTCATTTGGGAATGCCCGCAGCAGCGCGTCTACCAGCATGTGCTTGTAGTCGCGCATCTTTGGATCATGCTCCAGTGAGGGAATTAAGGACGGCACGTTGTCCTTGTAATGGGGATCCTGGGATGGCCACCCAGTAATCAGTACAAGTTGCCCAGAGGCAAAGACAAGCTGTCCTCTGTGGGAGGTGTATCATCTGTGTCCTCCGTATCCCCCCAGCCACGCTCCAGTGATGCCCAAGAGCTGCGTTGGGTACCACCCTGCTGTGAACACGGTTCCTCCTCCTCCTCATTATCATCCTTGTCCTCCTCATCCTCCAGAACTGTGCCCTGACTTTAACATTTTTTAACTGTCCTATGCTGGTGCAGGAACCCACCCTCCGAGCCACTTGTGAATGACTGACCTGATAACCGTGTAAATGACCCCTCTTCCTCCTCCTCTTCCTCCTGTGCCACATCCTCTTCCATCATCTCCCGAAGTGTTTTTTCAAGGAGGCATAGAAGTGGAATAGTAACGCTGAGAACAGCGTCATCGGCATTGGCCATGTTGGTGGAGTACTGGAAACACTGCAATATGGTACACAGGTCTCGCATGGAGGCCCACTCGTTTGGTGATGAAGTGGTGCTGTTCCACAGAGTGACTGACCCGTGCGTGCTGCAGCTGAAACTCCACTATTGCCTGCTGCTGCTCGCACAGTCTCTCCAGCATGTGCAAGGTGGAGTTCCACCTTGTGGGCACGTCGCATATGAGGCGGTGAGTGGGAAGGCCAAAGTTCCACTGCAGCGCAGACAGGCAAGCAGCAGCAAGGTGAGAATGCCGAAAGCGTGCACAGACGGCCCGCACTTTCTGCAGCAGCTCTGACATATCCGGGTAGTTTTTTTAGAAATTTCTGCACCACCAAATTCAGCACATGCACCAGGCAAGGAATGTGCATCAAACCGGCTAGGCCCAGAGCTGCTACGAGATTTTTCCCATTATCACACACCACCAGGCCGGGCTTGAGGCTCAGTGGCAACAACCACTCATCGGTCTGTTGTTCAATACCCCTCCACAGCTCCTGCACAGTGTGGGGTTTATCCCCCAAACATATCAGTTTTAAAACAGCCTGCTGTCGTTTCCCCCTGGATGTGCTGAAGTTGGTGGTGGAGGTGTTACGCTGAGCGGAGTAGGAGGAGGCAACAGGAGGCAAAAAGAAAAGCCCTGCAATCCTCGGTGGTGGAAGGACATGCACCAACTTGCTATCCGCCTCAGGCCCACCCGTCACTACATTTGCCCAGTGTGCAGATAGTGAGATATAGCGCCCCTGCCCGTGCTTACTGGTCCACGTATCAGTGGTTATGTGGACCTTGCCACAGATGGCGTTGCGCAGTGCACACTTGATCTTGTCCCCGACTTGTTTGTGCAGGGAAGGGATGGCTTGCCTGGAAAAGTAGTGGCGGCTGGGAACCATGTACTGTGGGACAGCCACCGCCATCAGGTTTTTAAAACTGTCCGTGTCCACCAGACGGAATGACAGCATTTCAAAGACCAGGAATTTTGAAATGCTGGCATTCAGGGCCAGTGGGTAGGGGGTGTTTGGGAGATGGAAAGCTTTAAGATTCCATGGGACCATGTGGAAATGCTTGGGGACAATGGCGGACATGGTGGTGTTGCTGTCACATCATCTGTTTGCTGGGTGGCAGGTGACACTGGCACTGTAGAGGTGGAGGAAGAGGCCGAGGCAGCAGCAGAAGAGTAAGCAGGAGGAGCCCGAGACCTTAAGCAGGAGGAGCCCGAGACCTTTCTTGGATTTTGAGGTGCCTATTCCCCTGCAGCTCGTGCTTTGCATGTAGATGTCTGGTCATGCAGGTTGTGCTCAGGTTCAGAACATGTATGCCTCGCTTCAGGCTCTGATTGCAAAGAGTGCAAACCACTCGTGTCTTGTCGTCAGCGCATTGTCTGAAGAACTGCCATGCCAGGGAACTCCTTTGAGCTGCCTTTGGTGTGCTAGGTCCCTGGGTGCGGTGAGTAGTAGCAGGCGTACTGTCTAGGGGACAGTCACTCCACTTTTGCAACCTGCTTCCTCTTTTGCTGTGCTGGTGCCTCTGTGCGACCACCACCTCTTCCTCCAAACTGCACACGTCATTCGCATGACCTTCATTCCATGTGGGGTCTAGGACCTCATCATCCTCCACACCATCTTCCACCCACTCTTCACCACTGCCCACCTTGTCAGTGTGCACACTGTAGAAAGCCGCAGCAGTTGGCACCTGTGTTTCGTCATCATCAGAGACATGCTGCAGTGGTGTTTCCATGTCCTCATCCTGAAACAGAAGTGGTTGGGCATTAGTGCACTCACTGTCTTACACTTCTGGGGCAGGGCTATGTGGATGGCCCACGGAATGCACACCAGCAGAGTCATCAAAAAGCATAAGAGACTGCTGCATGACTTTGGGCTCAGACTGCTTGGCTGATGAGGTGAAAGACAGATGGTCATGGGGTTCAGGTGCCAAATCTGAGCTTTCAGCAAGGAAACTGGGTGGGAGACAATGTGAAGGAACTGGAGGCATTGTCTGCCACACAATCTACTATCGCCTGTACTTTTTCTGGCCTCACCATTCGTTGAGCAGCATTCGGGCCTACCATATAACGTTGAAGGTTCTGTGGACTACTCGCACCTGAGGAAGGTGTTTCACTTTTGCGTGTAGCTGGCACAGATCGACCACGTCCTCTCCTTGCAACAGGAGCTTCACCAACATCACCAACACCAGCAGCACCAACAGCACCACGACCACCTCCCTTATTTGACGCTCTCCTCATTCTGGACGCAAATCTACTATTTAACACAAATTTATATTATTTTTATAACGCTAATCTGTCCCTCACACCAGCAGCAGGATCCTCTCCCTACACCAGTATGAGATGATTTTATAACGGTAATCTTTCCCTCACACCAGCATCAGGAACCTCTCCCTACACCAGTATGATATGATTTTATAACGCTAATCTGTCCCTCACACCAGCAGCAGGAACCTCTCCCTACACCAGTATAAGATGATTTTATAACGCTAATCTGTCTCTCACACCAGCAGCAGAAACCTCTCCCTACACCAGTATGACATGATTTTATAACGGTAATCTGTCCCTCACACCAGCAGCAGGAACCTCTCCCTACACCAGTATGAGATGATTTTATAATGCTAATCTATCCCTCAAACCAGCAGCAGGAACCTCTCCCTACACCAGTATGAGATGATTTTATAACGTTAATCTGTCCCTCACACCAGCAGCAGGAACCTCTCCCTACACCAGTATGAGATGATTTTATAATGGTAATCTGTCCCTCACACCAGCAGCAGGAACCTCTCCCTATACCAGTATGAGATGATTTTATAACGGTAATCTGTCCCTCACACCAGCAACAGGAACCTCTCCCTACACCAGTATGAGATGATTTTATAACAGTAATCTGTCCCTC
>BLSH010560414.1:90575-100682 GCA_018402905.1 Glandirana rugosa | reverse complement strand
ATATCGACGTTTCCCTCCCGGTTGAGTTATAACTTGGGATGTCTGATTCTGACCCTACGGAAAGTACACACACATTTCCGTCCACAGTGTTATGAAAACTGTTATATCACAAAAATGAAATCACGAGGATGTAACCATAATTTGTTTGAGAGAGAGTAAAATGCGTCAGTCACGAACCACGTACTCGTTGTATAATGGTCCGGACTCGTGACAGTGACCTTTCCCCCGATACGGATTCGTATATATTTGTATATGTTCGGTCGAAAAGTACTTTAGTAACATCAACTTATATCTTGGTTTCTCACGTACGAAAAGTATTGTGACACCTGCCTTTACACACACATGAAAGGCATCCCAGTCTTAGTCTGTAGGGTTCAATATTGAGTTGGCCCTCCCTTTGCAGCTATAACAGCTTCAACTGGTCTGGGAAGGCTGTCCCCAAGGTTTAGGAGTGTGTTTATGGGAATGTTTGACCATTCTTCCAGAAGCGTATTTGTTTTCAATGTAGTGGACTCTGTTATCGATGGTTTGTATTTCTGTTGAAAATTTGGTTAGGACCGAGGTGAGGCTGGACATCAACGAACTTTGCAAGGATAGTAGCATGTCCTTTAATGTGGAATCCAGCACTGGTTGTCCTGTAGTCGGGAACGAGGCAATGGAGTGTAGTGGGTTGGGGTTTAGTGCCACCATTTCTTGTGGTGGGTGGATGTGTGGGTCCATTTTCATTCTGGACTTGGCTGGGCTCTGTGACGAGGAGCTTGCAGGAGGTGATCTAGAGGGTGATTGTATCAGTATTGGGGGGTCCTCCTCCCTGGGATCCGCGTCAGGGAGGTCTGTATATGCTGCTGGATGGGTAGGCATATTAGGTTGAGTTCCCTTAGCGTTGTTAGGGTTCCCTTTTTGGTGAAAGAAGGCTGTACGTTTTTTGGGGTTTCTGTCTTCTTTTCGTTTGGGGGACATTCGCGCTTATTTGTTTCCTCTTTTAGGTGTGAAATCTTCTGCACTTGCTGTGTCATGCTGACCGGGCCTCCCAGGTTAGCTACCTAGTGAGGCATTAGGGTTTAAGGCTTTCTATTGTTGAAGTATAGATATTTATTGGTTATTGATATCGTTTGGCTGTTGGATGTGACACAATCTTTAAGAGATCAGCTATTTCCTTCAGCTCATGCAACTTGATACTTCATAAAAGGAGTGGGCCCTGAGGGCTAGGTGTCTATTTTTTAGGTTTATGAGGTATCTGTTACTGTGGGCCACATTTATCCACTTCTAGTGTCCATGAGGGTCTTTTTGAGGGGCTCCTGTGTGGGTTTTAGTGTTTATCTGCGTCCCTTAGAGCGCTGTATGAGTAGGCCGCAAAGCCGCGGCCTCGATTTCCGGCCGGGTGCCGCTCGTGTCCCCTTATTTATGTCAGAGGGTGCCCTTGGGAGGTTCAGGGGTTTTGCCCCCTTATATGTCGGTGTCTTGGGGATATGGTGTGTCCTCTAGGTGTGTTTTTTTGGCTGTTTTTTGGGTATCCGAGTGCCGTCGGGTAGGCCGCAAAAGCCGCGGCCTCGATTTTTGGCCGAGCGGCTCTCGCGGTGTCCCGTTTTTGGCTCGTAGCCGCCCTGGGGAGTCCGGAGGATGTGTGTGTTGTGTCGGGTCGCTCACCCTGCTCTCTCGGTGGCGGATTGCCGGGGATTTTCCTCCTGCTCCGGGAGCTCCTCTCGGATGCGACCGTCCGCTTCGGCTGCTCCCAGAAGCGTATTTGTGAGGTCAGGCACTGATGTTAGACAAGAAGGCCTGGCTTGCATTCTCCGCTTTAATTCATCCCAAAGGTGTTCTATTGGGTTGAGGTCAGGACCAGGCCAGTCAAGTTCCTTCACCCCAAACTCGCTCATCTATGTCTTTATGGACCTTGCTTTGTGCACTGGTCCAAACCATTTGGTGGAGGGGGGGGGTTATGGTGTGGGGTTGTTTTTCAGGGGTTGGGCTTGACCCCTTAGTTCCAGTGAAGGCAACTTTTAAGGCATCAGCATACCAAGAAATTTTGGACAATTTCATGCTCCCAACTTTGTGGGAACAGTTTGGGGATGTCCCTTTCCTGTTCCAACATGACTGCACACCAGTGCACAAAGCAAGGTCCATAAAGACATGGATGAGCTAGCCTGGAGTGGAGGAACTTGATTGGCCTGCACAGAGTCCTGACATCAGCCCGATAAAACACCTTTGGAATGAAATAGAGCAGAGACTGCAAGTCAAGCCTTCTCAAACAACATCTGTGTCTGACATCACAAATGTGCTTCTGGAAAAATGGTCAAACATTCCCATAGACACACTCCTAAACCTTGTGGACAGCCTTCCCAGAAGAGTTGAAGCTGTTCTAGCGGCAAAGAGTGGGCCAACGCAATATTGAACCCTATTAATGTTCATGTGCATGTTAATTCAAGCGTCACAATACTTTTAACAATATAGTGTATATCACCGTGGGGACATGCAGTTGTGGGGTCATTTAGAGTTGAGCGGAGACCTAGATGTTCGGCTTCGGCTGAACTTCACAAAAAAATTTGAGTTTGGCCCCGAACTTGACCCGAACATGACCACGAACCCCGAACCCCATTGAAGTCAATGGTGACCTGAACTTTTGGGCACAAAAATGGCTCTAAAAAAGTCCTGGAAAGGGCTAGAGGGCTGCAAAAGGAAGCAAAATGGGGGTAAGAGTAGGAATAATTCCATGCAAACAAATGTGGATAGGGAAATAACTTAAAATCACATGAAAAAATAAAAAATGGGGGAGGAGGTGGATGTGGAGTGGGAGGTTGAGGAGGCAGTAACCGTGGCGGTGTAGGTGGTGGAAGTGGCGGTGGAAGAGGAGGAGGAGGTAGCCAACACTGTTTTTTGTTTGTTTGTTTTTTTTTTCTAATTGGGGTAGCCCCCAAAATATTGAGACATATTTAAAAAAAAAGGATACGTTCACTTAAGTATACCAATGGCTGTGTGAGGCTTGTATAAACGGCTATTCTGCACAAGTTACAGACAAGTCTTGTGGAATCCATGCATGGTTCATTTTAATAAAGGTTAGCTCGTCCACGTTGGCTGTGGACAGGCGGCTGTGCTTGTCTGTGATAACACCCCCTGACGTGCTAAACACACTTTCAGACAATACACTGGCTGCAGGGCAGGCCAGCACCTCCAAGGCATAAAGGGCAAGCTCAGGCCATGTGCCCAATTTGGAAACCCAGAAGTTGAATGGGGCAGACCCATCAGTCAGTATGTGTAGGCGTGTGCACACATACTGTTCCATCATGTTGCTGAAATGCTGCCACCTGCTAAGACGTTGCCTATCAGCTGGTGGTGCTGTTTGTTGTGGCTTGCTGCTGACAAAGCTTTTCCACATTTTGGCCATGCTAATCCTGCCTTCTGAGGTGCTGGCGGTGCCACAGCTGCATTGGCAACCTCTTCCTCCTCCTCTGCCTTCACCTTGTGCTTTCACTGAGCCCCCGGTGTCATTTGGGAATGCCTGCAGCAGCGCGTCTACCAGCGTGCGCTCGTAGTCGCGCATCTTCGGATCATGCTCCAGTGAGGGAATTAAGGACGGCACGTTTTCCTTGTAATGGGGATCCTGGGATGGCCACCCAGTAATCAGCACAAGTTGCCCAGAGGCAAAGACAAGCTGTCCTCTGTGGCAGGTGTATCATCTGTGCCCTCCGTATCCCCCCAGCCATGCTCCAGTGATGCCCAAGAGCTGCGTTGGGTACCACCCTGCTGTGAACACGGTTCCTCCTCCTCCTCATCATCATCCTCGTCCTCCTCATCCTCCAGAACTGTGCCCTGACTTTAACATTTTTTAACTGTCCTATGCTGGTGCAGGAACCCACCCTCCGAGCCACTTGTGAATGACTGACCTGATAACCGTGGAAATGACCCCTCTTCCTCCTCCTCTTCCTCCTGTGCCACATCCTCTTCCATCATCGCCCGAAGTGTTTTTTCAAGGAGGCATAGAAGTGGAATAGTAACGCTGAGAATAGCGTCATCGGCATTGGCCATGTTGGTGGAGTACTGGAAACACTACAATATGGTACACAGGTCTCGCATGGAGGCCCACTCGTTGGTGATGAAGTGGTGCTGTTCCACAGAGTGACTGACCCGTGCGTGCTGCAGCTGAAACTCCACTATTGCCTGCTGCTGCTCGCACAGTCTCTCCAGCATGTGCAATGTGGAGTTCCACCTTGTGGGCATGTCGCATAGGAGGCGGTGAGTGGGAAGGCCAAAGTTCCGCTGCAGCGCAGACAGGCAAGCAGCAGCAAGGTGAGAATGCCGAAAGCGTGCACAGACGGCCCGCACTTTCTGCAGCAGCTTTGACATATCCGGGTAGTTTTTTTTAGAAATTTCTGCACCACCAAATTCAGCACATGCGCCAGGCAAGGAATGTGCATCAAACCGGCTAGTCCCAGAGCTGCTACGAGATTTTGCCCATTATCACACACCACCAGGCCGGGCTTGAGGCTCAGTGGCAACAACCACTCATCGGTCTGTTGTTCAATACCCCTCCACAGCTCCTGTGCAGTGTGGGGTTTATCCCCCCAAACATATCAGTTTTAAAACAGCCTGCTGTCGTTTCCCCCTGGATGTGCTGAAGTTGGTGGTGGAGGTGTTACGCTGAGCGGAGTAGGAGGAGGCAACAGGAGGCAAAGAGAAATGCCCTGCAATCCTCGGTGGTGGAAGGACATGCACCAACTTGCTATCCCCCTCAGGCCCACCCGTCACTACATTTGCCCAGTGTGCAGATAGTGAGATATAGCGTCCCTGCCCATGCTTACTGGTCCACGTATCAGTGGTTATGTGGACCTTGCCACAGATGGCGTTGCGCAGTGCACACTTGATCTTGTCCCCGACTTGTTTGCGCAGGGAAGGGATGGCTCGCCTGGAAAAGTAGTGGCGGCTGGGAACCATGTACTGTGGGACAGCCACCGCCATCAGGTTTTTAAAACTGTCCATGTCCACCAGACGGAATGACAGCATTTCAAAGGCCAGGAATTTTGAAATGCTGGCATTCAGGGACAGTGGGTAGGGGGTGTCTGGGAGATGGACAGCTTTAAGATTCCATGGGACCATGTGGAAATGCTTGGGGACAATGGCGGACATGGTGGCGTTGCTGTCACATCGTCTGTTTGCTGGGTAGCAGGTGACACTGGCACTGTAGAGGTGGAGGAAGAGGCCGAGGCAGCAGCAGAAGAGTAAGCAGGAGGAGCCCGAGACCTTTCTTGGATTTTGAGGTGCCTATTCCCCTGCAGCTCGTGCTTTGCATGTAGATGTCTGGTCATGCAGGTTGTGCTCAGGTTCAGAACATTTATGCCTCGCTTCAGGCTCTGATTGCACAGAGTGCAAACCACTCGTGTCTTGTCGTCAGCACATTGTCTGAAGAACTGCCATGCCAGGGAACTCCTTTGAGCTGCCTTTGGTGTGCTAGGTCCCTGGGTGCCGTGGGTAGTAGCAGGCGTACTGTCTAGGGGACAGTCACTCCACTTTTGCAACCTGCTTCCTCCTTTGCTGTGCTGGTGCCTCTGTGCGACCACCACCTCTTCCTCCAAACTGCACACGTCATTTGCATGACCTTCATTCCATGTGGGGTCTAGGAACTCATCATCCTCCATACCATCTTCCACCCACTCTTCTCCACTGCCCACCTTGTCAGTCTGCACACTGTAGAAAGCCGCAGCAGTTGGCACCTGTGTTTTGTCATCATCAGAGACATGCTGCAGTGGTGTTTCCATGTCCTCATCCTGAAACAGAAGTGGTTGGGCATTGGTGCACTCAATGTCTTCCACTTCTGGGGCAGGGCTATGTGGGTGGCCCACGGAATGCACACCAGCAGAGTCATCAAAAAGCATAAGAGACTGCTTTATGACTTTGGGCTCAGACTGCTTGGCTGATTTACAAGGGGCTAAGGTGAAAGACAGATGGCCATGGGGTTCAGTTGCCAACTCTGAGCTTTCAGCAAGGAAACTGGGTGGGAGACAATGTGAAGGCACTGGAGGCATTGTCTGCCACCCAATCTACTATCGCCTGTACTTGTTCTGGCCTCACCATTCGTTGAGCGGCATTCGGGCCTACCATATAACGTTGAAGGTTCTGTCGACTACTCGCACCTGAGGAAGGTGTTTCACTTTTGTGTGTAGCTGGCATAGATCGACCACATCCTCTCCTTGCAACAGGAGCTTCACCAACATCACCAACACCAGCAGCACCAACAGCACCACGACCACGTCCCTTATTTGACGCTCTCCTCATTCTGGACGCAAATGTACTATTTAGCACAAATTTATATTAGTTTTTATAACGCTAATCTGTCCTTCACACCAGCAGCAGGATCCTCTCCCTACACCAGTATGAGATGATTTTATAACGGTAATCTTTCCCTCACACCAGCATCAGGAACCTCTCCCTACATTAGTATGAGATGATTTTATAACGCTAATCTGTCCCTCACACCAGCAGCAGGAACCTCTCCCTACACCAGTATGAGATGATTTTATAACGCTAATCTGTCCCTCACACCAGCAGCAGGAACCTCTCCCTACACCAATATAAGATGATTTTATAACGCTAATCTGTCCCTCACACCAGCAGCAGGAACCTCTCCATATACTAGTATGAGATGATTTTATAACGGTAATCTGTCCCTCACACCAGCAGCAGGAACCTCTCCCTACACCAGTATGAGATGATTTTATAACGCTAATCTGTCCCTCACACCAGCAGCAGGAACCTCTCCCTATACTAGTATGAGATGATTTTATAACGGTAATCTATCCCTCACACCAGCAGCAGGAACCTCTCCCTATACTAGTATGAGATGATTTTATAACGCTAAGCTATCCCTCACACCAGCAGCAGGAACCTCTCCCTATACTAGTATGAGAGGATTTTATAACGATAATCTATCCCTCACACCAGCGGCAGCATCCTCTCCCTACCTACGCTAGTATGAGATGATGTGACATGCAGCGCTACGTGACTCCAGCTTATATCGAGGCTGGGTCACATTATGTACTGGCAAATCACAGCCCAGCCATTAGTAGGCATGGCTGTGATGGTATCTAAGGGCAAACAAGTGAAACGCTTGTTGATTGGCTGCCCTGCAGCTATTTACAAGGCGTGAAAAAATACCCAAATGTCCGGGTTCGGGTTTCGGGACACAGTTTACAGTTCGGGTTCGCTCAACTCTAGTCATTTTCTTTTGTGTGACCCAAAAACAGGTTTACCAGCCCAGGTGACCTCACATCAACCCACAAATGTTCACACTCAAGAAACGTGTTTGTTTTCAACAGATTTGCTTTTGTTCCAATGTTAAGCTCCACTACAAAGTGAAAAGGCACAATCGTCATGCTTAATATGGAAATAGAATTTTAATTTCTTACTTTCCTTGACATCTCAGGGTCATGGACATAATTGACAGTCTACAAAGGAATCAGTGGGCTTGAATCCTTAGCACAGTTCTCATTATTTGCATTATGCCAAGTACTTGCCTTAGAGTAGGCAAGTCTATAATGTAAGAGAATATATTAATGCAGAAAACATAGCTCTCATAATAACAAAAGTCTTGAATTGAAAGAGTATGTTACATCAACATTTCATATTCCTGCTATGTGCCTGTTGTACCGTGTATTTGTGTTAAAAAGTATCCTGTTCTCTTTGCATGGCGTTTTTTTGTGTGAAATACCTGGTGTTCCTGCCAGTACCTCTGCTCTCCTATTTCAATCTGTCCACGCTAGGCATGAGAGCATATCCATCTCAGCGTGGTCATTTTTCCGCCTGTGCTGAGGGCACAGCCTACCTGTTCTCCAATGGGCGAACATGTGCTGACACGTCCCCCCTGCACAGCCATTCACTAGGAAGATGAGTCTACTGCTGCTTCGCCATCCCCAGCTCTCAAAGCCCCTTATGCAACTCAGAACAGAGATTATGTGATCAATTATAAAAAAAAATAAAGGCATGGATGGCAGGTATATTTGTCCCAGGTTTAGACTCTATGCTGATTTCAACCACTAAGGGGGAGTGCTGAGAGTCTTGCAGGGGTAGAGGTAATGAGCCCAGCTAAGCTGAGCTGGCTCATTAAGGCCTTTACATAAACTCCCAGCAGGCCTAGGTGAGTGTTCCACCCTGGAACCAGTTTCTGTGTGAATAGACTGGGGAGCGTTACACAGATCCTCTGAGGTAAGAAGCCTGTGTGGTTGATTATAAAAGCAGGGAGATAGGTGCTAGGTGTAGCACAAGGCTGCACCTAGCTGGCAGACAGGGAAACCTACAAAGTTTAGTAAGTGGCCAAGTTGGCAAGGATTGATTTTGATGTATGTTTTTGTTTTGCTGTTTTTCTACAATTGTATATAGTGTACTGTAAATAAACACACTTGTGTTTTCATCTACAACTGCTGTTTTGCTGTGCCTGTTTTGTGTAGTGAACCCTTCCAGTGTATATATATATATATATATATATATATATATACAGTATCTCACAAAAGTGTGTACACCTCTCACATTTTTGTAAATATTTTATTATAGCTTTTCATGTGACAACACTGAAGAAATACACTTTGCTGCAATGTAAAGTAGTAAGTGTACAGCTTGTATAACAGTGTAAATTTGCTGTCCCCTCAAAATAACTCAACACACAGCCATTAATGTCTAAACCACTGGAAACAAAAGCGAGTACACCCCTAAGTGAAAATGTCCAAATTTGACCCAATTAGCCATTTTCCCTCCCCGGTGTCATGTGACTCGTTAGGTCTCAGGTGTGAATGGGGAGCAGGTGTGTTAAAGTTGGTGTATATACAGTATATATACAATGGTTTTGCCTTTCATTTCTTTTTTAAATTGAATGGGTTGCTTTACAAGGTAAGGATTCACATATACTTTAATGGTGAGGCAATATTGCAAAACAGGTGCAAAAAGCATGCATTCACAGAATAATACATAAACAAGTCAGTGATGTCCAGGGTTGCCCTGCTAATACAGGCAAAAAGCTGGAGGGATCCAGTGCCCAAAGACAAAGGATCACCCCAATTAAACTGGAGTACTGCAGAGTGAGTGAGTTCCCTGAGTGTGTATAGGAACCCAGGTAGAATGTGTAAAATGTGTAAGTGGGCAGAGATACTGCATAACAAATGGAAAATTCAAAAGGCCTTTACATTTTAGTCTGGATCTATTAAAGAGTTTGCCAATGAGCTGTAAAGCTTATGAATGATGTAAGCTATTTTATAAGCTATTTTATACTGGCCTATGTAAAGCTCAACAGTAATATATTGAGTAACCTAACATCAAAAGTCTGGTATATAAAGAAATCTATATAAACATCAGTTCAGTATAGAAAGTTTTTTTGCATGAGTTCCTCTGGGACAGGCAATGATGTATCTAAGGTGCTGGGTAACATGTCATATAAATGCACTGAGGTTCACATGGACCTCTAGTTTACAAAGGATGTGATGAAATCAGTAGACTCAAGCTTTACAAGAATACTATACATACACTGTTAGAATTGCAGCAAACAAGATTGGGATGGACTTTGTATATCACCTATTTTAGGTGTCAAAAATAGCCATCCTAAATGTTCTATGTGAAGAATCCCCTTATAAGAGCATGGTATAGAGAAGATTATCAGTTGATCGATCATAGCAGTAATGATTCTGAGTTTTGAACCACAATGACTTGTCTGCCCCCAAGTTGGGTACGTATTACTCCTGGAGGAAGCAGAGAGGTTTCCCAAACCAAAGGAACAAAAATTGTATTGCACTACAAAACAAACTGTTTCTTTCTGTGGCAGACCAGAACCCCAAGGAACAATAATATAACTCATGTTCAGTGGCGGCTGGTGAAGTTTTTGGATGGGGGGGCGCCAGGCCCCGCCCTTCCCTTTGACCCCTCCTACTTTTAATAAGCCCCGCCCCTTATAGAATCCACCCACTCCGTCCCCTGTATTCCACATATTGTGTCAGGGGTATACAGCTCAGCATCACAGGACACAGTATACAGCTCAGCATCACAGGACACAGTATACAGCTCAGCATCCGGGACACTACGACTCGACATATGACACGGGACACTACGACTCGACATATGACACGGGACACTACG
>BLSH010560414.1:17118-51123 GCA_018402905.1 Glandirana rugosa | reverse complement strand
ATATATATATATATATATATATATATATATATATATATATATATATATATATAATATATTTATTTAAATATATACACACTTTTTTGTTGACAAGCATTGTTGACCCCATTGAGTTACAGACAGTACACACATGTTGCAGCAGTTAGCTATCTCTAGCAGTAAAAGCAAGACAGTGCACGGGGGGGATTAGGGTGTGCCTGGGCACAACCAGCACACCCCGTGTGCACGCCTATGAAGACAATGCAAAATGTTGCAATTGTTGCCAGAACACAGGAAGAGGGGGAATCCTCCAATTGGGTCACTTGTTCTGGTGACACTTGTCAGAGCTAGGATTTCCTCTCAGTTTAGAGAGATTTCTACATGTTTTTTTGTTGTGTCTCTAGGGCAGGGGTAGGCAACCTGCGGCCCTCCAGCTGTTGTAGAACTACATTTCCCATGAAGCATTGTAAGGCTGGCGTGTACAATTACTCCCAGAGGCATGATGGGACTTCTAGTTTTGCAACAGCTGGAGGGCCGCAGGTTGCCAACCCTGCCCTAGGGAGTCCAAAACTAAAACAAAAAAAAAATTTTGGTGGAATTGCATCCTAACTTTTACAAAGAAGTGTGTGTAACTTCATCTGGCTTTATCGTTGAATCTGTTGGAAAATGGCAAATATGCTTTTACTATAGGTAGTCTATCATGTGCTCAATTTTCATTGTCCAAAATATGTTACGTTTTGTTTACCCTAATTTAAAAAACAAATCAATTTTGAAGAACCACATGAATTAATTAAATGCTGTCCAGTGGTTGGGTAGATAATGTTCAGGGCTGGCAAAAGGCCATTCAAGCTGAGCACTGTCTCATGGTTGAGGTCGCATGCTCACCCCTATGTGGAACCCTGCTCCATTAAAGCAAATGAGCAAGGACTATGTGTAAAGACACAGTAGGGAGGCAGCCAATAAGTGCAAATGGATGGGGGTGGCTATTAGGAGGCACTGCCACTTTGCCCTGAATAGTAATGCCAGTCACTTATACTGAATTGATTGGCTGTTTTATTTCTGCCTGAAAGGCAGTCCCTGCTGCGTATGTTTTATTTATGATATTCTCTTTGTCTAGGCATGTCGGTGCTTTTACCAGCCTGATAACATATTCTGAAATATCAGGGAATTTCAATATAGGAAAATTTCATTTAAAACATGGTTAACACTGCAGATTGTATTTGCATAGAAATGATTATATTTTTTCCTTTAACAGAATGTGGAATGTTGAACAGTATTCTGTATGCCAAAAGAATATCCACCGTTACACCAATCTGATCAAAAAAATACCTTGAAATGTTAACAGTTGTGTTGAAGACTATGTGGTTCCAAGGGCAGGCCTTGTAGGTCAGACAGCAGTAAATTAGGCAGGCACAAATGTAGCCATTGGGTAATTCTGGTAGGAGCCAAAAGGCAATGCAGACTTAGTAAAAAGGTACTGTATTCATAATTATCTCTTGTCTGGTTCATTGTTAATCAGCCCCCTCCACAGCCCAGCCTCCAGTGAGTCAGTCACCAGCTCTCTGCAGCCTTAAGACTGAGAGCTGATCGATCAGCGATGTTTGATCACTCAGTTCTCGGTCTGGAGGCAGTGGGAGGACAGATGCAGCTTTTGAACAATGCTGCAACCATCTAGGTGAGTATCATTTTTTTTTCAGGAATCCCATGCTACTTTTTATAATACTGCATGGCTTATGTAGCAATTGAATATGCCATATTATTATTTTTTTTAATTTTACTAAAATGTTTCCACAGAAGTTAAGTTATCCTTTAACTAAGTTTAATTATACACTTTTTACATAGCAGGACTCCGCACCAGTACACCTGTACACCAGTGACCAGGAGTGATACTTTGAATTTGATATTTTAATTATGTCTATATTGTTCACTCTGTTCTGGGAAAAGGTAGCCACTATCCCTATTTACATTGTTTTGTTAGTTAACCCTCTGTGGGATTTTGCTGGTAACCAAACCAACAAAGCAATATTCATAAAAAAAGTCCCTTTATTACAAAATTATTAAAATGAAACAAAGATATTTTAGGATACTAAAGCATCAAGCTGCTGGCCAAAGCCTTTACTGCCATTATAGTGGTTCTAAAGACATTTTTTACCTCCATCCCCTCCCCCAAATACTTACTAACTGATCCAGCTCTGGACCCATCTGTAGCAGCTCTCTTTTCTCTCCCTCTGCATTCACAGGAGAGCAGCTGCTGTCAATCACATCCAGTAAGAAGGGAGTGGGGATGGGGCTGAGCTGGGCTGTGTATGTCTATGGATGCCAGCCGGCATATTTAAGTGGCTTGCTATGGTGGCAGACACAGAAGAAGAGGAGCCGTGATGGCAGGGGACCCCAGAAGATGGGGTTTTCAAAGCCGCTCTGTGCAATTCCATTACACAGAGCAGGTGAATATAAGATGTTTATTATTTTATGAAAAAAAGCTTTTATAATGGCTTTAAAGTGTTACTAAACCCACAACAGTAAAATCAGTCTGTATATGCAGTAAAGCATGCTTGTTATAATCACTTTGCAACCTAAGGGGTTAATCTTGCCCATTGTGTAAAAAGGCTGTTTGATCTTATCTTCTCTGATCCTTCCCTTCTTCCACTGTCCACAATCTATCTCCTCATAGAACAGAGCCTGGGGGCACTTTGCACATGCTCATGCTTTTTCTTGGGAGGGTGCACATGATCATCACAGGGCTAATCAGCATTGTCCAGACAGAGGGTCAGGGGTCCTGCAGGCTCATAGGACAATCAGAGAGAATGAAAACTCCTCCTACAAGATTAAATTAGACACTGATAGAAGTCACAAGATTGTTATATACTGCTGATGATAAAAGGTATTTAGCAGTATATATTTACCAAAATTGCATTTCCATGTTCTGTGTGTAGCAGGGAGCGGACCACAGCTATTTGACTTTGCAGACTTGCTTTCTGCCATCTCAGACTGTCTCTGTACCCCCCTAGTGCTGAGCTTGGTTTACTTGCATCACACTTCTGAGCCTAGAGGAAAGGATTGTGGGAAATGTAGTTGTGACGGGAGTCACTTTGGGCAGAGGGCTTGTGGAATCCAGCTCTGGAAACTCCCTGTCAAGCTCACCCACCCCCTCCTATGTCTAAGTCACCCTGTATCTATTAGGGGCACAAGGTGACCAAGAACCCTAGTCTCATCTGCACTAATCAGACTCACAGTACAACCACACCAGATTCAGTATTTTGTGTTACCCCTGCCCTGTTATTCCGGGTTCTATATGTGTAGTTTGTTTTGAAAGAATGAAGGGGCTCTTTCACTTGGGACAGTGATGTGTCTGAACAATATCCCTCAAGAGATATATGAATATAGATTATACCTTTCATCTCAGACCATTGCTAGATGGTTTGAGTTGGGATGGGGGTTGCTATGTGTTTGTTGCCTTTGTCCCATTGTTCTATTGTTCCATCTGCCTTGGGAGCAAAGTATTATGGGATGTATATGTGGATTAGCTATGAGAGGGGAGGGGGGGGGGTTTCTCCAGCAGCCCCTCCTAAAGACAGTCTATTGATGAGAAGTTTGAATACATGTGTGTCTCTTGTTACTGAATGTAGTTTACCCCATCCTGAATCATTATGCAAAGGGAGGGGGGATTGTCCCCTCAGTGCATATCTCTTTGTACCTGTGTTTGAATAAATAGTCTTATGTTTTCACCCTACAATAATGCTTCGACAAGTGACTGGGGGGTGTGACGTTATGTGAGGCAACACAATGGTTGGGCGATACTTGGTGCCTCGCATGCAATCATTTTGAGGCGACTAGTGGGAGTCCAACCCGGGTTTTGCCGGCCACCGTGGCAGAGCTGGTTCTGGCCCAGATTTCTGGTCCACTCAAACCCCTCTCCACCTGCATTTAATGATCAGGAAGAGATCTCACTAGAGCTCGATCCTGAATCTCAGAGGGAGAAAGCTGAGAGAGCTCTGTGTGCTAAATTGGACTCTAAAAACAAGGTTTGCAATGTGCTTATGTTTTGTGGGTGTCAGGGGACAGCCCCACACTGTATAGAGAGGAATCTCTTTGTTTATTGTAGTGCCAGACGGTGAGGTTTTGTTTTCTATTTCTGTTTATGTTTTGATCTTGCAAACCTTTAAAAATAAACCTGGCAAGCCACCAGACTTTAAAGAAACTGACATCCATGCTAAATCTTTTCCCCTGAAAAGTGATCCCCACAAGCTAATCTCCGACACATGGTAGAGGATCAGTGTGGCAACTTTCAAAGGTGGAAGAAATGTTAAAGGGTCTGCTACAAGCCAATGCAGCCCAGTGGGAAACCAACCGCCAGGTCGCAGAGGTCGCTGCAGCTTATCGAAGGGAGAGTCGCCAGGCTGTCGCAGCACAACAGGTGGCTCAGGAAGAGGCAACTCGCCAGGCTATTGCAGCACAACAGGAGATGAACCAGTAGTTTGCGGAAGCCCTGCTGGAGTTAAAAAAGGGAACCACACCTCCCGTGACATTGAAACCAAAGTTGGTACGTGCTTCTCACCACATGCAGAAGACGACACCTGTGGATGATGTGGAGGCATACCTCATGTCCTTTGAAAGAGTCGCTCTTCACGAAGGATGGCCAAAAGAACAGTGGACGGGACTGCTAGCACCATTCTTGACCGGCAAACCCCAAAAAGCCTATTTCCATCTGGAAACATATAAGGCCCAGGACTATAAGACTCTAAAGGCAGAAATACTCGCACGCCTGGGGTTCACCATGGCAGTCCGGGCCCAACGCGTGCATCAGTGGACCTATCACACGGACAAGCCACCGCGTTCACAGATGTTCGACCTAGTTCACCTCACCAGGAAATGGCTACAGCCAGAGAGACTTTGCCAGGTCCCCAGATTGTGAAGCGCGTGGTCATGGACCGCTATCTACGGGCGCTCCCTGCTGCTTTGAGGAAATGGGTCAGTCATGGGATCCCAAACCTGCAAGCCAACTGGTGGACCTCGTCAAGAGATACACGGCTGCTGAGGACTTGTTGCGCCCATCTGCACCCCACTACAATGTCTCTAGAGGTTAAAGATGGTCCAGTGGACCCGGTAAGACTGTTCCAGGATTCAGGGCAAATGGAAATTTGATAAAACTGATACGGTTAAAGAGACTGGGGGCTCTAGACCTAGAGACTGGCCAAAAAAGCCAGGAAAGTCTTGGGGATCCTTGAGAGGACTGGGTATAGAACCCATACAGTGCTACCAATGCCATGCATTGGGACATATTGCTGCCTATTGTCCCCTGAATGATGAACCCATGCAATGTGATAATGCTTATATGAAAAGATGCATTTCTCTGTTTTCACAGGTCGCATGTATAGCATCATGCTATCATCATAGCATCATCATTGTTGTATCAGGTTGTGAAACACGGAGAGAATGAACTGGAGCAGCTAATGGTTCCCAAACCTTTCCGCCAGATAGGGCTAGATCTGGCCCATGGTCATGTAATGGGGGACATCTGGGTATGGGGTGGCCTCTCCCTCCCACGTCTCCTTTGCAACATCTAGCAGCCCCCTGGGATGTCTCCCATACTTCAGCAGGCTGATCTGGGAAGAGATGCGCTTGGATGAAAGCTAAAGAGCCCTCCACTGGTATGTAGCCCAAGTGTTCCCATGGACAGCAGGGGACAACCCCAACAGAAGGCTTTGATTATGGCAGCCTGGGACTGTTGTACTGGAGGCTGTCCATGGACCATGACTTTGGGAGTGATCTGGAGTGGCGTTTGGAAGAAATCTTGGATTACAGAGACCGAAGACTGAACGTCTCAGAAGTGCTCTGGAGAAAGGAAGATTTGGAGTTTATGGCCATTCAGGAATTGAAGTTGGAGATCACCTACAGGCAGCTGCTAGCAGCAGGGCGGGGCTTCCTTTGCCTGGGACTATCCAGAAGTACCAGTCGACAGTCCTGAAATCACGACTGAAGTGTTGGCAATGGGGCAGAGTAACAGTGTGCTTTACTCACCTCTGCCTCCAGATATGGAAGTGTCAGGAACCATGAAACAGACGGAGACAGAAAATGCAGTAAAAATCACAACTTTTAATAAGATGGTAAAAATGGTACAACTGATAAACATAGTCAAAACATAGCCAGGATTTGGCAGCCAAATCAGGTAGTCAGAGCAATTTCGGAAATCAGGAAGCCAGAGATCAGCATAGTAGAAGGCAGCAGACAGGATCAGGAACCAGAAGGGACGTCAACCAGGCAAGTCTTCAACAGGAACACAGCAGAGAGTCTCTAGATATGCTGACCAAGGTGAAGGCACAGAAGAAATGAACCAGGCAATTTAGATAGCCAGAAGCGGCTGGCTGATGAGCAGGAAATGATCACTAGACGAGCCACTGTGGAATGATGAGTACTGGCAATTAACCGACAGCTGAGCAACCTGATCTCTGAGAAGAGAGGGCTGAACCCAGCCCTGACAGTACACACTCCTCTATGACCCCTCCCCCCCCTCAGAAGACTACCAGGTTTTTTAGATAAAACGTCTATGGAAAGAACAGAGGAGGACAAGAACATAAATGTCCGAGGATGAGACACAAGAGTGCTCCTCCGGACCGTACCCTTTCCAATGAACCAGGTACTGTATGCCCCCACGGAACCTATGGGAGTCAAAGATTGATTGTATCTCATACTCCTCGTGGTTCTCAACCTGAACTGGGCAAGGACATGGTACTGAAGTGGTGAAGCAACAAAGGTTTTAATAAGAAGACATGAAATACATTTTAAATATGCATATTAGAAGAAAAGTCTAATGCGTAAGCCACTGGGTTGATCTTACAGAGAATACAGAAAGGCCCAAAAAAATGTGGTGCCAGTTTCAGTGAGGGAACACGGAGTCAGAGGTTGCGAGATGACAGCCAGACTCTCTCCCCAACTAGGTAGGAAGGCGCCGGTAGACGTCTGCAGTCAGCATGGAGTCTGTATCTCTCACTGGCACGTTGCAAGGACACTTGGACCTGCACCCAAGTGAAACAAAGATCGCGGAGATGCTCCTCTAATGCAGGAATTCTTTGAGGAACAAATGAGTCAGGCAATATGAATGGTTGGAAACCATAATTCACCATAAATGGAGACAATTGGGAAGCAGTATTGACGGCACTATTGTGAGCAAATTCCGCCCAAGGTAGGAGGTCTGACCAGTTGTTATGGTTGTCAGAAATATAGCAGCATAGAAACTGCTCCAATGCTTGGTTGGCTCATTCCCATTGGACTGCCGGTGATACGCAGAGGAGAAGGAAAGCTGAATTCCTAACTGTGCATAAAAGGCTCGCCAAAATCTGGGGACAAACTGGCTACCTCTGTCAGAGATGATAACCTTGGGTAGTCTATAAAGTTGAGCGAACCCGAACTGTAAAGTTCGAGTCCGTACCGAACTTTCGGGTGTCCGTGTCCTGAACCCGGACGTTTGAGAAAAAGTCTGGGTTCGGGTTCTGGGTTCTGGTATTTTATCACGCATGTTGAATAGCTGCAGGGCAGCCAATCAACAAGCGTTTCACTGGTTTTCCCTAGAAGCCATCACAGCCATGCCTACTAAGGGCATGGCTGTGATTGGCCAGTGCATCATGTGACCCAGTCTCTATATGAGGCTGGAGTCACAGTGCTGCATGTCACATGCTCTCAGTTTAGTGTAGAGAGAGGATGCTGCCGGCACTGTGAGGGACAGATTGTGAGGGGCAGTTTGCAGATCTAATAACCAAGTAGAGATTACTACTACTGCTGTGAGGGACAGATTGCAGATCTAATAACTAGGTAGAGATTACTACTACTACTTTGAGGGACAAACTGCAGATCTATGAACATCTCATCCTGCATTACAGAACAATCTGATTACAGAACGATCTCTCATCCTGCATCACAGAACGATCTGATTACAGAACGATCTGATACTGGACTAGGTAGAGATTACTACTGCTTTGAGGGACAGATTGCAGATCTAATAACATCTCCCATTTTTCTTCCTTTTGCAGCCCTCTAGCACTTTCCAGGACTTTTTTACAGCCATTTTTGTGCCAAAAAGTTCGGGTCCCCATTGACTTCAATGGGGTTCGGGGTCCAGGGTCAAGTTCGGGTAACGTTCGGTACCGAACCCGAACGTTTCCGCAAAGTTCACCCTAACATCCAGGTGTCTGCTCAACTCTAGTAGTCCATGTAACTGAAAGATCTCCCAAGCAAAAATGGATTCCAGTTCTTTGGATGTGGGCATCTTCTTTCGTGGAATACAATGTGACATTTTCAAGAACTGGTCAACCACCATAAGAATAACTGTGTTGCCCTGGGAGTTGAGTAACTCCACAATAAAATCCATAGACAGGTGGGTCCAAGGCCTCTCTCCATTGGATATTGGTTGTAGGAGGCCCACTGGAAGGTCTCATGGTATCTTACTCTATGCACACAGGAAACAAGCAGCTACAAAGGCAGTTACATCAGCGCTAAGACTAGGCCACTAGAATTGTTGAGAAATATCCCAAATTAGTTAATTCTTCCCTGGGTAGCCAACCACCTTGGGAGAATGGTAAGTCTGGAGCAAAGCACTACGGAGATTCTCAGGGACAAAACAGCGGTCAGCAGCTTTCTCGGGAAGAGACTGGATCCGAGCAGCAAGAATTCTGTCACCCAAAGACAAGGTGAGACTGGGGCATACAGTAGCAGAATGCAATCCGGAGGGATTAGAGGAACTGGCACCGACTCAATCTTGGAAGCAGAGGAAAACTGTTGTGACAATGCGTCAGCTCTTACATTCTTAGTACCGGGTAAGAATGAGACTATGTAACTGAAGCTTGACAAAGTAAATTTGAAAGAGATGAAGTCATTTACATTGTGTCAATGTACAGGGTGGGCCATTTATATGGATACACCTTAATAAAATGGGAATGGTTGGTGATATTAACTTTCTGTTTCTGGCACATTAGTATATGTGAGGGGGGAACTTTTCAAGATGGGTGGTGACCATGGCGGCCATTTTGAAGTCAGCCATTTTGAATCCAACTTTTGTTTTTTCAATAGGAAGAGGGTCATGTGACATATCATGGTTTTAACGTAACTTTATTCTTTCATGAGTTATTTACAAGTTTCTGACCACTTATAAAATGTGTTCAATGTGCTGCCCATTGTGTTGGATTGTCAATGCAACCCTCTTCTCCCACTCTTCACACACTGATAGCAACACCGCAGGAGAAATGCTAGCACAGGCTTCCAGTATCCGTAGTTTCAGGTGCTGCACATCTCGTATCGTCACAGCATAGACAATTGCCTTCAGATGACCCCAAAGATAAAAGTCTAAGGGGGTCAGATCGGGAGACCTTGGGGGTCATTCAACTGGCCCACGACAACCAATCCACTTTCCAGGAAACTGTTCATCTAGGAATGCTCGGACCTGACACCCATAATGTGGTGGTGCACCATCTTGCTGGAAAAACTCAGGGAACGTGCCAGCTTCAGTGCATAAAGAGGGAAACACATCATCATGTAGCAATTTCACATATCCAGTGGCCTTGAGGTTTCCATTGATGAAGAATGGCCCCACTATCTTTGTACCCCATATACCACACCATACCGTCAATTTTTTGGTTCCAACAGTCTTGGAGGGATCTATCCAATGTGGGTTAGTGTCAGACCAATAGCGGTGGTTTTGTTTGTTAACTTCACCATTCACATAAAAGTTTGCCTCATCACTGAACAAAATCTTCTGCGTAAACTGAGGGTCCTGTTCCAATTTTTGTTTTGCCCATTCTGCAAATTCAGTGCGCTGATCTGGGTCATCCTCGTTGAGATGCTGCAGTATCTAGAGTTTGTAAGGGTGCCATTTGTGAGTACCTAATATCCACTGAAGGGATGTTCGACTAATGCCACTCTCCAGTGACATGCGGCGAGTGCTACGCTGTGGGCTCTTGCTGAATGAAGCTAGGACAGCCACTGATGTTTCTTCATTAGTGACAGATTTCATGCGTCCACATTTTGGCAAATCCAACACTGAACCAGTTTCACAAAACTTAGCAAGCAGTTTGCTAACTGTAGCATGGGAGATGGGTGGTCTCGTAGGCTGTCTTGCATTGAAATCTGCTGCAATGACCCGGTTACTGCATTCACCAGACATCAACACAATTTCTATCCGCTCCGCACGTGTTAACCTCGGCGACATGTCAATGGCTGTAAACAAAGAGAAATGTGTAAATAACTCATGAAAGAATAAAATTACGTTAAAACCAAGCACACCATTGTTTTTCTTGTGAAATTCTCAATAAGTTTGATGTGTTACATGACCCTCTTCCTATTGAAAAAACAAAAGTTGGATTCAAAATGGCCAACTTCAAAATGGCCGCCATAGTCACCACCCATCTTGAAAAGTTTCCCCCCTCACATATACTAATGTGCCACAAACAGGAAGTTAATATCACCAACCATTCCCATTTTATTAGGTTTATCCATATAAATGGCCCACCCTGTATTATTTAAAGGTAGCTGACAGTATAATGATTGTATGGAACCAAATGTGTACACCTGGATGAAATAAACAGCAGACTGTGAGCAGCCGCCAACATCAGTAGGTCACCCTAATAAAACACCAATTAATTAATATAAATAGGGATGTGGGGCTAACTCCAAATAATCAGCAAATATTCAAAGTACAATCAGTGCAGTATCATTATGAATAAAAATATAAGTTCCTTAAAGTGCATAAACAATATTCAATAGGTGCAACATAGCATATTCAAAATGTGCAAAAATGTGCAAATATGCAATTAGATACATTTTAAATAGATAGATTTTTTTCCTTGCACTTGGATACTTTATTCATCTTTTTGCACATTTTTTTTGCACATTTGAAGAGACTATTTATGCACATTTTCCCTTTATCAATTAATGCATTAGTTGCAATATTTATATAATTGCATATTTGCACATTTTTGAATATGCTATGTTGCACTTATTGATTATTGTACATGCACTTTAAGGAACGTGTATATTTTTTTCATAGTGATACTGCACTGATTGTTCTTTGAATATGAACATCCCATGTTGCACTTATTTATTATTGTTTATGTACATTAAGGAACTTATATTTTTATTCATAGTGATACTGCACTGATTGTACTTTGAATATTTTCTGATTATTTGGAGTTAACGCCACATGCCTATTTATATTAATTATTTAAAGGTATAAACAACATGCATAGGTGTGCGCAGCCTATTGCATTAGGGATAATTCCCCCAATTATTGTTAAACATCCCCCTGTGTGTGCCCGGTGCAGAGGAAGGGAGGGGGAGACAGGGCAGTAGGGGGAATCTGTGCTGCACAGGATGTTTAGAATGTGCCTGGGCACAACTGGCACACCCTGTGCGCACGCCTATGACAACATGTCTGAACCTAGAGTGTCAGGGGGGCTGGACAGTTCACAGGGTCAAGGCTGCATAGAGGAACATGCAATTTCAAGCAACCCCCAAGGGGACAGTGTGATACATGTGTACTGTGGGAGACCAGATATAGTGAATGCAGGGTCCTGGGTTTAGTAACACTTTAGGCAGACAGCAAAATAAAGAAAAGGAAAAAGTGAGCAGTTCTAAACCTTTCTCACTGTATGTACAACCTAATACGTTTGAAAAGGATGCACCACTCTTTACTAGAGAAGCAAATACATTTTGATCACATGATTTTCAGACAACTCTATAAAACCTGCCTATGGTTTACTAAAAACACTAAAGCGGCTAGGCTTTCATCTCAAACTGGGGATTTGGTGACAGGTAAAATGAAACAATCTGGGAGATTTACTCATGACAGATGGGCAAGTGACAAATTATTAGGAAAATGATTGGACTCATGAAAGGCATAGTGTATTTAAAGTGAAATTTATCAGGGAAAACTAAATGTGAACTTTCGTTTTAAGGTGACCATAACCATTATTGGCTCATTACTACCCTCTTTCTTCATGGTACATTGTGTGAGCATTTTTTTTAATGATACAAAAATTGTACATGAATATAATATGTGGGGAATAAAAGCGACAAGTGCTTAGTCTCAATTTTGGTTTCTTGTTTTTTCTAAGGGCTGCAAAGCTTTTCAAGGGTAGATTTATTTCTTCCTCTTCTGAGCAATTTTGTGTAATAGAAATAAAGTATGTTTGAAAGCATGCCTTGCTCATCACATTCATTGCCTTTATTACAGGCTGCATTCTTGGTGTATCTTTATGTTAATAGATGGTTCTGATTAGTGTACATTTTTGTCCTTGGCTGGAGATTAAAGTAGAGTTACATTGTTTGTTTAAGGTTGCTGCTGGAGTACAAAAAAAAGAAAAAAAATGCAGCATATAGATAAGCATGCTAACTATAGGGTGCATAGAACCAGGGTTGCCAACCTCCGGCAGCATTTTTTACTGGAAAAACATGGGAAATTTCCTGACAGAGCATATTTTTTTACTGACAACCTGAAAAATGACAGAACTCCTATTAAAAATGAAGACAGGCATTATTTAAACAGTATAAGCACAAAATAGAAACACTGATAATACATATACGGTAACAAGTAATTTGCGTGGTTTTACACGTGACCAACACAGCATGACAAATTATCAGCCCCTGATGTTTACGGACAGTTGTAAAAGTCACTTGTTTTTACAAATTGTCAGTAAATGCTAACGGCTGGCAACCCTGCATAGCACCTATAGATGGGTCTACACTCATAGAGTAGATTAATATAATCATCTTAATAGAGAAATTAAAAAAAAATATATATAGGTTACACAACAATGACTTAATCTTACTCTTCAGAGCCTCTGAAGAAGAGGGTTCGCCCTGGAAACGCGTCAGCCTTGCATTTGATGCCATCTGGATCCTCCCCAGCTGTGGTGGAGATAGACTGAAGTCTCTGTATATGATACATGCCTTTGATACTGCTCCGCTTGTGAGTATATTTTATGTTGAATTTTAACCTTAATAAATGGTTTTATGGTATTGCACTAGGTCGGTACGCCCCTCTCTTTCTTGTATTTTTCTATAGTTTTTTCGGATTCCCATGGTCCTGAGGAGGGCAGCAAGATCATATAGTGCATAAATAGAGTGATTGACTATCAAAGGATTGCATCTCTGGTCAGGCCTTCACCATCGTTCGATACTTCCAAGCGCAGGAATTGTGTTGTGTGTTAATCCTACACTTGCCATGAGAAAAACTTAGAGGCAGCCATTGCCTCAGCCATTGCTGACCAATTCTTCTGAAAATGTTTTCATTGTAAGCTGGTGCCATGATCACTGCTCCAAGTTTTCTGTTTCAGGGTGGCTCCTTTCGCTTGCAGCATCCTATGGAGCCACACTTGCATGCAGACCCTAGGACTGTATCTCCCTACACTATGTGCTTCAACAGAAACACACCCACACCCATAGCCTGGGATGAAACAGCACACCCCTTCTCCTCCTCCTCCAGACTGTCTGGAGACTGTGCTGTCCACTGTTAACTCTTTCCTCTGATGACCAGAAGTTCATGAAAGTAGCACTTAAGGAGAGGAAGCCAGCAGCATTTAAAGTTATAAATTGCAAGTGCTGGGGTAAGAACTTTAACAAATAGTTTACTGGAGATTGTTTATGTTGTTGTGTCCAATGTGTTAAGCAAAAAAAAAAAAAAAAACTTCTGATGGTTTAATAATACTTTAAGTTAATGACATATAACAAAAAATTTGATTCTGAATTTTCTGGAGATCTCAAGATATTTTCCTTGTGAGTGACTCAAGAAGTTCTGAAGCCAGTGGGTCCTCTTTAAAGTGACCCTATTACTTAAAAAAAATTGAACAAGGCAAGAATACAGTTAAAGTGGAACTAAACTCAACTTTCAGAAAATTGCAAGCAGCTTTTTATTGCAGAAGAGACATGCTATGTCTATTTTGCAATAACACAAAGTTACCTGCCTGCTCGCAGTTCTCCACCATACATTGAGCTGTGCAGCTCAACATGTTTTCCCCACACACTGTGCCGGAATGACTGGCTTTCATAAACATGCAAGGGATGGCATTAGCCTCTGCCAGCTAATCAAGAAGCTGAAAACCCGGCACCTGGGGAAAAGTTGACAGCGGCCAATGAGGGATTTAGCTACTGCATTGCTGGAAGGTGTGGGTAAGTACTGTATATGTCATTTTAATGGGACTAAAGGTATGTTTTTTCCTGATTTTTCCCCAGAAATTCAGAAACAGTGATCTAAATTTCAGGATGGGAAGAGAAGACTGCAGAGACTGCAATTGTCATATTCAATGTTATACCCTGCTAAACTTAGAGTGGTAGTGGGTGATGTTAATTTTTTTTGACACACCACTCGCTGCCACTGAATGGTTAGATAGACATTACAATAAATAAAAATAATTTCAAATGTGAGGGTACAGGATAGGTCGATATGGGGGGTTGGGGAAGTCTGGGGGGGTGGAAAGGGGGGGGGAATTCCCACCTTTTTTTTTTATCTCAGCGAGGTTATATCAGAAGTGACCTATACAGCTAGGGGGTTGTCATACCACTTACCAGTGGTTCTTAAGCTAATTCTATGCTCTACTCAGAATTATCCAAAAATAGCGTTATTGGGAATTATGCCAGGAGACATCCTCCCAATAAAAATGCATGAGATGTGGATAAGATCAATGTACATGGCCCGTAAATTATTATTACAAAAATGGATATCAAACTCCCCACCAATAACAACACAATGGACTGAAGCTATTAATCTTAACCTTAATCAGGAAAAACTGGCATATAGACATAGGAGAAGCCCCATAATGCATGGTGTGCAGATGGCATGCACAGCTCCTCCCCGTTTGGAGGGCTTCTGCTGTCTACCCGCTGTTTGTTATGACAGTTTATTTATATGGCAGGATGGGGCCACCCGGCGATGTAAGTGGGTGACCCCGCCTCTTCTGATGTCATGTGACGTCAGAGGGGGCAGGTCACACCTGGCGGCCCCGCCTTTCACTATGAATAAACTGTCATAACAAACAGAGCTCAGTCGGCGGGAGCTCTCCCTTGGAGGAGGAGCTGTTGCATTGAAGTGGATTACAACGGGGAAAACTTTTTTTCTTTTTTAATAATGGACTTGTGCCTAATTGTCTCCTGTGTTTTCTTATTTGTTGACACTTTATGATGAAATAGTAGGGATACGATCTACCCGATACTAATTCACCTAGGGGGGTCAGGATCTGGGGGCACTCTTATTAAAGGGAGCTTCCAGATTCCAATAAGGCCCTCTCCCACAGACACCCACAACCACAGCCCAGGGTTGTGGGGAAGAGGCTCTTGTCCCTATCAACATGGGGATAAGATGCTTTGGGTGGGGGGCGCAGAGCCCCCCTGCCCCAAAGCACCCATACTCCCCATGTTGAGGACATGTAGCCTGGTATGGTTCAGGAGGGGGGGCACTCGCCGGCCAGGTTGCATCCTCGGATAAGGGTCTGGTTTTGATTTTAGGGGGGACCCCACGTCAATTTTTTTTACATTTTGGCACGGGGTTCCTTTTAAAATCCAAACCAGACCTGAAGGGCCTGGTATGGACTGGGGGGGGGGTGCACCCTATGCAAATTCTTTCATAGATTTTTTGGTATATTGCCGGGAGTCGGCAATATACATTACAGCCACAATAATACATTTTTCATTTTGGAACTGTAATTTTGCTCTTGCTATGTTCTACACATCACAGAGATGCGCCCTTTTACAGGTAGACTAAGGAGACCTCCCAGGTACATTATTTAACCACTTGCCGACTGCCGATCGGCATTTGACGGCGGCAAAGTGGTTCGTTCCCGCAAAACGCCGTCACACGACGGTGGCCGCGAGATCACGCCTTCGGGGAGGGCCAGGGAGCTGGTGCGGCGGCTTCGATTTCCGCCGGCTACCCGCGATGGCCCCCCCGGAGCGAAGGAACGGGGGTCCGTGTAAGTAAACACGGACCTCCGCTCTGTGTGAGGGGGAAGGGCTGTGATCACAGCCTTCCTGTACGTGAAGGCTGTGACCACTTCCCTTCCCTAGCTAGGGCAGCCCCCATACAGTTAGAACACGCCCAGGGAACATAGTTAACCCTTAGAGCGCCCCCTGCAGTTTAACCCCTTCACTGCCAATGGCATTTACACAGTAATCAGTGCATTTTTATAGCACTGATCGCTGTATAAATGCCAATGGTCCCAAAAAAGTGTCAAAATGGTCCGACATGTCCGCTGAAATATCGCAGTACCCCTAAAAATCGCAGATCGCCGCCATTACTAATAAAAAATAAAAAAAAATAAAAACCCCAAAAATAAATTCTCATCATCCGTAAACGCGACCACTTTTGCGCAAACCAATCAATAAACGCCGATTGCGATTTTTTTAATCGCAAATATGAGGAAGAATATAAATCGGCCAAAAACGGTGAAAAAAATGTTTTTTTATATTTTTTTTTTGGATTTGTATTTTAGCAAAAAGTAAGAAATTTGTTTTTTTTTGCAAAATTGTTGCTCTTCTTTTGTTTATAGCGGCAATCAGAAATGACGCAGAGGTGATCAAATACCACCAAAAGAAAGCTCTATTTGTGGGAAAAAAAGGACGCAAATTTTGTTTGGGTACAACGTCGCACGACCGCGCAATTGTCAGTTAAAGCGACGCAGCGCCAAATCGCAAAAAGGGCTCCGGTCATAAAGCTGGAAATCCTTCCGGGGCTGAAGTGGTTAAAGGAATTTTTCTTTTTTTTTTTTACTTTAAGCATTTTTAACCGGTTCCCGACCAGCTCGCGTACATTTACTGTGACAGCGTCCCGTGAATCGCCTTCGGCGGCTTGTGCATGCGCGGCTCATCCCCGCCACACTTTGCAGGAGTATGCCCGCAGCTCAGTCGGACCTGATGTCCGCGGTGATGAGCCCCAATTGCTTACCACAGAAAAAAACGGGGAATGGCCGATGTAAACATGACGGTTCCCCCCGCTGTCAGGCAGCATCTAAGAGATCTACTGATCCCTGTCACTGGGATAAGTTAGATCGCTTATGCCCCTGACAGCCCAGCCCCATCACAGTTAGAACATGCCCAGGGAACACAGTTAACCCCTAGAGTGCCCTCAAGTTAACCCCTTCACTGCCAATGACATTTATACAGTAATCGGTGAATATTTACATTTCTGGTCACTGTATGAATGTCATTGGTCCCAAAAGTGTGCCCAAAATGTCCAACATGTCCGCCCCAATATCACAGTCCCGATAAAAACTGCAGATCGCCGCCACTACCAGTAAAAAAAAAAATGTAAAAACGCCAGAAATTAATTCTCATGGTTTGTAAACGTGGCAACTTTTGCGCAAACTTTTGCGCAACGTTTGCGCAATAAATGCCAATTGCGATTTTTTTTTTTACTAAAAATATGAGGATGAATATAAATCAGCCAAAACCAATGAATAAATTAGTTTTTTGATATATTTTTTTTTTTTTTTTTTTTTAGCAAAAAGAAAGAAATGTTTTTTTTTTTTTTGCAAAATTGTAGCTCTTTTTTTGTTTATAGCGGTGATCAGAAATAACGCAGAGGTGATCAAATACCATCAAAAGAAGGCTCTATTTGTGGGGAAAAAAGGACGCAAATTTTGTTTTGGTACAGTGTCACACTACTGCGCAATTGTCAGTTAAAGCGACGCAGTGCCGAATCACAAAAAGTGCTCTGGTCCTAACATGGGAAATCTTTCCAGGGTTTAAGTGGTTTAAATCACTGCTCATTTAAAAATTGCATTTTTTACAAACTTTTTTTTCATTGATACATGTTCCCTAGGGCAGGACCCGGACCCCTATAACCATTGTATGCCCAATTACTTGCACTTTTGATTTTTGACCCTCGGGTCCCATTGACTTTCGGGATGTTCGAAAGTTCTGGTGCGAACTGAACAGGGATCCGTTCGGCCCATCCCTATTCACAGGATAGTTTCCTGTTCCAACGCAGTGATAGAACATGCAACTTAATAAAAATTGCTAATTTTTCTGTCGCTATGTTCACTTTTCCTTTCATTTTTTTTTTTCTATGCAGGTTCTTTGCTTTCAGTGCCGGAAGTTTAGCTGTGATATAGCGAACATTATTCTGATTCCTGTGAAACTATGGCATCGATAAATACTATTTCTTATAACGTCCGTGGTTTACATGCCGCAGGCAAAAGACATCAATTACTGCGCAAATTACAACGTCTGTCATGTGATGTGGGTTTTTTTTTTACAAGAAACTCACCTAACCCACACCACTTCTGTCAGACTGACATCCAAAATATTTCTGACTTGGTATTATAGTTTGCCAGACATTCGAAAAATACAAAAGGAGTAGTCATTAGGTTTCACAGGTATTTTAACTTTGAGTTACACGATATGAAGGCGGACATACAGGGTAGATACTTGTTCTTGAAGGGTATGATGGGAGGCATGCTCTGTACCTTAGCTTTTATTCACTCTCCCAATCAACAACAAGTGGAATTCCTTACACTTACAATAGAAACCTTAGCTAATTTTGCGCAAGGTTTAATAATAGTGGTTGGAGATATTAATATAGCCATTAACCACCCCCCCCAGCGATACGACGGTTAAAAGCGCATCGATTAAGTGACACATGGCGAATACTTCACCCAGCAAAGCAAGAGGATTCATATTATTCTATATTACATAATTCATACTCGCAAATTGATTATATTTTTGTAGATCACCATCACTTAGAGTGGTTGAGAGAAGCCACTATTGAAGTGGCTGCTCTCTTGGACCATGCACCAATCTCAGCGCGATTCTCCATGCCTATGAACTCTGCGAGAGTTAAAAATTGGAGATTGTATGATATACTTCTGTCAAATACCAAAGATGTGAAGGAGCTTTCCAATCATTTGCGTTATTATTTTGAAGAAAATGCTAATGAGCATATCTCTCCCGCTCTTAGATGGGAGGCTCATAAAGCCCTGATAAGAAGTACACTAATAGAATTAGGTTTGCGGGAAAAAAGAGAACAAACTTTGGAGTTTCATGAGACCTTGGGACAGATTGGGGAATTAGAGGTCCTATATAAACGCAACAAGGATCATTCTACCTTTCAGAAACTAACGGAATAAAGAGAAAAGTTGAGAGCTCCTCTTCATGAGGAATATGGACATGATTTACTGATGGTGAATAAAGAGATATATGAGTGGGGAAACAAGCCGTGTAAACATTTAGCGCTGGCGTTAAAGGTAAAAAAAAATCTGCTCTTTTTATTCCTAAGATTAAAACAAGTTGAAAATCTATGGTACATACGTCGACGGATATAGCTGCAGCATTCAGAGATATTATCAGCACTTATGGTCCAGAGGGAAGATCCGCCGACCAACCTGGCTTCTCATAAGAAACAAATAAAAAATACATTTTATCTAAATCGAATATGCCGAAAGTGTCTACAGAAGCTCTGAGCTTATTGGAGACACCCATTTTTGAGGAGGAAATAGGCATTGCTATTAAAAATTTAGCAACCGGTAAAGCTCCAGGACCAGATGGTTATTCTGCAAAATATTATAAAATATTTCAAAATATCCTACTTACTCCTCTGACAAATTATGCAAATGTTGTATTGGGAGAGGGGTCTTTTAGATCTGAAACTTTCCATGCATATATCACAGTTATTCCCAAAGAAGGTAAAGATCATACGTCTTGCAAAAATTATAGACCTATTTTGCTATTAAATTTAGATGCCAAAGTATATGCAAAGGTCCTGGCGAATCGATTGCTTTCGCTCTTTCCGCAATGGGTGTTTCCAGAGGGCTTCATTCCCACCAGAGAGATGAGAGATAACTCTCTTAGGACGTTAATGCTAGTGGCTCATATGAGGGGGCTGTCCCAGTCCACCCTGTTACTTTCTACGGACGCTTAGAAAGCGTTCGACAGGGTGGACTGGGACTACCTCCTTTACGGTTCCTGAGAGGGTGGGACTTGGACCTAAAATGTTAGCAGGAGTTGCAGCCCTGTGTAAAAAGCCCACTGCACAGATCAGAATTAATGGTTTGCTCAGTGAAACATTGATTCTGCACAATGGTACACGCCACGGCTGTCCCTTATCCCCTCTTCTTTTTGTCTTATCGCTTGAACCCTTCTTAGATAACATTCGACGGAATACAATTATCTGTGGAATGAAAGTAGGCCAAAAGGAACATAAGTATGCAGCTTATGTGGATGATATCCTTTTTTTATATACAACACCCAGATATCTCACTTCCTCATTTAATCTCTGCTTTTTCAGAATATGAACTAATTTCTAACTTTAAAATTAACTATACAAGATCAGAGATTCTTTATTAACTCTATTAACACACCATCTCTATCTCTAGTAACATAACATCTATATTAACACACCACAAATGGATGCTCAAACGCTTAAAGCCTTGTTTCGGTTTACATGGCAGACTTCTTCATTAAAATATTTGGGTATCTTACTGACTCCGGCTCTAGGTAACTTATTTCGAACAAACTATATCCCATTACTGAATTCGATAAAAGAATACTTGAACCGGTGGAGGTCTCTTGCTCACAGTTAGTTGGGAAGGGTAAATGTCATCAAGATGAATGTGCTTCCTAAGTTATTATTCCGGTTTCAGATGATTCCAGTAAGTTATTTCTCGCTTCTCCAAGCTATCATTGGAAGATACATTTGGATACATTCTAAACCTCGATTGTCAAGGGACATTATTTGTAGGCCAAACCTTAAAGTGGGTATTGCCCTCCCCGATATTAAAGGGTATTACAATGCTGTCGTATTAAACAGAATGGCGACCTGGTCCCCTCATCGATCAAAAATAAATTGGTCTCAGCTGGAACAGGAATTATCTGGCCCCTCTCTACATTTAATGCCATGGATCCCAAAAAAGTTCAGGGAATTAGACCCCAACATATCACCTCTTACCTATGCCGCTCTTGAGATATGGGATTCTGTTATGCGAAAATTGCATGGTGATTATACTTCACCTATGTTACCTATTTTGGGTCATTTATATTTCCCTCTGGGTCAGACAGATACAGGGTTTTTAACATGGGACAATACTCCACAGCTCCTTCTTCACCATATAATTAATCAAGAGAAACTTAAACCCTTATCTCAACTTAAAGCTACATCAGCAATTACAGAGATGGACAAATGGCGTTATATACAACTATCTCACTTTATTGGAACACTGCCAAAACTCATTAGAGCATTTCAAGATCTTACTCCTATTGAATATATTTTTGCAACAGATAAAGCTCTGGTAAAGGGAATATCACAATTTTATACAGCTCTTCAATTAATGGGGGAATTAGACCACCCTCAATATTTGACAACCTAGGAACATGATTTACAGAGCTCATTATCAACAGCACAAAGAGACAAAATTCTTCAACTAGCTCACACTTCGTCTTTAGCATCTAAAGCAATGGAGATGAGCTATAAAATGCTAACAAGGTGGCCTTACTCTTCAGTATGCCTACTCCGTATGTATCCGGAATATAATCCTATTTGCTGGTGTGGCTGTGGAATGGAAGCCACCCATGTCCATGTTTGGTGGACTTCCCTTTAATATGACTATTCTGGTCAGAATTTAGATCTTGGATTGCACAGATAGCAGGAGTATTACTCCCAGATAACCCTTGGATCATTTTGTTTCACTGCTCCCAAGATCCGATAAAAACGTATAAATGTTCCATTATTCCCGTTCTCTGGTAGAATCCAGAAATCACATTGATTAAATCTTGGATACAGGAGATCAACCAAGCATATGCTATGGAAGACCTTACATGCACAATCTATAATACTCGATCTTCTTTCACAAAACATGGGCATGGCTGGCTTTTAAGTCCACACCAGGCTATATGAATATTATGAGTACGAAATATAGTATACGTGTATGGAAGGGTATTGGCTTGGAGCTTTGAGTTTGAGGCAATGGAATTGTAGTCTGAAGACATTTGATGGTATTAGATAAACATTTCTGGCACTTCTTTCCTTTTCATTCCTTTTTTTTCTCTTCTTTTTTATTCTGTTTCCTTAGTTTTGTTTTGTTTTCTCCTTTTTTGCTTTTTGAACTGTCTTTGGTCCCTTTATTGAATATGAATATGAGATTGGTGAGATGTCTTTTTTTGTATTCTTAGTGGATTTTTAATCTGCCTGAAACCCCTTTATAGGGGTGGATGGTACTGTTGGTTAAACTTTGATATAATGTTGTAAGACATCTCAATAATAAGTGTTTGAAAAAAAAAAAAAAAAAGAAGGCACTCCAGCAATGGCTGCATGACATTTGTCAAGGCGAAATTCCTGATGATGGCATCAGTTGACTAATCCACCTAATGTCTGCTGAAGTGGCCACTTGCAATTTCCTTCAGAAGCACATGTTACAGGGTGACAATGAAGAGCAGAATTAAGAAAAATGGGCTGAGCATTGTCACCCTAAAACAGGAAGTGTCTGAACAAGAACCTTCACCAGGTAGTGTTGTAATAAAAGCAACAGATTTAATAAAAAGACTACACTTAGTTTTCAGCTTTAAATGTTAAAGCTTATTTGAGATAGAGTGTAGTTGTGGCGCCAATATAGGCATAATAATATAGTTACAGTGCCTTGAAAAAGTATTCATAATCCTTTTTCCACATTTTGTCATGTTACAACCAAAAATGTAAATGCATTTTATTGGGATTTTATGTGGTAGAGTAGACCAACATAACGTGGCACATAATTGTGAAGTGGAAGGAAAATGATAAATGTTTTTCAAAATTATTTATGAATAAATATCTGGAAAGTGTGGCGTGCATTTGTATTCAGCCCCCCTGAGTCAATACTTTGTAAAATCCCCTTTCACTGCAATTACAGCTGCAAGTCTTTTTGGGGATGTCTCTACCAGCTTTGCACATCTAGAGAGGACATTTTTGCCCATTCTTCCTTGTAAAATAACTCAAGCTCTGTCAGATTGGATGGAGAGAGTCTGTGAACAGCAATTTTCAGGTCTTGCCACAGATTCTCAATTGGATTTAGGTCTGGACCTTGATTGATATATATAAATGTTTTTCTTTTTTTTTTTGTTTTTGGTGGAACTAGATGGACTTGTGTCTTTTTTCAACCTGACTAACTATGTAACTATGATTGGGACATTCTAACACATAGTTACATAGTTAGTGAGGTTGAAAAAAGACACAAGTCCATCAAGTCCAACCTATGTGTGTAGTTTTATGTCAGTATTACATTGTACAGTATCTCACAAAAGCAAGTACACCCCTCACATTTTTGTAAATCTTTTATTCTATATTTTCATGTGACTACACTGAAGAAATGACACTTTGCTACAATGTAAAGCAGTGAGTGTACAGCTTGTATAACAGTGTAAATTTTCTGTCCCCTCAAAATAACTCAACCCACAGCCATTAATGTCTAAACCGCTGAGTGAGTACACACCTAAGTGAAAATGTCTGAATTGGGCCCAGTAAGGCATTTTCCCTCCCCGGTGTCATGTGACTCGGTAGTGTTACAAGGTCCCTGGTGTGAATGGGAAGCAGGTGTGTTCAATTTGATGATGATCACTCTCACTCTCTCATACTGGTCACTGGAAGTTCAACATGGCATCTCATGGCAAAGAACTCTCTGAGGAACTGAAAAAAAGAATTGTTGCTCTACATAAAGATGGTCTAGGCTATAAGAAGAATGCCAAAGTCCTGAAACTGAGCTGCAGTATGTTGGCCAAGACCATACAAGTTGTGGTACCTTTAAAATCCTGTTTAGTCATTTATCTGTTAGGGTTTTTTCTAAGTTAAAAGAGGGGTTTCTAATAGGAAATATTAGTGATAGTGATTAAATAAACGTTTGTTTCTACATACAGTCAGGTCCATAAATATTGGGACATCGACACAATTCTAATCGTTTTGGCTCTATACACCACCACAATGGATTTGAAATGAAACAAACAAGATGTGCTTTAACTGCAGACTTTCAGCTTTAATTTGAGGGTATTTACATACAAATCATGTGAATTACAAGAGTTTGTATATGTGCCTCCCACTTTTTAAGGGACCAAAAGTAATGGGACAGATTAACAATCATAAATCAAACTTTAACTTTTTAATACTTGGTTGCAAATCCTTTGCAGTCAATTACAGCCTGAAGTCTGGAATGCATAGACTTCACCAGACGCTGGGTTTCATCCCTAGTGATGCTCTGCCAGGCCTCTACTGCAAGTGTCTTTAGTTCCTGCTTGTTCTTGGGGCATTTTCCCTTCAGTTTTGCCTTCATCAAGTGAAATGCATGCTCAATTGGATTCAGGTCAGGTGATTGACTTGGCCATTGCATAACATTCCACATCTTTCCCTTAAAAAACTCTTTGGTTGCTTTGGCAGTATGCTTCGGGTCATTGTCCATCTGCACTGTGAAGCGTCGTCCAATGAGTTCTGACGCATTTGGCTGAATATGAGCAGATAATATTGCCCAAAACACTTCAGAATTCATCCTGCTGCTTTTGTCAGCAGTCACATCATCGATTAATACAAGAGAGCCAGTTCCATTGGCAGCCATACATGCCCACACCATGGCACTACCACCACCATGCTTCACTGATGAGGTGGTATGCTTTGTATCATGAGCAGTTCCTTTCCTTCTCCATACTCTTCTCTTCCCATCACTCTGGTACAAGTTGATCTTGGTGTCATCTGTCCATAAGATGTTGTTCCAATACTGTGAAGGCTTTTTAGATGTTGTTTGGCAAGCTCTAATCTGGCCTTCCTGTTTTTGAGGCTCACCAATGGTTTACACCTTGTGGTGAACCCTCTGTATTCACTCTGGTGAAGTCTTCTCTTGATTGTTGACTTTGACACACATACACCGACCTCCTGGAGAGTGTTCTTGATCTGGCCAACTGTTGTGCAGGGTGTTTTCTTCACCAGGGAAAGAATTCTTCGGTCATCCACCACAATTGTTTTCCGTGGTCTTCCGGGTCTATTGGTGTTGCTGAGCTCCCCGATGCATTCTTTCTTTTGAAGGATGTTCCAAACAGTTGATATGGCCACACCTAATGTTTTTGCTATCTCTCTGATGGGTTTGTTTTGTTTTTTCAGCCTAACGATGGCTTGCTTCACTGATAGTGACAGCTCTTTGGATCTCATATTGAGAGTTGACAGCAACAGATTCCAAATGCAAATAGCACACTTGAAATGAACTTTGGACCTTTTATCTGCTCCTTGTAAATGGGATAATGAGGGAATAACACACACCTGGCCATGGAACAGATGAGCAGCCAATTGTCCCATTACTTTTGGTCCCTTAAAAAGTGTGAGGCACATATACAAACTGTTGTAATTCCTACACCGTTCACCTGATTTGGATGTAGATACCCTCAAATTAAAGCTGAAAGTCTGCAGTTAAAGCACATCTTGTTCGTTTAATTTCAAATCCATTGTGGTGGTGTATAGAGCCAAAAAATTTAGAATTGTGTCGATGTCCCAATATTTATGGACCTGACTGTATATTGTGTAATCATATACAGTAGGTACATAGGGGCGTCCATATTGTTTTATTCGGCTTTAATTCATGTTTCATAGTGTGACAATATGATTTTTCTTTACCATTACCCTCCCTTAAAGGGGTTGTAAACCCTTGTGGTTTTTAAACCTACTTCCAGATGTTTGCAGAACAGTAGTTCTTTTAGTCCCGGTTTCATTTAAAGTGGCACACACAGTTTCCAGATGTTTGCAGAACAGTAGTTCAGTTAGTCCCGGTTTCATTTAAAGTGACACACAGACTTTCCAGATGTTTGCAGAACAGGAGTTCAGTTAGTCCCGGTTTCATTTAAAGTGACACACACAGTTTCCAGATGTTTGCAGAAGAGTAGTTCAGTTAGTCCCGGTTTCATTTAAAGTGACACACACAGTTTCCAGATGTTTGCAGAACAGTAGTTCAGTTAGTCCCAGTTTCATTTAACCATTTCAGCCCCGGAAGGATTTCCCACTTTAGGACCAGAGCCCTTTTTGCGATTTGGCGCTGCATCGCTTTGACTGACAATTGCGCGGTCGTGCGACGTTGTACCCAAACTAAATTTGCGTCCTTTTTTTCCCACAAACAGAGCTTTCTTTTGGTGGTGTTTGATCATTGCTGCATCATTTCTGATCGCCGATATAAACAAAAGAAGAGCGACAATTTTGCAAAAAATACCAAATTTCTTACTATTGGCTAAAATACAAATCCAAAAAAAAAAATATAAAAAAACATTTTTTTTCACCGTTTTTGGCCAATTTATATTCTTCCTCATATTTGCGATAAAAAAAATCGCAATCTGCATTTATTGATTGGTTTGCGCAAAAGTTGCCGCGTTTACGGATGACGAGAATTCATTTTTGGGGGTTTTATTTTTTTTATTTTTTATTAGTAATGGCGGCGATCTGCGATTTTTAGCGGTACTGCGATATTGCAGCGGACATGTCAGACCATTTTGACACTTTTTTGGGACCATTGGCATTTATACAGCGATCAGTGCTATAAAAATGCACTGATTACTGTGTAAATGCCATTGGCAGTGAAGGGGTTAACCTGCAGGGGGCGCTCTAAGGGTTAACTGTGTTCCCTGGGCGTGTTCTAACTGTGGGGGGACTGCCCTAGCAGGGGAAGGGAAGTGATCACAGCTTCCGTGTAGAGGAAGGCTGTGATCACAGCACTTCCCCCTCTCACAAAACGGAGGTCCGTGTTTACTTACACGGACCTCCGTTCTTTCACTCCGGAGGGGGGCATCGCGGGTAGCCGGCGGCAATCGAGGCCGCCGCACTCGCTCCCTGGCCCTCCCCGAACACAGTGAGCGCGTGGGCGCGCCTCCGGCGGCACACGCGCGCTCACAGTGCGCGATCTCGCAGCCGCTGTCAGATGACGCCGATTTGCGATATCGCACCACTTTGTCGCCGTCAACCTGCGGTTGGCGGTCGGCAAGTGGTTAAAGTGACACACACAGTTTCCAGATGTTTGCAGAACAGTGATATGGGTTCTCCCGGCTTATTTATACTTTTTTGACACAGTTTGAAGATGATTTTAGAACAGTTATATGGCTTCTACCGTTAATTAATACTTTTCAGACCCAGTTTGAAGATGGTCCACATCCACCTCCATTTTTGCTTTTTTAGTTTTTTTTTTTTTTTTTAATATTTAAAGTTATTTCCCTGTCCCCATTTCTTTGTAGGGCACTTGTCCCACCCTTACCCCCATTTTCCTTCCTTTTGCAGACCTCTAGGACTTTCCTGGACTTTTTAACAGAAATTTTCAGAACTTTTGGTAAAATTACCAGAACCCCGGACCCGAACCCAGACTTTTTTTGAAAAGTCCGGGTTCGGGTCCGGGTCCCGGACACCCCAAAGTTCGGTACAGACCCAAACTTTACAGTCCGGGTTCGCTCAACTCTATAAGGGACGCTTCTTAGCAAAAGTATGTAGGCACAGGACACACCCATTGCCATGCCCTCCTTAAAGGAGAATTGTACAAAAGAATGATTGGTTAAACCCACAAGTGCTTTTTTACTACTACTTTTATTTTACATTGCTTTTTGGAATTTACAAATGCAGCAATTTAGAAATTGAATGAAAGGTTTAGCACTGGGAAACACTTTATGATAGATAAATAGTGCATTTTATATACAACTATATAGATCAGACTAAAATGAGGGACAAATGAGGAGGAAAGAGGGACAGAGAGACTTTCCGAATGAGGGACAGTCCCTCAAAATAATGTACAGTTGGGAGAAATGAGTATACTTGGTCAATAAAACATATGCACAATGTAACATACACCCACAAATAACTTTATTAGTCGCAGGTGCCATTTTTATTCTGCTGGTAATTTAGTGGATGTCTAGCTATTCATTTTGTTATTATTAGATTCTGATATAATAAAGTATTCATTTTTAATATACCATTCTTTGAATAAAGGAGGTGTGAATGAATGTCACAATCTCCCCTCCTCCAATCACAGAACGCTTTGGATTCACTTAAGGCGCTTGTTAACCCAGAAAAAAAAATGCTGCTCCTGTCTCTTTAATGTGCAATTAGCAGCATGGTGCTTTCACTTTTTTAAGTGATCCCTCTGTATCTCCTATAATACCTGTTTGATAATTAGCCGATCTTGAGTGCCCTGTGCTCAGTGCAGTCTGTCACTAGCAACTCTCCTGTTCTCCTCTGCCTGTCTTCAGCTCCCCCCTCCTCCCTCTCCCTGTCAGCAGTAGAGTCTCTTCTCTACTCTCATAGTTAACTTTTAAAGCCCCTATCCCCTGTGTATTAGAATAAGAAGTTTGCCTGTGTCAGTGTTATATCATAAATATTCTTATCTGTATAGATAACACACCGGCTTCCTACACACGGCTCTCTCTGCCTCCTCTCCATCTGACCTGAGCAGCAGTGCTTGGCCCCACCCTCAGGAACTCTTTGCTGAGCAGAGGATAGAGAAAAAGGACAACTGATCCTAGGAAGCCTGTGTCTTATCTATATAGATAAGTATATACACATGCTATACCATAGGCACAGGGGAACTTATTGTGCTAATACAGAGGGAATGGGAGCATTTTATACAAGTGGCTTAACTACCACTTTAAAAGAATGCAAAAGGTTTCAGTACTCCAGTTGGAATTATGATGGTGTGCAGCGCAGACTGTAATATATGGAGGGTATGAAAGTAAGAGTATTATATAAGGGTGACACTGCCAGGAGTTTTTACAATAGTTATTAAATCAAACCACTCCTAGTGTTCTGCTTCCATAATCTAAGCCTTGAAACTGTGATCTCTGTAATTGATCCAGCTGTGGTGTGATAGCTTAACCACTTTGTATACGGGCCAATTCTTAGACCCCCCATACAGTATATATATGTTTTTAGCAGAGGCCCCATAAAATAAAATGATGGGTGTTGCAATTTTTTATGTCACACGGTATTTGAAATAACATATCTATCATAACAGATGAATATCAGATAGGTAAAAAAATCACAGTGTATCTAGCTCCAGCAAAATACAGTACGTGTGGTGAATGGAGGCTAAAGCATGAAGAAGAAGGGTGGGGCTAATTACATAGAACATCCCCTGGCTGTGGAGTGAGGTAGAAGCAAAAGGATTAAAGGCAAACATACAGACAATGCACATGTAACATGATACTCCTCGTAAAAAGCTATGATTTTAACCACTTCAATACCAGGCACTTACAACACTTCCCGCCCAGACCAATTTTCAGCTTTCAGTGCTACTGCGCTTTGAATGACAATTGCACGGTCGTGCGACGCTGCACCCAAACAAAATTGTTATCATTTTGTTCCCACAAATAGAGCTTTCTTTTGGTGATATTTGATCACCCCTGTGGTTTTTATTTTATGCGCTACAAATAAAAAAAGACCAAACATTTTTGAAAAAAAAAAAAGTTTTTCTTTGTTTCTGTCACAAAACTTTGTATAAGTAAATTTTCTCCTTCACTGACAAGCACTGATGTGGCTACACTGATGGGCACTGATGAGGCTAAACTGACAGGCACTGATGAGGCAGTACAGATTGGCACTGATGAGGTTGCACTGATAAGTTTGCATTGATGATGGGGCACATATATGCAGCACTGATGGGCACTGGTAGGTGGCACTGATAAGCAACACTGACGGGCACTGATACGTGGCACTGATATGCGTCACTGATGGACACTCATAGGTGGCACTGATAGGTGGCACTGGGCACTGATGGGCACTGATAGGTGGCACTTTTAGGTGGTACATGTGGGCACTGATAGGTGGCACAGGTGGGCACTGATATGTGGCACAGATGGGCACTGATAGGTGGCACAGGTGGTCACTGATAGGTGGCAGTGGTGGGCACTGGTGCATATAGCACTGTTAGGGATGGCACTGGCAGGCATCATATATGGGCACAGTGCCATCTCTACAGTGCACTATATTGCTCTTACCTGGTGGTCTAGTGAGGGCTCCCTGGTGGTCCTGGGCGGCCTCCATGTTGTCTCCCTGGTGGTCCTGGGTGGCCTCCTCATGGTGTCCCCGTGGGGGCTTCCTGGTGGTCCTGGTCAGCTCCCTGGTGGTCCAGTGGGGTGATCCTGTGGGGGGCTGCGCTGACAAACGTTCAGCGCAACCCCCCCCATCAGGAGAGCTGCCGATTGGCTCTCCACTGCTCTGCACTGCAATAAATGACTCTTCCTATTTACACTGTGATCAGCCGTGATTGGCCACAGCTGATCACATTGTAAAAAGCTTCCGATGGAAGCCTTTTACCTTGGTCGGTAATGCGGTGGGTCAGACTGACCCACGGCACCACCGATCACCACGATGAGCGCCCCCGTGGACGCGGATTATCCTGAGGACGTAAATAGACGTCCAGTCAGAATAATGAATCCACCACCCGGCCGTCATTTGTCAATAGGCTGGGCAGGAAGTGGTTAAATATTAAACAACTAAGAGTCAAGTCCAAGCATTACAAGTGAATACTATATTCCAGGAACACCTGAAAGGTAAGGAAAGGAAGGGGTAAGCAAGGAGAATAATGCAAATATTAACATACAGGCGGTCCCCTAGTTACAAAAATCCGACTTACGAGCGACAGAAAGTGACAGTAAATCTACCCCTAGGAAGGAAAATTCACTCCTGTAAGAGTTACCATGGGAAAAAGGTGTCTCCACTGAAGCTTTATCACCAATCCTTGTTTCCACAACAACCCAAAATTTTCAAAATCCAATTATCATTGGGACAGGAAGTGAGGTGAAATCCTCTGAACAGAAATATAGACAGCAAAACAAACATTACAGGGGTGTTAACCCTTCCCTATGCTATCCAAAAAGCTTAAAAATAGGTTTTTTTGGGCTGAAGCTACACTTAAAAAATGTACCTGTTCCGACTTACAAACAAATTCAACTTAAGAACAAATCTACAGTCTCTATCTTGTTTGTAACCCGGGGACCACCTGTACTGTAAAACTTACTGGCATCTGTAAGATGGCACAGAAGACAGTCCTTAAGTCTATCTTCAGATGGGAAGGAAGCATCATGCACAAATCCTTCTTACCTCCCCTTAAATCAGGTTCTTCAGAGGGGGAGGCAGTATATGCACCAGTCCTTCTTATCCCTTCTTGAATCAAGTCATTCGTTTAGAAGACAAGTCCTCTTCCTTTGGCAAAAGAAGTACCATTTCAAATGTAGAGTCAGTGTGAATTGTGATAAGGTCATTGTTCAAGAAGGCAGGTGATTTGAAAATGTTTACAAAAGCAGCGGCTGGTATTGCACAAGTGCATTGATTATTGGGGTTGAGGTCCATAGGGAAGTGCCATTGATCAGGATTGGAGAACTTCCTGATGAGTTCTATGCTGTTACTGACATACACATAGAACTGTTTTGTTTGGTTGCGTATGTATCCCAACATTATATTGCTGTCTATGTAAAGGTGAAAAGAGTCTATTTCAAAGTCTAGTTCATGTTTTATAAGCTTAGCCATGTCAATGTTTAATACATCTGCATAGAGTTCAAGCCTTGGAATGTAATGTGCTGGTTTTGAGGTCAGCGTGGTCTTGCCAAGGAAAAAACCCACACTTACTTTGTGTCTTGGGTCTATGACTTTGAGGTAGGCTACTGCAGCTATTGTTTCAATGGAAACATCAGGGAAAACATGGATATCTCTGCTGGTGGCATTCGTTAGGGATGCAGAAATGTAAGAGTACAGTATAAGAAATCCTACTAGTGGACTCTTTTAATAATTTGCTCTTTATTTGTGTTAAACACACGGACGGTAATATACCACTACAGCACTATTTATCATTTTGAGTGCATAGTACAGGCTGTTCCACATATAGGGCTCGTCACAAGTTGATACCTGAAAAGTGAATTTGTCTTCTTTGACATCCCAAAGCAATCCAAGACTATGCTGCATAAGGGGGAAACCAGTTCTTAGCTTGAATCCCTTTACACTAACAGAATAGCCATCAGAGGAAAAGAACTTCATTAACTTATAATATGAGGGGACCCCCTGCACTACTATGAAGTGAACAAATGAGTGATAGAGATAAATTAAATTAAATTGAATTCTTCTGTGAATAAACCGTATGAAAATCCCTAATAAACGCGTAGCAGCTGCAGCAATACCTAGTATGTAACACAGTATATACTAAGATACATGTAAAAGGTATGGTATTGCGCAATCTGTTCAGACTAATAAACAAGCATACGTGTCATATAAAATAAACAACATTAAAGTGACATGTGTGTATCAATTACAAATGTGGACTGCAGTGTAACAAAGCGACCATGTGCTGTAAACTTATCAAACAGAAACACAAATCAATAAATGATGTGACAATAAACATAAAAAATCCAGTGAGTGGTGCAAGAGGGTTCGTACTCTTACGTGCAAAATATAGCAAATAGTTCATCAATGAGTCCAATCAGAGCATTATGTAAATATCCACAAAATATTTAGGTCCGTCATAGCAAGGGACCTCTACCCCAATTTGACTAGTTACAGTTTAAACCCCCAATTTGACTAGTTACAGTTTAAAGTGACTCAGTGCTGCATAAATGTTTAAAAGGCAATAAGGTGCTTCAATCATGCAAAAGGAGCCGGTCTGGAGGATCTTCCTGTACACCACCAAAGGGGCTTCTGTGTGGGTGCTGCCCTCCCTGTGCTCACAGAACTCTCACCTCAATATTGATTAAACAAGGCATTCAGTAATTATTCAACTCCTGCTCGGGGATGCCTTCTCCTTTAACACTGTCCCTTCACCTTCTCCACTCTGAACAGCCCGACATCAGCTGGGCTCCACTGATACCTGGCGCTCCAATGTTTCCAGGTAGCAAAGTCTGCGTCTTCTGAATTCTCACAAACAACAGTGGCTCAGTCTCCATCCTCTGGATGCGGCATCAATTCTTCTCCAGGTGTAGCCCTAGTGTAGTATATAGATCTAGTGTGTAGCCCTACACCTGGAGAAGAATTGAAGCTGGATCCAGAGGATGGAGACTGAGCCATTGTTGTTTGCGAGAATTCAGAAGACACAGACTTTGCTACCTGGAAACACACTAAGAAGTATAACATAACTGAGTCTGGTGTGACACATTTAGTGCCCAACTGTTTATGTTTAAATGAAAAGAATGACTAGTTCCCAGAAAGTGACAGGTTTAGGATCTTACCATTATAGCCATGCCTGACTCTCTGCTCATTTGGGAATGCTGCATCACTGTATTCTTCTCAGCCGTGAAACAAGTAGACAGTTGGGGACTGGGATCAAAGTGAGAACCTTGTCTTCTCTACATAGAAATGGCATGTAAGCTCTGAGACTATTTAAGCATGGTATTAGACATACAGTATAGAACTACAGTAGAGAGCAGATTGAAGGAAAAACAATTCATCAGGAGCTTATTTACAGTATTTATGTTATTTCTGTTATTATCTGTCATAGATCCTGACTGAGAATAAAGCAAACCAGCTTAGAAATGTATTGTTCTTTGTTTTACTTGCTTTCTTTTCTGTGTTTTTTTTTTTTAGAAACCTTTTTAATATGCAAATCTCTTACGGTCTTCCATCCCAGAGGGAAACAGCAAGGACCAACTACAAACCTAACCCATGTAGACATGGAGGTTCTCTCATACTCTGAACCTGTTTTTTCTGTAATTGCTGCTTTCTATCCACTAACATCCAACTTTTGGCCAATCACAGCATTCAACCTACAATCACCTATCTTTCGTCGTTAATGTCTTTTTTGTCCAAGTCTCATACTCTCTTGGAGGTACAGATGTACCCAATCCAAACATCAACCAGGAACGACAAAGGGAGACCCTACCTTCTGGCATTCTCTAAACGTATAATTTTTCCAAAGATTTTTTTTTTTTGTGTCTTTTCTTTCGTTCATTTTGTTTCTTGTTATGTAAAGATTCGACCAAACGAAATAAGAGTCAGTCCTAGATACTGTCTATTATTGTCTTTATTGTATTTATGACATTTATTCGAGGACTACTTAACAAAAAGGAAGTTAGACGAGAGATGACATCAAGATATGACATACAGATTATGGT